>KQ995341.1:69045-104569 GCA_001598015.1 Dorcoceras hygrometricum
TGCATTAGAAGGCTGTGAAAGATATTCTTAAGTACTTTCGAAGGACTAAGAATATGTTCATGGTCTATGGGGGTGGTGAACTGAAATTGGAAGGCTACACTGATTCTAGCTTCCAATGTGACGTGGATGATTCGAAGTCAACCTCTGGATTTGTATTCATGCTCAATGGTGGTGCTGTCTCTTGGAAGAGTTCCAAGCAAGACACCATCGCGGATTCAACAACTGAGGCTGAGTACATCGCAGCATCAGCTACTGCTAAAGAGGCGGTTTGGATAAGGAATTTCGTCCAAGAGTTGGGCGTAATCCCTGATGGAGTTGGTCCAGTCCCGGTGTACTGCGACAACACGGGTGCCGTTGCGCAAGCAAAGGAGCCTAGGTCTCACCAAAGATCCAAACATATACTGAGGAAATACCACATAATCCGGGATATTGTGGCTAGAGGTGACATAGCAGTCGAGAGAGTCGCCTCTGCAGACAACATTGCTGATCCACTTACGAAGCCCTTGCCAGGACCGTTGTTTGAAAAACATCGCGAAACAATGGGACTGCGTCTGATGAGTAGTTGGCTTTAGGGCATTCTTTATTTTCATTATGCTATAATGTTAACTAATGTGTTGGATAAGACCTAAGTTTAGGGCATTCTTTATTTTCATTATGCTATAATGTTAACAATTGTGTTGGATAAAGACCTAGAATGCACCATAGTGTATGTTAGATGTGATAGTGGATATGATGGCTATCATGAAACACATCTAATAGTCTGTGTATTCTGAACTCGTTCCTAGTCGATTGGGCCGTCAAAATGAGGATAAGGACGCCCGAGCTTGAGACTAGCATCTGCGATGTGAAGTACCATGTTTCATTGGTAGGGAACATTGTGATGTTCTGAGCATGCAGATGGATAGTGACCTGGTAATCTATTGAACTACCCTCGTTCGGACTTTCCAAGTGGTTACCATTTGTCGAGTGGATAAGTCCGAGGTCTTGGTTGTACTGATTAGTCCTCACTACTCGAAACGTCATTGAGACTCTACATGATAGGTGCCTCACTTTGACACGTTTACCGACTCAGTTGGGGTCATTAGGTGGCGGGATTGGGTGAGGTCCCGATGCATGTAGGAGTCGATGCTTCGTTGTCGAGGATTCACCGCTCGCTTTTATGCGTGGATATCCTATGCTATCTGAGGAGGCAATAGTGTGATAAATCTCTGGCCAGAGTACTAGATGTGTTTTAGGTAAATGAGTTTACCTAGTAACACACGCGATGTCACTATTTGATCTCCAAGATGTATGCATAGTTATTGGATCTCTAGCGACTCTCGATTTACCAATGGTCGTTAATCTGATCGGGATATATGTGTTGAACGGATCGTACTGTACGCTAACCATGACCAACTGGTTCTTGCAGGCACTATCAATGATACCTAGGGGATCATGGGGTGATGTTTCTAGGCGCTTTACCATGATCCGATGGGTCAGTCCGAAATTATGATTTCGGAGCCACAATGGTTGTGGGCCCACGGCTAGCTGTATCCCTGAACCATTGAGGGTCACACAAGTATTGTCTTCACGATTCCCGCACGAAAACTGAGCTCAATGTGTTGAGCATAGGAGGAGGAATTTAGGGAGTGCGACTTCCTAAAAGTCAACAGGGGTCAAATTGCAATTTCCCTAAAGTTTGGGCTAGTTTGACTATCCTTGAAACTTGGAGGGCTAAACTGCAATTTTGGACTAGGTGGTCTGAAAAATTGTTTTCACATCATAATACTCAGTTTTGGAAACTGTGTAGATCGGTCCGATCTGATCGGCGATCGGAATTATGATGAAACCACGGTGACGGAAATGAACCGAATGTTCATATGGACCTGGGCCTGTCCCAGGCCCATTGGGCCGGTCCAAGACCATCACATGTCTATTTATTATTGAACTAGGGCTACATTGTCTAGACTCTTGCATCACAACCCTACATAGTAGCCGCCACCTTCCCTCTCCCTCTCCTCTCGGCCGCCCACCATCACACGGGCCACCGCCGTCGGCCACGCGCCACCGCCGTCGGCCACGCACCGCCGCCCGCCGTTGCTCACGTGATTGGACTTGTTCTGATCACGTCGACGAGGAGATTTCGTTCGTGACAAATTTGTCAGCTCTTCTAGTGCAGACTGACGAAGGAGCCGTGAATCCAGTCGTGGACCGGATTAGGAGATCTACCGCCGCCTACCGTTGAAGTGCCAGTTTCCCTGTGAATCTGGTCGGAGCCAGGCGCCTAGACGCCAGCAAGGTATCTTCTATAAAACATCCTATGAATGTTTTATTGTTTTGATTAGTATGTATTGAACATTTCCGGGGCAAATTTTTGAAACTTCCGCTGCGCCCCCGGGAACGGGATCCGGATCCGCCGCTGCGCCAACACCTTCTTGTACACGCACGGCTCCTCGGGATTCTTGATAAAACCAAATTATTTAATTGTTTCATCAAAGCCTAGGTTCCAACTTCTCGATGCTTGCTTGAGACCGTAGATCGATCTCTGAAGTTTGCATAATTTATGCTCACTTCCTCCAGATGTGAAGCCCTCAGTCTGCGTCATAAAGATCTCTTCCTTAATGTTTTCATTAAGGAACGCAGTATTCACATCCATTTGCAATATCTCATAGTCACACCATGTGGCTATGGCAAGCAGGATTCTAATTGACTTGAACATTGCGACTGGTGAAAAGGTCTCATCATAGTCAACACCTTGTCTTTGATTGTAACCTTTTGCAACCAATCGTGTCTTGTAGGTCAGTACCTTACCATCAGGCCCAAGCTTTCTCTTGTATATCCGCTTACATACAATAGGAACGATTCCTTCAGGAGTATTTACAAGTGTCCAAACTTGGTTCGAATGCATTGAGTCTATCTCAGATTACATTGCTTCAAGCCATAAATCAGAATTAACATCGGAAATTGCCTACTTGAAGGTTCTTGGATCACATCCAATATTTGGATCACTAGGATCCTTTTCAAGTAGGAAACCATATATTTCAGGAGCCCTAGGAGCCCTTTCAGATCTCCTAGGTTCGTGAACCTTATGGATTGGTTCTTGAGGTGTGGGAGGTTCACTTGGTACTTCAGTCGGCTCTTGAACTTCTTCGAGTTCTACTATTTTTCCTTGTCTATCTATTAGAAATTCCTTCTCTAGAAAGGTGGCATTCCTAGAAACAAACACTTTTGTTTCACTAGGACAGTAGAAATAGTATCCAATCGAATTCTTTGGACACCCAATGAATTAGCATAAGTTTGATCTATTATCCAACTTATCTTCCACTGTCTGCTTCACGTAAGCAGGACAACCCCAAATCCTCAAGTACGAGTACTTAGGAGGTTTGCTCATCCATTCTCATATGGAGTTTTATTCACTGCCTTGGTGTGAACATTGTTCAACAACATTACCGCTGTTTCGAGCGCATAGCTCCAGAACGAGGTAGGAAGTTCAGTGAAGCTCATCATAGATCAAACCATGTCCAACAAGGTTCGATTACGATGCTCCACTACACCATTGAGTTGTGGTGTGGCCGGAGGGGTCCACTGAGAGATAATCACATTCTCTTTCAGATAATCTTGAAACTCGATACTTAAGTATTCTCCACCTCGATCAGATCGAAGTGCTTTAATACCTTTACTCAGTTGATTTTCTACTTCAGCCTTGAACTCCTTGAACTTTTCAAAGGATTCAGACTTGTGCTTCATTAAGTACAAGTACCCATACCTAGAGTAATCATCTGTAAAGATGATGAAGTAGGTGTAGCCGAACTTAGTACTAATGCTAAATGGGCCACACACATCAGTGTGGATCAAGTCCAACAGACCTTGAGCACGTTCAAGCTTGCCCTTTAAGAGTAACTTGGTCATTTTACCTTTTAGACAGGATTCACAAGTAGTAAGGGAATCAATGTATGAAATCTCCCACTAGATTGTGCATCCTTCTTAAAGAATTATGACCTAGCCTAGCGTGCCAAAGTTCGGCCGGGTTTTGATTATCGTTTTTCCTTTTAATCGTTGTTGTGTGCGTTTCTACATCGTGAGTTGGAAATTATTTTAATTCAAGCTGTAGATATCGTTTTCACGTTCCCCAATTCCAATTAAACATTCATTCTTGTATATGTTGCAAATCGAAGTAGCAAAATGACAAGAATAACCATCACTATCAAGCATAGAAACGGAAATAATGTTTTAATTAACTCGGAAACAAGTAATACATCCTTTAATAAACAACTTAAAATTAGAATGCAGAAATAAATGAACGTCTCCTATTTCTTCGGCCACAACCCTTGCTCGGTTTCCCAGCCTCAAGTGGGTCTCATCAATCTTAAGCTGTCTGCTTCTTGTCATTACCTGCAAATCATTACAGATATGAGATCCACATCCGGTATCAAGTATCCAGGAAGTAGAATTAAGAGACATGTTTATTTCAATATAAAATGTACCTTTCGCAGTTCGCAGCTGCTCGAGGTAATCCCGACAGTTCCTCCTCCAATGCCCAGGCTTGTGGAAGTGGTGGCAATTATCCTCAGTTTTGTCGGGCTTGGAAGCCTTTGTCTTGGGCTTCTTGGTGGGCTTTTCCTCCTTCGCAGGGGCAGAATGCTTCTTACCCTTGCGTTTGGGCCCCTTTTTTGCAGAGGAAGAAGAACCCAAAAGGAGGACGGGCTTGTCCTTCTTTATGGTCCAACAAACACGACAAGCATGTTTACCACCGCTTCAAGGGTGGCCTCCAGCTTGTTCATGTTGAAGTTGACCAAAGGGGTCGAACGCAGCAGGGAAGGAGAGTAGAAGCAGATCCACAGACATCTCATGTGGAAGCGTGATATCAAGACCCACTAGCTTCTCAACGAGCCCAATCATATGGACCCCATGCTCGCGGTCTGAAGCCCCCTCGCGCATGCGGCTTGTCATGAGCTCCTTGACAGTGGTAGACCTCTCAGTCTGAGAGTTCTCCTCATACAGCTCTTTGAGGTGAAGGTGTATTCCAGCAGCATACTGCGTCTTCCCAAATCGCTGCTGAAATTCGTTGGACATAGATGCTATCATATAGCATCGTGCCTTAAGCTCATCATCCCACCATTTTTCCAGCTTTGCCAGCTCCTCAGGACTGGCATTGACAGGGGCTTTCTTTGGAGGGCTCTTCTCTAGCGTGTAGAGAAGTTTTTCCGAAGCCAAGCCAATCTTGAAATTTCTAAGCCAATCTTGGTAGTTTAAGCCAGTGATTTTGTTGCTATTCAGTATAGCAGCAAGTGGATTTTTGATCGAAGACATTTTAAGCAGTTTATATCCTAAGATAAAATAGACATTCATTACTAACAATTTATAAAAAAATTCACTAAGACATAAAACATGGTCATTTCATTTTATGAATTACCCTCCCACTATTTTACCGACCCTCTAATGAAATCGGGAAAGCCAGTTTCCTTAAAGGGTACACGGATCCCAATTGAGAATCACAATCTTGAATAATATCAGCCAACAATGACCTCCAAAAAGGTAGAACCCAATTGCACCAGGTGCAACCTCCATGTATTTACCTCACGTCTAGTAAGGACCCAATAATATGAAGCCGATTACTATCACGTGTCAAGATGACCCATAAATATTGAGTTGTGATGGATGGTCCCCTTAATATCCCCAATAATATGAGCCAACGTTAAAGGGAGTTCCAACCAACTCACATCAAGTGTCAATAGAGTGTACAGCTTTTCGACATACATAACCCCCTCAATAATATGAGCCGGGCCATGTATACGGGTAGCATCGTCGTACACTCCATCATTGATGGAAGGTAAGAAATTTTAAACAATATTTAAATTCCCCAGCCTCATGATCTTGTTGAATGATCTTTTGTTTTATGATCAATTTAGAAGCAAGTGATTAGTATTTTCCAAGAGTGCTTCAAGGTAGTTGGAGGGACTAAGGCCCACTTAAAAACCAACTTCCTTAGACAAAGCAACGCCCTTCAGTGAGGCCAACCGGTACAAGCCATCTTTACTCCGGTCTATGAAGGACTCTCTTATATCATGTTTTATCACGTTATTCATAATTATCAATAAACTAAGATCTTTCAATTTTAATCATGAAACTTTATTCTCGATATTAATTTTAAAACATATTTAAAATAAGGATTTGCATTTTTGGAAATTTAGGTCTCATATTTTAAATCAGATTTAAAATATCATGCGGGTTCAAAAGGCATATATCAAATCAAGATAATCATGCAATTTACATAATTAATAAGATTATCTAACATAAATAATGTAATCAAATCATGCTTGACATATACATAAAATCAAATCAAATCTAACATATTTAACAAAATTCTATTTTAAGTACAAAATCACATTTCATAAATAATATCATATTTTGACATATAGAGAATATCAAATCAAATCTTGACATATTTAACAAAATCCTATTTTGTTAGTTTTAATTGTATCAAAACAATTATTTTCAAATTTAAAAAATAATTTTGGACGTGATTTTAAAAACAGAACAGACCTGCCCGGATCCAAAAATTCAAAATTATCGGGCTGCCCCGTCAAGACTTCCCGTGGGCAGCAGTGGCTTCGCAAGGGCACCGCACATGCACTCGGAAGTGTGCAGCGTTGAGTGTCGCATGTGGCGTGCACATACATGCATGGCCCGCCCACTCGTGTGCGGCAGCAGGTGCTGCACATGTCACGCATGGCTGCCGAGGGCTGTCGAGACACGCCCGCAAGGGGATGCCGAGACGTCCCGCAAGCACCCGCCGAGACCTGCCGAGACTCGTGGCGTGCATCGTGCCGCATATCCCGCGATATGCGCCGCGATTTGCTGTGTGTATCCCAGTGCGATCCCCGCCAACGGGTGCACGGGGTGTCGAGCGCTGCGCGCGATGGCTGCCGAGAGCCATGCGACAACCGTGCGGCGGTCGTACAGCTGTCACACGGCTGAATTTTTTTTTAAAAATAGTGTCCTTTTGATGCAATTCCAGAACATTTCTTGAATTACAGATCCGAACCGTGGCTCTGATACCACTGTTGGTGCCCAACACCAGATCCGGATCGCCCTCCCGGGCCGCAGCGAAAGTTTCAAAATTTTGTGCTCGGGTTCGCTAATACAATAACAGTTCTGGAATTTAAAAAATTTAAATAAAAGTTAAACAACGGGTGTTTATGTTGTTAACTGTCTGGCGACTAGGCGCCTGGCTCCGACTATTCCTCCAATGGAAATAGCCCTTCTTTGGTTGCTCCTAATCCGGTCCACGACCGGTTTTCCAATTCCTTCGTTGGAGTGCACTAGAACCCCAAGGAAAATTTTGCGAGCAGAATCTCCTCGTCGGGACGATCGCAGCGAAGTGCGACGACGGTGACGGCAGGCATCGGCGCGGCGGCGGCAGAGGAAGGGAGAGAGGGGGGAGAGTTTGCTGGATAGCTTTTTGGTGTGTCTTTAACTCAACCCCATGCCCTCCTATTTATAGATAATTTCGCGGGCCTAAGTTGGTTAACGGGCCCTGGTCAGGCCCAGGCCCAATACAACCAACTTTAAATCCAACGCTGTGGTTAACTTCGATCGACGATCAGATCGGATCGATCTTCATAGGTTCTAAAACCGTACATTATGATGTGAAATAATTTTTCAGACCACCTAATCTACAATAGTAGATTAACCCCTGAAGTTGCAGATGAATGTCAATACAGCCATAGCAACTTTTCAAAGTCATACTTCCAATTATTTCCCCCACCATACTCAACAATTTGAGTTCCTTGTCTGCACGGGAATTGACAAACCAGTACACTGTGTGACCCTCAATGGGATACAACTAGCCGTGGGCTCACAACTCATTGTGAATCAGAAAATACATTTTCTGATCTACCCATCGGACCATGGTAAACTGCCTAGCAACATTGAGCCATGATCCTCTAGGTATCACTGATAGTGCCTGCAAGAATCAATCGGTCATGGGTCCTGTCATCTCATATATCCCGATCGAATCAACGATCATTGATAAATCAAGAGTCGTTAGAGATTCGATACCCATGCATACCTCTTGGAGATCAGAATAGCGACATCGAGAGTGCTAGTAGGGAAACTCATTTACACTAAAGCACAAGAGTACTATGGCCAGAGATTTGTCACACTATTATCTCCTCAGACAGCATAGGATTTCCACGCACTAGGGCGAGCGGTGAATCCTCGACAATAAGGCATAGACTCAAACACGCTTCGTGACCTCACCCAATCTCGACACCTGATGGCCCTCACGGAGTCGGTAAACGAGTCAAAGTGAGGTGACTAATCATGTAGAATCTCAATGATGTTTCGAGTAGTAAAGACTAATCCATACAACCAAGACCTCAAACTCTCCACTCGACAAATGGTAACCACATGGAGAATCCAAACGAGGGTAGTTCTATAGTTCGCCATGCAAACCATCCATCTTCATGCTCAGAACTTCACAGTGTTCCTACCAATGAAACGTGGTACTTCACATCACAGACGCTAGTCTCAAACTCGGGTGGCCTTATCCTCATTTTTGACGATCCAATTGACCAGGAACAAGTTTAGAATAACATAGTGTCAGATGTGTTTCATGACAGCCATCATATCTACTGTCACATCTAACATACACTATTGTGCATTTTAGGTCGTTATCCAACACAATTGTTAACATTAACATAATAACGATGATAAAGAATGCTATAGAATGTGAATTTAATAAACAAAGGTTGTCTTACACAAAGAGTCATCAAAGCCCACATGCCACAAGTTGGGTAGTTGGACACCTACTCTAACACTTATGAATAGGCAATCTCAAGTTCAGCTGAAAGCAGGACAGAGTATTCCTCCTGTTCTTTCTAGGACGACTTCTTCCCAACCTTCTCAGGCACCACAATCTTCGAACCGTCGGAGGTTTAGGACTAGAGGGAAACAATTAAAGAGAACCGGTTCGATTCTGGTTCGGACAATTCTGGTGGAGCGTGTTTGAGGATAGTGACTTGTGGTCAATGCGGTGGCAAGCATCCAACTTCGTAGTGTCATGGAGTGCAGGACGCTTGCCATATCTGTGGGAAAGTTGGACACTTTGCGAGGATGTGTCCTATAGAAGACATCGTTCTACCCTCTCACAACAGGATCCTTCTGGTGATGCTTCCTGGAGACTTCATCCCCCTTTCTCAACCCTAGGGATCAGTTATCTGCCGTCGAAAGCATCTAGGTTCAGAGGCCCTTCTCAATCTCAGCACCCGGGACCTTAGCAGGCTCATGTGAACATGATGTCAAGGGAGCAAGATGAGGATTTGCCGGAGGAGTGATGTCAGGTATTTTCTTTGCTTTTGGATTATCCTGCATGAGTTTTGTGTTGACACGAGAACATCACACACGTGTGTTTCTGCCCTGTTGTGTTTGAATGTGGGTTGATTCTACCCCACCTTGTTTTTGTGATGTGATATTGGTTGTTACTCCTGTCGGTGTGAGTTGGATGTCTATGAGATAGTGCTGATTCGGGTTGTTAAGTTTGAGGAGTAGGTGTTAGTAACATCCCAGTGTTCGAGAGATTGATTTCAGCCGTGACGCTGGTGCTAAGCTGAACTTATAGCACTTGTGAGCTGAGTAACAGTTAGAGTCCTTGATGATCATTTGCCGTAAAGGTCCGAGTTGACTTTGTAGTTGGGTAAGCTAAGCTGTTCTGGACTCAGCTTAGAGCATGCTTGACTACTGTCCCTGGGTTGATTGTACCATTTGGATCGAGAGGTGTTTCGGTGTGTTCCTATGCTTCTTCGTCTAGGTGTGCTCCAATGGAATTGGGAACACATGCCTAAGGAATTAGTTACCCATTTATCTCATTTGGGCCGAGGTTGTAAGATGTTTTAGGTAGTAGTTGATAGACTGTTTAAGTTAGCCCACGCTATGTCCCTTTGGTGTGACAGGTTCTTTGAAGAAGATGACGAGGTGGTACGTCAACCATGTAGAGAGATTGCATGATGTGCCAGTGTCAACAGGGTTCAAAAAGGATTCTTGGTGTACCTCCCGAAGTTGGAAGAGCTTGCAGACAGCTTTGTAGTCTTGATTGGCTATGAGAGCAGCTTACCACCTAACCAGATGACCAATCTGAACGAACCACGCAGATTCTGGAAGGCATGCTACGAGTAGCAGCGATGGATTTCGATGGTGGTTGATAGGAATTCCTTGTCTTGGTAGAGTTTTCGTGCTGTTTTAACTACCAAGTGATGTTCGGGATGACATCCTTTGAGGTTTTGCAAGGTAAGAAGTGCAGATTGCTTTATCGACTTGAAGAAGTTGAGAAAAATCAGTGGTCTTCACAAGAATTTGTGCAGCATGTGAAGGACCAAGAGGATTTGACTCGATCAAGATTGAAAGTTGCGCGATATCGCCAAGTCAGATTGTGCTTATAAGGTGTGGATCTTTGGAGTTTCAGGTTGTTGATCGTGTGCTTCTTGTGATTTCTCCTTCTAGATTGTGATGGGATTGAGAATGAAGGGTAGGTTAGCTCTTAGATTCATCAGCCAGTATGAGAGTATTCGAACAGATTGGATCTTTGGCATGCAGATTGCGGATGCCGGTTGAGTTGTTGTCGACGCATGATGAGTTTCATGTTTCTAAGCCGAGGAAATGCGAGCTAGATTTTAGAGACTGAACTTTTTATAACTTCATTTAATAAGTTTGGGGTTCGAATTTAAAGATATTAAAAATTTGAACCTGGTTTAATACGAACAACCAACATAATTCTGGACTGAATTGCAAAAGAATAGAAATTTCCTTCATAGAACTGGAAAACAGATCTGTTGATATAACTACGCAGAATTCATACAACGTTCGAAGGTACAATTTTGTTCAGATAAGTATCGGTAATCATCTATGTTTCAAAAGCTGTAACTATAATTCTGTACAACAAAAACAAAAGAAACTAAAAATAGAACGGAAGCTATTGTCCACGATAAACACCTCCTGTGTGTTCCAACTCGCACCATCCAGCTCACTATTTCTCATCACCTGCATTCAAGAAAACTAGTGAGTCTAACGGCTCAACAAGTAAATATAGAATAGAAAAAGCGGGAAATACAAGCATAACAATATCTTTATCTGTAATGAAGTTAAAAAACTGAACAATATAATACCGAATTCTATAATACGATAATCTGGAAACTGTAAATCTGGGAAAGCATAACTGCACATGTTTGAAACCTTTAAAACATTTACTTGCATTTAAAATGAAGTATCATAAACATTTCTTGGAGCTGTGATTATAAATCACCCTGTGCTCTTTTCTTATTTTCAGTCAAAATATGGCTTAAACACCTGTACATAGGTCAAGGTTTTTGATAAAACTGTCAACAGATATCTGGAAGTGGGAACAAATCCCAAACATCGCAATTGAAGGGTATATAGTTCGTCAACCACAACATGATCCTTTCCGGTTTGAAAAGGGACACACTGGTTCATCAGCAAGCGTCCTCACCCTTTCCATGGGGAACATCTGTTATCTATGCCATAATCTCTTAAACTTTTTGTAAAAAGTTTATGTACTATCTTTTCTTTCTTTCTTTCTTTCTAGTATGGTTTGCCGTTTTAAAACTCTATTGATGTTCATAAACTATTGGGAGTTCAATTGAATAAGAATACTGAAATCAGCTCGGAGTATGAACAGTACGCAATCGCACCGGATTAGGATAGAAAAATCAGATCTGGGCTGCTTGGTCAACTTATATTAGAAAAAGTCAACACGACTAAAATGAGCAGTTCAGATTACGATGGTCAGACAAAGTCAACTCAGCTCAGACCACGAAATCAGATCACAACATAGAACGGCTTAGAGAAAGAAAACAGATCTCGACTTAAAATCAGCTCTGGGAAAAGAAACAGATTACGACATTGAACAGTTCTGAAAAATAGATCGTGAACTTAGTGTTAGAGTAGGTGCCCAACTAGCCAACTTGTGGCGTGTGGGTTCTTGTTGACTCTATATAAAACGATCTTTATTTATGAAATTCTCATTCTTTTATGGCATTCTTTATCTTCATTATTATGATTACAATTGTTGAATAAAGACCTTGAATGCACTATAGTATTTATAGTGGATATGATGGCTATCATGAAACACATCTAATAGTCACTGTGTATTCTGAACCTGTTTCTAGTCAATCGGGCCGTCCAAAAGAGGATAAGGGCCGCCCGAGATTGTGACTAGCATCTGCGATGTGAAGTACCACGTTTCATTGGTAGGGAACATTGTGATGTTCTGAGCATGTAGATGGATAGTGACCTGGTGATCTATCGAACTACCCTCGTTCAGACTTTCCAAGTGGTTACCATTTGTCGAGTGGATTAAGTCCGAAATCTTGGTTGTACAGATTAGTCCTCATTACTCGAAACGTCATTGAGACTCTACATGATAGGTGCCTCACTTTGACCCCTTTACCGACTCAGTTGGGGTTATCAGGTGGCGGGGTTGGGTGAAGTCCTGATGCATGTAGGAGTCGATGTTTCGTTGTCGAGAATTCACCGCTCGCCCTTGTGCATGGATATCCTATGCTATCTGAGAAGATAATAGTGTGATAAATCTCTGGCCAGAGTACTAGATGTGTTTTGGATAAATGGGTTTACCTAGTAACACATGCGATGTCACTATTTGATCTCCAATATGTATGCATGGTTATTGGATCTCCAGCGACTCTCGATTTACCAATGGTCGTTGATCTGATCGTGATATTTGAACTGAAAGGACCGTACTGTACGCTAACCATGACCGACTGGTTCTTGCAGACACTATCAGTGATAACTAGGGGATCATGGGGCGATGTTTCTAGACGCTTTACCATGATCCGATGGGTTAGTCCAAAAATATGGTTTCAGAGTCACAAATGTTGTGGGCCCATGGCTAGCTGTATCCATGAACCATTGATGGTCACACAAGTACTGGTTTCTCAATTTCCGTACGGATATTAAGCTCAATTTGTTGAGTATAGTAGGAGGAAGGATGGAAGTGTGACTTCCTAAAATTGAATAGGGTGAAAATGCAATTTGCTTAAGCTTGGACTAGTTTGACTATCCTTAAATTTTACAGGGGCCTAACTGCTATTTTGGATTACGTGGTTCGAAAAATGGTTTTCACATCATAATGCTCAGTTTTGGAAACTGTGTAGATCGGTCCGATCTGATCATCGATCGGGATTATGATGAAGCAACAGTGATGGATTTGAAACCAATGTACACCTGGGCCTGGGCCCGACCCAAGCCCATTAACTTGGTTTGAGCCCATGGAAAATCTATAAATAAAGGCCCTGTGGTATTCATTTAAAACGTACCAAAAAGCTGCTCAGCTAATATTCTCCCTTCCTCTCCTCCCCTCGCCGCAGTCGCCGCCCGCCGCCGCCGACGTCGGAATTTATTCCGACCAATCCGGCGATGAGATTCCGTCCGTGAAACTTTCGTCGGTTTTATAGTGCAGACTGGAGAAGAAATTGAGATTTCGGTCGAGGACCGGATTAGGATGCCATAGATGTTCAACCATTGAAGTGCCAATTTCCTCGTGAAATTGGTCGGAGCCAGGCGCCTAGACGCCAGCAAGGTATATTCTAAACATTATATGAATGTTTTTAATTAATTATATAGGTGTATTGACCGTTCCCGTGCTTCAAATTTTCTTCCGCTGCGCCACAGGAGCGGGATCCGGATCCACCGCTGTGCCAACAGTGGTATCAGAGCCTTGGTTCGGATCTGTCAATATACCAACTTCTGGTTGAATTGCATCAAATCTCGGCTTTTCAAAAAAAAAAAAATTTCCTGCCGCACGCCGCCGACAGCCGTCGTCCGCCAGTCGCGCATGGTGCACCTGCCCCGCGCATTAATCGCTGCGGGGATCGCGGGATACGCACACGCATCCCGCGCGCACGGTGGGCGTTGCGCGCTTGTCACGCACCCCCTGCGCGCACAACCCGACGGGCGTTGTGCCCATCGACCGGTAACCGTGCGTGCACATCGCGCACGGGGGTGCACGCACGGTTTGCACGGCTGTGCACACACCACTGCCCCACCTGTGGGAACTGGTCGCGCAGGTGGACGTCCCCCCGTGCCCACATGTTGCGCACAGGGGCGCGCACAGCGTGCAGCACGCATGCGGGCAGGGTGCGCAAACCCGCCGCCCCACCTGCACGAGCTGGTCGCGGAGGTGGTCGCCCCTCCGTGAGCACACGTTACGCACAGGGGCGCGCATCGTCAGTGCGGCTGTACCGAGATGGATATACGGCGTCGGTGTTTGAACCAATATTTGCTATTGGGCCTTTTGGTTGGACCAAAATAAATTTTCGAAAATTTTGAGATATTGGGTCTAAAATTGTTTTAAACCCAAAATTGATGCAATTAAAATAACAAAATAAGATTTTATTTATAAAATATGATTTTATATTTAAAATATGATTTTGTTGGATAAAATCAAATTTGATTTGATTATTTTATTTATGTCAATTAATTGAGATAATTGAATAGATAATGTTTGGGATGATCGAGAGCCGTGCCCAATGTATTAGGTGTATGCTAGGTTTTACAATTTTGGTTGTAATATTTTTGAAATCAATTCAAAGTGTGCCTGGTTTGTGGCCCGTTCCCACCCCTTTAAAATGTATCCCTATTTGTTTGGTTATTTAAATGTAAATATTAGACTTAGTGAGAGGATAATTTTGAAGATGGTGGAGATGATGATCAAAGATATTGAAGACCAAAGACTTTTAAAACTGGAAGCTTATGTAATAGGATTGCATTTGCATACTGCATGTCACCTAGGATTGGACCAAGATCCGTGCTTGGCAACCACGGATCGCATAGCTCTCGCTCATCGATCATCCCAATTATATATGTGATATATATCTGTTGAATCCGTATTTTTTAAATTTGATTTAAAATTATTGAGACCAAATTTCAAAATTAAAATCCCTTATTTTAAATTTGATATAAAATTTATATCAAGATTAAACGTTTATTCGATAAGCTAAAGGAATTTAAATATTGTTTAAAATTTCCTACCTTCCATCAACAATGGGTGTACGTCGATGCTACCCGCATACATAGCCCGACTCATATCATTGAGGGGTTTCTGTATGCCGGAAAGCTGTACACATCATTGACACTTGCTGTGAATTGGTTGGAACTCCCTTTAACGTTGGCTCATATTATTCAGGACATTAAGGGGACCGTCCATCACGACTCAACATCGATGGGTCATCTTGACACGTGATAGTAATCGGCGTCATATCTGGACGTGAGGTAAATACATGGAGGTTGCACCTATTTCAATTGGGCTCTATCTTTTGAGGGTCATGGTTGGCTGATATTATTCGGGACCATGATTTCTTGATTGGACTCTGTGTACCCACTAAGGAACTTGCTTTCTCGATTTCATTAGAGGGTGGTGAAATCGTTAAAATAGTGGGAGGGTAATTCATAAAATTAAATGACCATGTTTTATGTCTTAGCATTTTTCATGAATATTCAGTAATGCATGTCTGTTTTTCTTTTCAGTATAAACTGCTTTCATTATGTTTTCGATCAAAAATCCACTTGCTGCTATACTGGATAGCAACAAGTTCACTGGCTTAAACTACCAAGATTGGCTTCGAAACCTCAAGATTGTCTTGGCTTCGGAGAAACTTCTCTACACGCTAGAGAAGAAGGAAGCCCCTGCCAATGCCAGTCCTGAGGAGCTGGCAAAGCTGGACAAATGGTGGGATGATGAGCTTAAGGCACGATGCTATATGATAACATCTATGTCCAACGAAATGCAGCGGCGGTTTGAGAAGACGGAGTATGCTGCTGGCATACACCTTCATCTCAAAGAGCTGTATGGGGAGAACTCTCGGACTGAGAAGTTCACTACTGTCAAGGAGCTCATGAAGAGTCGCATGCGTGAGGGGACTTCGGTCCGCGAGCATGGGGTCCGTATGATTGGGCTAATTGAGAATCTAGTGGGCCTTGATATCTCTCTTCCACATGAGCTATCTGTGGATCTGCTTCTCCTCTCCCTGCCTGCTGCGTTCGACCCCTTTGTGGTCAATTTTAACATGAACAAGCTGGAGGCCACCCTTGAAGAGGTGGTAAACATGCTTGTCGTGTTCGAGGGTACCATAAAGAAGGACAAGCCCATCCTCCTTTTAGGCTCTTCTTCCTCTGTGAAGAAGGGGCCCAAACGCAAGGGTAAGAAGCGTTCTGCCCCTGCGAAGGAGGGAATGCCCGCCAAGAAGCCCAAGGCAAGGACTTCAAAGCCGAACAAATCTGAGGATGTTTGTCACAACTGCCACATGCCTGGGCATTGGAGGAGGAACTGTAAGGATTACCTCGAGCAGTTGCGAACTGCGAAAGGTATGTTCTACATTAAAATAAATATGTCTCTTAACTCGACTTCTTGGGTACTTGATACCGGATGTGGATCTTATATCTACAATGACTTGCAGGTAATGACAAGAAGCCGGCGTCTTAGAGAGGGTGAGACCCACTTGAGGCTTGGCAACGGAGCAAGGGTTGCGGCCGAAGCTATAGGAGATGTTTATTTATTTCTTTCTTCAAATTTGAAGTTGTTGTTGAGAAACGTTTTATTTGTTCTTGAATTAATAAAGAACATCATTTTCGTTTCTATGCTTGTTAGTGATGGATATTCTTGTCATTTTGCCAATTCGATTTGCAATATTTACAAGAATGAATGTTTAATTGGAATTGGGGAACGCGAAAACGATCTATACGCCTTAAAATTGAGAGAAGTTCCAACTCGCGATGTGGAAACACACACAACAACGATAAAAAGGAAAAACGATAGTTTGAACCCGGCACAACTTTGTCACGCTAGGCTAGGTCATGTTTCCTTAAATAGGATGAACAAGTTGATTAGGAGTGACATGTTTGATATGTCTGATATTAACTCCCTACCAACTTGTGAATCTTGTCTCAAGGGAAAAATGACAAAATTACCCTTCACGGGCAAGCCTGAACGTGCTCAAGGCCTATTAGATTTGATCCATACTGATGTGTGTGGCCCACTTAGTATTGGTACTAAGTCCGATCACACCTACTTCATCACCTTTACCAATGATCACTCTAGGTATGGGTACTTGTACTTAATGAAGCACAAGTTTGAATCCTTTGAAAGGTTTAAAAGAATTCAAAGCTGAAGTAGAAATCAATTGGGAAAAAGTATTAAAACACTTCGATCCGATCGAGGTGGAGAATACTTGAGTGCCGAATTTCAAGACTATCTTAAAGAGAATGGGATTCTCTCATAGTGGACCCCTCCGGCCACACCACAGCTCAACGGTGTAGCGGAGCGTCGTAATCGAACCTTGATGGACATGGTTTGATCTATAATGAGTTTCACTGAACTTCCTGCTTCATTTTGGGCTATGCACTCGAAACGGCCGTAATGTTGTTGAACAATGTCCACACCAAGGCAGTGGATAAAACTCCATATGAGATATGGATTGGCAAGCCGCCCAAGTACTCATACTTGAGGATTTGGGGATGTCCTGCTTACGTGAAGCAGACAGTGGGAGATAAGCTGGATAATAGATCCATCTTATGCTACTTCATTGGGTATCCAAAGAATTCTATTGGATTCTGCTTCTACTATCTCATTGAAACAAAGTGTTTGTTTCTAGAAATCCCACCTTTCTGGAAAGGGAATTTCTACTTGATAGAAAAGGCAAGATAGTAGGACTTGAAGAGGTTCGAGAACCAACTGAAGTACCAAGTGATTCTCCCGCACCTCAAGAGCCAATCCTTGATATGGACACACCTAGGAGATCTGAAAGGGTTCCTAGGGCTCCTGTTAGATATGGTTTCCTCCTTGAAGATGATCAAAGTGATCAAACTGTTGGATGTGATCCAAGAACCTTCAAGGAGGTAATTTCTGATGCTGATTCTAATTTGTGGCTTGAAGCAATGCAATCTGAGATTGAATCAATGCATTCAAACCAAGTTTGGACTCTTGTGAATCCTCCCGAAGGAATAGTTCCTATTGGGTGTAAATGGATATACAAGAGAAAACTTGGGCCTGATGGTAAGGTACTGACCTACAAGGCGCGACTGGTCGCGAAAGGTTACACTCAAAGACAAGTTGTTGACTATGATGAAAATTTTTCATCAGTTGCAATGTTCAAGTCAATTAGAATTCTACTAGCCATAGCCGCATGGTACGACTATGAGATATGACAAATGGATGTGAAAACTGTGTTCCTTAATGGAAACATTAAGGAAGAGATCTATATGACGCATCCTGAGGGTTTCACATCTGTGGGAAGTGAGCATAAAGTATGCAAACTTCAGAGATCGATCTACGGTCTCAAACATGCATCGAGAAGTTGGAACCTGAGATTTGATGAAACAATTAAAGAATTTGGTTTCATCAAGAATCCCGAGGAGCATGTGTGTATAAGAAGGAAGTTAAAAATGCTGTGACATTCCTTGTACTTTATGTTGATGACATTCTGCTCATTAGGAATGACGTAGGAATGTTGCAGTCAACTAAAGTATGGCTTTCTAGTAGATTATCGATGAAGGACATGGGTGAAGCATCCTATATTCTTTGAATACAGATCTATAGGGACAAATATAAAAGGATGCTCGGACTCACCCAAGCGACCTACATCGATACCATACTTAAGCGGTTCTCAATGGAAGAGTCCAAGAGAGGAAACCTGCCTATGTGCCACGGGGTCACTCTATCTAAGTCTATGTGACCGAAGACTGATTGCATTGGAAGACCGTGAAAGATATTCTTAAGTACTTTCAAAGGACTAAGAATATTTTCATGGTCTATGGGGGTGGTGAACTAAAATTGGAAGGCTACACTGATTCTAGCTTCCAATGCGAGGTGGACGATTCGAAGTCGATCTCTGGATTTGTATTCATGCTCAATGGTGGTGCTGTCTCTTGGAAGAGTTCCAAACAAGACACCATCACGGATTCAACCACTGAGGGTGAGTACATCGCAGCATCAGCTGCTGCTAAAGAGGCGGTATGGATAAGGAATTTCGTCCAAGAGTTGGGCGTAATCCCTGAAGGAGTTGGTCCAGTCTCGGTGTACTGTGACAACACAGGTGCCGCTGCTCAAGCAAAGGAACCTAGGTCTCACCAAAGATCCAAACATATACTGAGGAAATACCACATAATCCGGGATATTGTGGCTAGAGGTGACATAGAAGTTGTGAGAGTCGCCTATGCAGACAACATTGCTGATCCACTTACGAAACCCTTGCCAGGACCATAGTTTGAAAAACATCGTGAAGCAATGGGACTGCGTCTGATGAGTAGTTGGCTTTAGGACAAGTGGGAGATTGTTAGAGTAGGTGCCCAACTAGCCAACTTGTGGCGTGTGAGTTCTTGCTGACTCTTTGTAAAACGATCTTTATTTATGAAATTCGCATTCTTTTATGGCATTCTTTATCTTCATTATTATGATTATAATTGTTGGATAAATACCTTGAATGAACTATAGTGTTTGTTAGATGTGATAGTGGATATGATGGCTATCATGAAACACATCTAATAGTCACTGTGTTTTCTGAACCTGTTCCTAGTCAATTGGGTCGTCCAAAAGAGGACAAGGGCCGCCCGAGCTTGAGAATAGCATATGCGATGTGAAGTACCACGTTTCATTGGTAGGGAACATTGTGATGTTCTAAGCATGCTGATGGATTGTGACCTGGTGATCTATCGAACTACCCTCGTTCGGACTTTCCAAGTGGTTACCATTTGTCGAGTGGATTAAGTTCGAGGTCTTGGTTGTACAGATTAGTCCTCATTACTCGAAACGTCATTGAGACTCTACATGATAGGTGCCTCACTTTGACCCGTTTACCGACTCAGTTGGGGTCATCAGGTGGCGGGGTTGGGTGAGGTCCCGATGCATGTAGGAGTCGATGCTTCGTTGTCGAGGATTCACCGCTCGCCCTTGTGCGTGGATACCCTATGCTATCTGAGGAGATAATAGTCTGATAAATCTCTGGCCAGAATACTAGATGTATTTTGGGTAAACGGGTTTACCTAGTAACACATGCGATGTCACTATTTGATCTCCAAGATGTATGCATGATTATTGGATCTCTAGCGACTCTCGATTTGCCAATGGTCGTTGATCTGATCGTGATATTTGAACTGAAAGGACCGTACTGTACGCTAACCATGACCGACTGGTTCTTGCAGGCACTATCAGTGATACCTAGGGGATCATGGGGTGATGTTTCT
Source organism: Dorcoceras hygrometricum (assembly GCA_001598015.1). Lineage (NCBI taxonomy): Eukaryota > Viridiplantae > Streptophyta > Magnoliopsida > Lamiales > Gesneriaceae > Dorcoceras > Dorcoceras hygrometricum. The sequence goes on from KQ995341.1 coordinate 89,293, forward strand.
ATACGCTTTATCATGATCTGATGGGTTAGTCCGAAAATATGGTTTCGGAGTCACAAAATATTTGAACTGAAAGGACCGTACTGTACGCTAACCATGACCGACTGGTTCTTGCAGGCACTATCAGTGATACCTAGGGGATCATGGGGTGATGTTTCTATACGCTTTATCATGATCTGATGGGTTAGTCCGAAAATATGGTTTCGGAGTCACAAATGTTGTGGGTCCACGGCTAGCTGTATCCCTGAACCATTGAGGGTCACATAAGTACTGGTTTCTCAATTTCCGTACGGAAATTAAGCTCAATTTGTTGAGTATAGTAGGAGGAAGGATGGAAGTGTGACTTCCTAAAATTGAATAGGGTGAAAATGCAATTTCCTTAAGCTTGGACTAGTTTGACTATCATTAAAGCTTACAGAGGCCTAACTGCTATTTTGGATTAGATGGTTCGAAAAATTGTTTTCACATCATAATGCTCAGTTTTGTAAATTATGTAGATCGGTCCGATCTGATCGTCGATCGGGATTATGATGAAGTAACAGTGATGGACTTGAAACCAATGTACACCTGGGCTTGGGCCCGACCCAGGCCCATTAACTTGGTTTGAGCCCATGGAAAATCTATAAATAGGGGCCCTGGGGTATTCATTTAAAACGTACCAAAAAGCTGCTCAGCTAATATTCTCCCTTCGTCTCCTCCCCTCGCCACCGTCGCCGCCCGCCACCGTCGTCGGAATTTATTTCGACAATCCGGCGAGGAGATTCCGTCCGTGAAACTTTCGTCAGTTTTCTAGTGCAGACCGGCGAAGAAATTGAGATTTTGGTCGTGGACCGGATTAGGAGGCCGTAGCTGTTCAACCGTTGAAGTGCCAATTTCCTCGTGAAATTGGTCGGAGCCAGGTGCCTAGACGCCAACAAGTTATATTCTAAACATTATATGAATGTTTTTAATTAATTATATAGGTGTATTGACCGTTCCCGTGCTTCAAATTTTTAATTCTTCCGCTGCGTCCCGGGAGCGGGATCCGTATCCGCCGCTGCGCCAACTCTTAGCTCAAAATATCACAGCTTAGAAGGTTTCTTAGTCTGAAGAAATAGAAAATATCTAAGGAAAATTCCAAAAACAAGAATGAGTAAGCTACTTGCAAGCTACTGACAGAAAAATACTTAAGCTGCTTCTAAGCTGCTTGTGAGCTACTGACAGAAAAGCACGTAAGCTGCTTGTGAGCTACTTTGAAGAACAACCCAGAAAACTCAAGAAGAAATAGAAACGAACATCATGAAGCATTTTTTTTAACAACTTTTCTGAATCAAAATCTCAGCAAAACCATTTATTCTTAATAAACTCAAGAATAACAACTTAAGATTAATTCTGCGTTGAAAACTTTAAAAAAAATTCTCAAATCTTTTTACGAATACATACAAACATGCAGATCGAAACAATATATTCTTTCAAGAGTGTAGCAAGAAACAGAGTTTACTTGCCTTTTCCTGCGACACAATTACAGCAAGGTATCTGACCTGAATCAACACACAAACCCCATCAATTTCTGTGAAAAGTTTTAAAAACTTTGTTAGGTTTTCTTGCAGAGAGCACCGCTTATGAAATGGTTTATTTGAGAATGAAATATGCATGAGGTGCTTGGCAGCTTTATATGAAAATCTCAAGCCTAAAAAGTGAATCACGTTTTCTTTCAAAATTGCTAAAATACTTAAAAATTGCTACTATAATTTTATTAAATAAATAAAGATGTAAACCGAACCATTTTTTTTAAAGAGGAAATAAATCGGCTTTTCTGGATCGGCTGGACAGCTCTTGCAACCATGTCTCTAATCTGAAAAAATCAAATCAATGCAAGTTGAATAATAATAACATTTCAAATAGATCTCTCAATTCTTTAAACTTTCTAATTGTGGATTTAAAAGTTTTTGGGCTTTACACAGATCCTTCCTTTGTGTTGAGAACTGATGACGTTGAGCTGGACCAGACCCTAAGAAGTATTGAATATCGAGTGAGAATTCTGGACAGAAAAGAGAAACAATTGAGAAAATAGACCATACCTTGGGTCTTGGTGGAGTGGAGTTGGTGTGGTAGAGAAGAGGTTACCTAAGCAGTGGCAACCTAGAGGTGGCAAGAGTAGCCTCACCCTTTTTGAGTACTGAGTTCTCCCATGTGTGTTGTTGGTGTTTTGTTGGTTTTCAGTCTGTGCTGTGATCTGTTTTGGTTGTGCAGGCTGTTGCTTTTGATTTCGAGGATGAAATCTCTTAAGATGGGGAGAATATGAGAACTGTGATTATCCAAGATAATTAACGGCCTAATCAGTCCAGATTAGTTGTTAACTAATCGAGGTTATTTCAGCTTAGAGAGTAACGACTGAGGTGGATCAACTCGGACGCAAGCTGCTCCTATGGTTCAGTTCATACCAGCACGGGTGCGAGCTGTTTGAGTGGCCTGTGCTGATCATAGTACTGCAAGATGAATTGTGTTTGCTGGAGAATTGTATCAGTTTGTAGTGCGCTGGTATTATAGTATGAAAGGTTCATATTAGAAGCTTGCTGTGTAGTTGTGAGCTAGATAAGATCGGGTGAAAGATGACAGGTGAGTCCTGTGCTGTGGTTAGTCGTGCTGAGTTCGCGAGTTGATGCTGTTGTAGTGCGAACCAGTCCAGTGTAGCGGGTCTGAGCTGATATTGGTTTAGAAAGTAGCATAAGCTGGATTCAGCTTTGGGTGTTACGCTATGTCGCGAGCTATGTTGACCCTCGAGAGCTGGGTTGACCATCGTGAGCTGGTATGAGTACGTACCTTGAGACCTAGGTGCGTGAGCTGATATGAAAGCTTTGTGGTCTTGTTGAGACAGTGAAATCAGAATAGAGCATCGCAAGCTGACCTGAGCGATGCATACTGAGTTGAGTACTCTAAGCTGATCTACGTACTGTTAGCTGAAAAAAGATTACGCGATCTAAGCTGGACGGTGTGCGCTGGCCTAAGGACTGTGAGCTATTGTGTATGAGTGCGACCTGAGCTGGTCGATGTGTGCTGAGCTGAGCAATGTAACCTGAGTTGTCGTAGCGCTTCCTGTTCTGGAGATCATAAACCGAGCTGAATGCTCTGTGCTGATCTAAGATCATGAGCTTTGTTGACAGTCACAAGCTGTTTAGGGATAACAACGTAGTAGCGAACAACTTGGGGATTTCGTTGTATGAGCATAAGCTGAGTTTGATTTAGGAATGTTCTGGGTGCCCTGAGCGGGTGTTCAGATTGCGAGTGTTGTGCCGCGTCGTTTAGTGTTATCAGCTTAGGCGTAAGGTGGTAATCACGTCCTGTGTAGACCAGTGTTGTTTGTGGTCTTCAGTTTAGGTCAGAGTTGTTGATAGTTATCAGGCCGGTCGAGAGCTATTTATGATTTCAGCTTTGGAGAGAACTGTTTAGTACGCGTAAGCTGGCCAGTGCGTGATCTGTCCTGTTGCTGCGAGCTGTGCCATTGTGCATGTCACGAGATGTTCCAAGCTTAGGTGCTGCGAGCTGAGGGCATCGTGGCTGTTCTGGTTGATGTAATCTGGATAGAGCATCTTGAGCTGATGGATGGGGTACGATCTGACCTGAGGTTGCGCAAGCTGTTTGGTGGTATAATTTGTTTTAGCCCGTGCTGAGCTCGTGTGATCTGATCTTTGTTGGTTCAAGCTGGTAGCGTAGAAGCTCTAGGCTGTTATCAGTTTGAGTAGGAGACGTAACCTGGATCCATTTGGGGACGTGCCTTGTGTCTTGAGTTGAGTAGACATATCGCGGGTGGTCCGAGCTGCTGGTAAAACCAGTCTAGGCATAAGTTGATAGTGTAGAACAACTTTGAAGAAGGTTGATGATAGCTTTCGGGTCAGTGGTGAGCAGATAGGATCATCAGATTTGCCGTAGAGAGCGTGATCTGATCTGTTGGAGTGATCTGTAATATTGTGCGTGGCGCAGGCTGTTTGTACGATTAGATTTGGATGAGTGTTGATCTTCACTCCTGTGGTGGAGAGCGCACGATCTGTATGCGAGAGAGCGGAGTGTGGTTCGTAAGCTGAATCATACGTGTAATGCCCAGAAATCCTGGTTACGTTAGAATGAGTGCATGACTAGAGAGAAAATTATTTTAGAAAATTATGTCATTTTATGTGATTTAAATGATAGTTTTAATGTTTTATGATGTGCATGACGTGTTTTTAGCATGGTTGAGTTCCGGACGCATGAACGATACTAGGGACGACGGAGATGAAAATTATTTGAAAATTTTAAGCCCTCATATTTTATGAGCTAAAATTTATTATTTTAAGCAGCAATTTTCGAAAAATATAGATTTTATGTATATTTATCAAAGGGAACCCGTTTTTCGCCTATACAGGCTATTTTAGTGAACTTTTCTACATTTTAAAAATTAAGGGATTTATGTTACGAAAATTAAGAGTTCAAATGTTAAAGTTTGAGTTTAATTAACATTTTTAAGTGGTGGGGCTAGTGAGAGAGATCTTTTAATCTTTTCCTAATTAAAACTCTTGGAGGGGTCTTTTGGGACACTAATCATTTTCTTTCAACCCTAAAACATTAAAAAAACCCTAGCCACTCTCCTCCCTCACTCACTCTAGCCGTCCCCCTTGGCAAGGCTCCATCGATTTCTTTCTCAACGTTTCTTGAAGATTTCAAAGGTTGATCGTCCCATCTCTTGTCCTCCGCTCCGGTAACACTTAGACTGCATAGCTCCGGTAATGCTTAGACTGCATAGTTCTTCAAAAAGGCATGTTTTATTCTCACTTGTTTCTCAACATTTAAATCATATTACACTGTTTTAAAATAATGATTGCATGATTTATATGTGAATTTATTATATCTACGTTTGTTGTTTATGATTCATGCATGCATCACGAGTTTGAACTTTCATTTGAATTGTTTCTTGTGAAGCTTCGGTCATGGGTGGTTCATAGGGTTGGGGTTAGTTATTCCATCGACTTAGGGTCACGTGGGTCCAAACTAGGAGTGATTTGATCAAGGAATGAATTAGTTACGAATTTTATGATCAGCACGTGTCCTGGCTTGCCGTCTGTGCACGACAGTAGAGTTGTTGGGGTCGGGTAAGTCGATCTATGTATGTGTGGTAAAACTTGACTTCAGGAGATAGCTTATTGAGTAGGGTCACTCAGGTCCAAACAGGGAGCGACTTGGTCGATGAACGAATTAGTTATGAGTTTTATGACTAGCACGTGTCCTGGTTGCAGTCTGCGCGTGAGCAGTGTTATTACGAGCGTCAGGTTGGTCACGTCTTGAATTTTTTTGAGTCTCGTTTGTTCCGTTGACTAGTATATTGAGTTATGGTGACGTTTGTCAAAACATGGAGTGATTCGGTTAAGATTGGATTTTTAATTATTTTTACCGTTTTGTCGCTCGAAGTGAGCCTCGTCGGGTCATTTAGATTTATTTGATTTATGATATGTTTGGTCAATCGGACTTTTATTTAGTCAAATTTTAATGTTTGATTTTTGAAGTGAATGACTGAGTGTTTTATAAACTCTTAAAGTTTAATGGGTCAAGTCATGTTAGGGTTAAGTTTCATTTTAAAGCTAAGTCTAGGATTTTGGGCTAGAATTAGTGGACCAGGCACCTGAACCAGTCCTTGACTGGAGGAGAAAATATAGAAGCCCGTGAATTATATTTGATTATATTTGTAGTATTTCATGTATACGAATATGATGATGTCTAATAAAAGAATTAAATATATATTGACGGGCTAACCCTTTTAAATTGCATGTTTTTATGAAGTACACGCATCATGAAAGTTTTATGAAATGTTAAAGGCATGCAAGAAAAGAAAATAATGTTGAGGTATTGAAGTGATTTGTGGCAAAGTGGACGATGAGCGAATCCGGGATGACGGGCCTGATGAACCTCTTTTACTGTTAAATGATAGACGATGAGCGGATCCGGGATACCGGGCCTGGTGAACCTCTGCTAATATGATAATGGATAAGGTTGGGTGAACTGACCGCCACGTACGCTGGTTTCTTTTGATTGATCAATCGTTAATGTAACGACCCACACTTCATGGATACGACTCACACGTTTTTATGTTATGCTATGTCATGACTTATTATGTTACAATATACGATAATGTAACGTTACGACTGATTTATGAACCATGTTTTTACGATCATCCATGCATACATGTTTTAAAGTTATTTTACTATACGTATGTGCTTGCATGTGGTTTTATTATACATACTTTGTTATTATCAGATAGAGCATGCTAGGCCTTTAGGGTCACTAGGTTAAATGGTGCAGGTGAGCCTGCAGATGATTTCATTCCTACTGGCGGTGAGGATCTCTGAGCACCAGCTGCAACTGTTACCCCGTGTGTTGGCGCAGCGGCGGATCCGGATACCGCTCCCGGGGCGCAGCGGAAGAGTTTAAAATTTGGACCCGGGAACGGTCAATACATAGTATAAACAGCAAACATTCATAGGATGTTTATTTTGGTACCTTGCTGGCGTCTAGGCGCCTGGCTCCGACCAATTTCACGAGGAAATCGGCACTTCAACGGTAGGCGGTTGTCGTTCTCCTAATCCGATCCACGACTGAAATCTCGATCCCTTTGTCGGTCTGCACTAGAAAACACGACGAATATTTCACGGACAAAATCTCCTCGTCGAGACGGTCGAAACAAGTCCGACGGCGGCGACAGGCGGCGGCGGCGGCGCGTCGGCGGCGGGCGGCGACGGCAAGGAGAGGCGGCGGCCGTGAGGAGTGGGACAAAAGAGGGAGGCGTGCTCTAGGGTTTTTGGAGTGTGTTGTCAATGCAACCCTAAGGCCTCTATATATAGACTTTCTACGGGCTTGAACCGGCCCAATGGGTCTGTGTCGGGCCCAGTCCCAGAGTGCACATTCGTTTCAAGTCCATCACCGTGGCTCCATCATAATCCCGATCGACGATCAGATCGGACCGATCTACACAGTTTACAAAACTGAGTATTATGATATGCACATTCGTTTCAAGTCCATCACCGTGGCTCCATCATAATCCCGATCGACGATCAGATCGGACCGATCTACACAGTTTACAAAACTGAGTATTATGATACGAAAACAATTTTTCGGACCACCTAATCCAAAATAGCAGTTTGGCCCCTGCAAGTTTCAAGGATAGTCAAACAAGTCCAAACTTTAGGGAAATTGCATTTTTGACCCTGTTTAATTTTAGGAAGTCGCACTTCCATCCTTCCTCCTCCTATACTCAACAAATTGAGTTTAATTTCCGTGCGGGAACTGAGAAGCCAGTACTTGTGTGACCCTCTATGGTTCAGGGATACAGCTAGCCGTGGGCCCACAACATGTGTGACTCCGAAATCACAATTTCGGACTGACCCATCGGATCATAGTAAAGCGTCTAGCAACATCGCCCCATGATCACCTAGGTATCACTGATAGTGTCTGCAAGAACCAGTTGGTCATGGTTAGTGTACAGTACGGTCCTTTCAACACAAATATCCCAATCAGATCAACGACCATTGGTAAATCGAGAGTCGCTAGAGATCCAATAACCATGAATACATCACGGAGATCAAATAGTGACATCGCTTGTGTTACTAGGTAAACCCATTTACCTAAAACACATCTAGTACTCTGGCCAGAGATTTATCACACTATTATCTCCTCAGATAGCATAGGATATCCACGCACAAAGGCGAGCGGTGAATCCTCGACAACGAAGCATTGACTCCTACATGCATCGGGACCTCACCCAATCCCACCACCTGATGACCCCAACTGAGTCGGTAAACGGGGTCAAAGTGAGGCGCCTATCATGTAGAGTCTCAATGACGTTTCGAGTAGTAAGGGCTAATCTGTACAACCAAGACCTCGGACTTAATCCACTCGATAAATGGTAACCACTTGGAAAGTTCGAACGAGGGTAGTTCGATAGATCACCAGGTCACTATCCATCTACATGCTCAGAACATCACAATGTTCCCTACCAATGAAACGTGGTACTTCACATCGTAGATGCTAGTCTCAAACTCGGGCGGCCTTATCCTCATTTTGACGGCCCAATCGACTAGGAACGAGTTTAGAACACACAGTGACTATTAGATGTGTTTCATGATAGTCATCATATCCACTATCACATCTAACATACACAATGGTGCATTCTAGGTCTTTATCCAACACGATTGTTAACATTATAAAATAATGAAGATAAAGAATGCCACAAAAGAATACGAATTTCATAAATTAAGATCGTTTACAAAGAGTCAACAAGAACCCACACCCCACAAGTTGGCTAGTTGGGCACCTACTCTAACAATCTCCCACTTGCCCTATAGCCAACTACTCATCAGACGCAGTCCCATTGTTTCGTGATGTTTTTCAAACAACGGTCCTGACAAGGGCTTCGTAAGTGGATCAGCAATGTTGTCCGCAGAGGCGACTCTCTCGACTGCTATGTCACCTCTAGCCACAATATCCTGGATTATGTGGTATTTCCTCAGTATATGTTTGGATCTTTGGTGAGACCTAGGCTCCTTTGCTTGCGCGATGGCACCCGTGTTGTCACAGTACACCGGGACTGGACCAACTCCTTCAGGGATTACGCCCAACTCTTGGATGAAATTTCTCATCCAAACCACCTCTTTAGCAGCAGCTGATGCTGCGATGTACTCAGCCTCAGTGGTTGAATCCGCGATGATGTCTTGCTTGGAACTCTTCCAAGAGACAGCACCACCATTGAGCATGAATACAAAACCAGAGGTTGACTTCGAATCATCCACATCACATTGGAAGCTAGAATCAGTGTAGCCTTCCAATTTCAGTTCACCACCCCCATAGACCATGAACATATTCTTAGTCCTCCGTAAGTACTTAAGAATATCTTTCACGGCCTTCCAATGCATTTGGCCGGGGTTAGCTTGGTAACGGCTCGTGACACTCAGAGCATATGCGACATCCGGTCTAATTGAGATCATGCCATACATAATACTACCTATTGCCAAGGCTTATGGCACACGTGTCATACTCTCTATCTCCTCATCATCACATTGGAAGCTAGAATCAGTGTAGCCTTCCAATTTCAGTTCACCACCCCCATAGACCATGAACATATTCTTAGTCCTCCGTAAGTACTTAAGAATATCTTTCACGGCCTTCCAATGCATTTGGCCGGGGTTAGCTTGGTAACGGCTCGTGACACTCAGAGCATATGCGACATCCGGTCTAATTGAGATCATGCCATACATAATACTACCTATTGCCAAGGCTTATGGCACACGTGTCATACTCTCTATCTCCTCATTAGTTTTTGGACACATATACTTTGATAGAGTGACCCTGTGGCACATAGGTAGGTGTCCTCTCTTGGACTCTTCCATAGAGAACCGCTTAAGTATGGTATCGATGTAGGTCGCTTGGGTGAGTCCGAGCATCCTTTTCGATCTATCCCTATAGATCTGTATTCCTAGAATATAGGATCCTTTTCGATCTATCCCTATAGATCTGTATTCCTAGAATATAGGATGCTTCACCCATGTCCTTCATCGAGAATCTACTAGACAACCATACTTTAGTTGACTGCAACATTCCTACATCATTCACAATGAGTAGAATGTCATCAACATAAAGTGCAAGGAATGTCACAGCATTCTTAACTACCTTCTTATACACACATGGCTCCTCGGGATTCTTGATGAAACCAAATTATTTAATTGTTTCATCAAATCTCAGGTTCCAACTTCTCGATGCTTTTTTGAGACCGTAGATCGATCTCTGAAGTTTGCATACTTTATGCTCACTTCCTACAGATGTGAAACCCTCAGGCTTCGTCATATAGATCTCTTCCTTAATGTTTCCATTAAGGAATGGAGTTTTCACATCCATTTGCCATATCTCATAGTCGTACCATGCGGCTATGGCTAGTAGGATTCTAATTGACTTGAACATTGCGACTGGTGAGAAGGTTTCATCATAGTCAACACCTTGCCTTTGAGTGTAACCTTTCGCGACCAGTCGTGCCTTATAGGTCAGTACCTTACCATCAGGCCCAAGTTTTCTCTTGTATATCCATTTACACCCAATAGGAACTATTCCTTCGGGAGGATTAACAAGAGTCCAAACTTGGTTTGAATGCATCGAGTCAATCTCAGATTACATTGCTTAAAGCCACAAATTAGAATCAGCATCGAAAATTGCCTCCTTGAAGGTTCTTGGATCACATCCAACAGTTTGATCACTTTAATCATCTTCAAGAAGGAAACCATATCTAACAGGAGCCCTAGGAACCCTTTCAGATATCCTAGGCGTGTCCATATCAAGTATTGGCTCTTGAGGTGCGGGAGACTCACTTGGTACTTCAGTTGGTTCTCGAACCTCTTCGAGTTCTACTATCTTGCCTTTTCTATCAAGTAGAAACTCCCTTTCTAGAAAGGTGGCATTTCTGGAAACAAACACTTTTGTTTCACTAGGATAGTAGAAGTAGTATCCAATAGAGTTCTTTGGATACCCAACAAAGTAGCATAAGATGGATCTATTATCCAGCTTATCTCCCACTGTCTGCTTCACGTAAGCAGGACATCCCCAAATCCTCAAGTATGAGTATTTGGGCGGCTTGCCCATCCATATCTCATATGGAGTTTTATCCACCGCCTTGGTGTGGACATTGTTCAACAACATTACCGCCGTTTCGAGCGCATAGCCCCAAAACGAGGTAGGAAGTTCAGTGGAACTCATCACAGATCGAACCATGTCCATCAAGGGGTCCAATGTGAGAGAATCCCATTCTCTTTAAGATAGTCTTAAAATTCGACACTCAAGTATTCTCCACCTCGATCGGATCGAAGCGTTTTAATACTTTTCCCCAACTGATTTTCTACTTCAGTCTTGAATTCTTTGAACTTTTCAAATGATTCAGACTTGTGCTTCATTAAGTACAAGTACCCATACCTAGAGTGATCATCGGTAAAGGTGATGAAGTATGTGTGACCGTACTTAGTACCAATACTAAGTGGGCCACACACATCAGTGTGGATCAAATACAGTAGGCCTTGAGCACGTTCAGGCTTGCCCATGAAGGGTTGTTTAGTCATTTTTCTCTCGAGACAAGACTCACAAGTCGGTAGGGAGTTAATATCAGACATATCAAACATGTCACTCCTAAACAACTTGTTCATCCTACTCAAGGAAACATGACCTAGCCTAGCATGCCAAAGTTGTGCCGGGTTCAAGATATCGTTTTTCCTTTTAATAGTTGTTGTATGTGTTTCACATCACGAATTGGAACTTCTTTTAATTTTAAGGTGTATAGATCGTTTTCGCGTTCCCCAATTCCAATCAAACATTCATTCTTGTATATATTGCAAATAGAATTGGCAAAATGACAAGAATATCCATCACTATCAAGCATAGAAACAGAAATGATGTTCTTTATTAATTAGGGAACAAATAAAACGTTTCTCAATAACAACTTAAAATTTGAAGATATAAATAAGTAAACATCTCCTATAGCTAAAACAGCAACCCTTGCTCCGTTGCCAAGCCTCAAGTGGGTCTCACCCTCTCTAAGATGTCAGCTTCTTGTCATTACCTGCAAATCATTGCAGATATGAGATCCACATCCGGTATCAAGTACCCAAGAAGTCGAATTAAGAGACGTATTTATTTCAATGTAGAACATACCTTTTGCAGTTCGCAACTACTCGAGGTACTCCTTGTAATTCCTCCTCTAGTGCCCAGGCTTGTGGCAGTGGTGGCAAACATCCTCAGATTTATTTGGCTTTGAAGTCCTTGCCTTTGGTTTCTTGGCGGGCTTTTCCTCATTCGCAGGGGCAGAACGCTTCTTACCCTTGAGTTTGGGCCCCTTCTTCGCAGAGGAAGAAGAGCCCATAAGGAGGACGGGCTTGTCCTTCTTTATGATCCCCTCGAACACGACAAGCATGTTCACCACCTCTTCAAGGGTGGCTTCCAGCTTGTTCATGTTAAAGTTGACCACAAAGGGGTAGAATGCAGCAAGGAGGGAGAGGAGAAGCAGATCCACAGACAGCTCATGTGGAAGTGTGATATCAAGGCCCACTAGCTTCTCAATGAGCCCAATCATACGAACCCCATGCTCGCGGACCGAAGTCCCCTCGCGCATGCGGCTCGTCATGAGCTCCTTGACAGTAGTGAACCTCTCAGTCCGAGAGTTCTCCCCATACAGCTCCTTGAGATGAAGGTGTATGCCAGCAGCATACTCCGTCTTCTCAAAAAGCCGCTGCATTTCGTTGGACATTGATGCTATCACATAGCACCGTGCCTTAAGTTCATCGTCCCACATTTGTCCAGCTTTGCCAGCTCCTCAGGACTGGCATCGGCAGGGGCTTCCTTTGGAGGGATCTTCTCTAGAATGTAGAGAAGTTTCTCCGAAGCCAAGACAATCTTGAGGTTTTGAAGCCAATCTTGGTAGTTCAAACCAGTGAACTTGTTGCTATCCAGTATAGCAGCAAGTGGATTTTTGATTGAAGACATGATAATAACAGTTTATACTGAAAGGAAAACAGACATGCATTACTAACCATTCATGAAAAACGCTAAGACATAAAACATGGTCATTGAGTTTTATGAATTACCCTCCAACTATTTTAACGATTTCACCACCCTATAATGAAATCGAGAAAGCAAGTTTCCTTAGTGGGTACACGGAGCCCAATCAAGAAATCATGGTCCCGAATAATATCAGCCAACCATGACCCTCAAAAGGTAGAGCCTAATTGCAACAGGTGCAACCTCCATGTATTCAGTAAGGGCCCAATAATATGACATCGATTACTATCACGTGTCAAGATGACCCATCAATGTTGAGTTGTGATGGACGGTCCCCTTAATGTCCCCAATAATATGAGCCAACGTTAAAGGGAGTTCCAACCAACTCACAGCAAGTGTCAATGACGTGTACAGCTTTCCGACATACATAACCCCCTCAATAATATGAGCCGGGCCATGTATACGGGTAGCATCGACGTACACCCATTGTTGATGGAAGGTAGGAAATTTTAAACAATATTTAAATTCCCTTAGCTTATCGAATAAACTTTTAATCTTCATATAAATTTTAAATCAAATTCAAAATGAGGGATTTTAATTTTAAAATTTGGTCTCAATAATTTTAAATCAAATTTAAAATAACGGATTCAACAGATATATATCATATATAATTGGGATGATCGATAAGCGAGAGATATGCGATCCGTGGTTGCCAAGCACGGATCTAGGTCCAATCCTAGGTGACATGCAGTATGCAAATGCAATCCTATTACATCAGCTTCCAGTTTTACAAATCTTCGGTCTTCAGTATCTTTGATCATCATCTCTACCATCTTCAAATTATCCTCCCACTAAGTCTATTACATCAGCTTCCAGTTTTACAAATCTTCGGTCTTCAGTATCTTTGATCATCATCTCTACCATCTTCAAATTATCCTCCCACTAAGTCTAATATTTACATTTAAATATCTATGAAAAATATGGATACAATTTTAAAGGGGTGGAAACGGGCCATAAACCAGGTCCACTTTGAAAATGAGATCAACAATATTACAACCAAAAATATGTAAAACCTAGCATACACCTAACACATTGGGCACGGCTCTCGATCATCCCAAACATTATCAATTCAATTAGTTGACATAAATATAATAATCAAATCAAATTTGATATAATCCAACAAAGTCGCATTTTAAATATAAAATCATATTTATAAATAAAATCTTATTTTGTCATTTTCAATTGCATCAAATTTGGCTTAAAACAATTTTAGGTCCAAAATCTCAAAAATTTCAAAAATTAATTTTGGTCCGACCAAAACGGCCCAATATCAAATATTGGCCCCAAAAACCCCTCGGGCCGTCCGGGACAGGCCCGAAAAAACCCTAGAATTCAAAAACGTCCATCGCATCTCCGCCTCGAAAATGCCGCACGGGCGGTGCACCACCGCCCGCACGCGTGCTGCACCACCGCCCGCACGCGTGCTGCACGCTGCACGTGCCCCTGTGCGCAACGCGTGCGCACGGGGGCGGCCACCTGCGCACAGCTCGCGCAGGTGGGGCGGCAGGTGTCGTGCAGCACCATGCGCGGCGTGCTCGCACGGGTGACGGCCAATGGGCGCAACGCCTGCCGTCCAGTGAGCGCAGGGGTGTGCGCGACAGGCGCGCAACGCCTAACGCAACGTGCGCGCGGGACGTGCGCAACAGGTGCACGACGCCCGCCGCACGCTGCGCGCACAATCACGTGCATCCCGCCGCGTATCTTGCAGCGAATCGCGTGCGGCAGTGGCACATGCCGTGCGCGACAGGCGCGCGGTGGCGTGCGGCTTCGGTGCGCGCGGCGTCAGAAAATTTTTTTTTTTTGAAATCGGAGATCTGATGCAATACGGGTACAATATATGTATTGACAGATCCGAGCCAAAGCTCTGATACCACTGTTGGCGCAGCTGCGGATCCGGATCCCGCTCCCGTACGCAGCGGAAGATTTTAAAATTTGGACCCGGGAACGGTCAATACATAGTATAAACAGCAATTAAACATTCATAGGATGTTTAGTTTGGTACCTTGCTGGCGTCTAGGCGCCTGGATCTGACCAATTTCACGAGGAAATCGGCACTTGAACGGTTGGCGGTTGTCGTTCTCCGAATCCGGTCCACGAAAGAAATCTCGATCCCTTCATCGGTCTGCACTAGAAAACGCGACGAATATTTCACGGACGGAATCTCCTCGTCGAGACGGTCGGAACATGTAACGCCCCAAAATCCATAGGACCACATTTATGCATTTTACTAATCTTTTGGGCCAAATTGGCAATTTTAAATGTTATGTGTGCTGATTTGTTGATATCAGCAAGTAAGATGCGCTGCGGCTGGTTCCAGCAGGTGACTCCAAGGAGCGATGCACGAGTTGGATTTTAAATCGATTTGAAAATGTTTTAAGGAGGTGAAATGCTTTCTTTAGGAGAAGGTTTGGTGTTTTACAAATTAAAATGATATGAAGGGAATTTTACTAAATTTTAAAGGTGTGTCATGCTTGATTTCACAAGTAGCTTGCCACTAATCCCTTTCATATAAAAACCTGTTTTCAAAGTAAGATTTTCATCATTTGCAAAGAAAAGTTTTAAAGTGTTCTTCAAAGAAATTCCAAAAGAGTTCGTGCGTTGCTCAAAGGGAGGATTTCTGCAGGAAGTAGCTGTTGACGCAAAGCTTTGATTAAGGCAAGTAAAATCTGATCCTTTGCTACACCATTTGAAG
>KQ995341.1:117430-130919 GCA_001598015.1 Dorcoceras hygrometricum
AAGGAAAGAAATATGGGTTCGAAAATGATGTTTTGATGTTTATGATGCTTCCAGTATGTTTTCCAGAAAGTTATGAATGTTTTAAATGTACTGAGGATTCGAATTCATTTCAAGAAATGTTATGAATGTTCTTCTCGCAGTAGCTGTAATATCAGAATTTGATAACTGTGTAATCGGTAGTTGCTGACATGATAAGGAAAGAAAGATGGGTTCGAAAATGATGTTTTGATGTTTATGATTCTTCCAGTATGTTTTCCAGAAAGTTATGAATGTTTTAAATGTACTGAGGATTCGAATTCATTTCAAGAAATGTTATGAATGTTCTTCTCGCAGTAGCTGTAATATCAGAATTTGATAACTGTGTAATCGGTAGTTGCTGGTTGAATCATTGTAAAGTATGGTTTGATAAGCAACGGCTGATGGCATAGTTGTTGTTTTGATATTACGAATGTTTTTCTTTCTGCTGTAATATCGGGATTTAATGGTTGTGTAATCAGTAGTTGCTAGTTGAATCAGTATAAAGTCTGGTTTAAAGGCGACGGCTGGTAGCGCTAATTATTGTTTTGATATTACAATTGTCTTTTGTAAATTCCAGCAGATGCACTGTTCACCAGCAGGTGCATTCCTATTAATTCAGCAGTTGCAATATCTATTTTTCCTGCGACTGGTTGACACGCTTACGACATCGTTTTCATTTAATTCATATCTTTTCTAGTTGCGACTGGTTCTGTATGTTAGCGTTTTCTTATCTTGCGACTGGTTGTAGCGACTGGTTGTAGTGACTGGTTGTAGCGATTGGTTGTAGCGACTGGTTGTAGCGAATGGTTGTAGCGACTGGTTTAAGTGCTAACAACATCGTTTCACTTTACATTTGTTTAAAAGACATCGCGACTGGATTCTTGTCTTGCGACTGATTCCTATTTGTTGCGACTGGTACTGTTCATTGCAGCTGGTATTAGTCTTGCGACTGGTACTATTCCTTTTCGAATGGTGTATGTGCTAACGACGTCCCTTCACTTTACAATTGTTTAAAAGACCTTGCGACTGGATTCCTGTCTTGCGACTGGTTTCCTATTCTTTGCGACTGGTTTTCTTTCAACCAGTTCCATTTTAACGATAAGTTTTCAGAGGTTGAATTCGATTCTCAGAGAAGTTTTAAAATGGGAAGCAAGTGTTTAAAATGATGGAACCCGTTGAACTTTGGGTAATAAGCCTGGTGGCCCGGGTTCGATTCCCTGGGAAGGAAGTTTAACCACACTTCCAGGGGTGTGGGTAGTTCTATGAGTGAGGGTTCGCCCTAAATGGCTCGGAAGAGCGGGGTTCGCCCTAAATGGCTCGGAAGAGCGGGGTTGGGTCCTCACAGAACAAGTCCGACGGCGGCGAAAGGCGGCGGCGGCGGCGCGTCGGCTGCGGGAGGCGACGGCAAGGAGAGGCGGCGGCCGTGAGGAGTGGGAGAAGGGAGGGAGGCGTGCTCTAGGGTTTTTTGAGTGTGTTGTCAATGCAACCCTAAGGCCTCTATATATAGACTTTCTATCGGCTTGAACCGGCCCAATGGGTCTGGGTCGGGCCCAGTCCCAGAGTGCACATTCGTTTCAAGTCCATCACCGTGGCTCCATCATAATCCCGATCGATGATCAGATCGGACCGATCTACACAGTTTACAAAACTGAGTATTATGATGCGAAAACAATTTTTCGGACCACCTAATCCAAAATAACAGTTTGGCCCCTGCAAGTTTCAAGGATAGTCAAACAAGTCCAAACTTTAGGGAAATTGCATTTTTGACCCTGTTTAATTTTAGGAAGTCGCACTTCCATCCTTCCTCCTCCTATACTCAACAAATTGAGTTTAATTTCCGTGCGGGAACTGAGAAGCCAGTACTTGTGTGACCCTCAATGGTTCAGGGATACAACTAGCCGTGGGCCCACAACATGTGTGACTCCAAAATCACAATTTCGGACTGACCCATCGGATCATGGTAAAGCGTCTAGCAACATCGCCCCATGATCCCCTAGGTATCACTGATAGTGCCTGCAAGAACCAGTTGGTCATGGTTAGCGTACAGTACGGTCCTTTCAACACAAATATCCCGATCAGATCAACGATCATTGGTAAATCGAGAGTCGCTGGAGATCCAATAACCATGCATACATCTCGAAGATCAAATAGTGACATCGCGTGTGTTACTAGATAAACCCATTTACCTAAAACATATCTAGTACTCTGGCCAGAGATTTATCACACTATTATCTCCTCAGATAGTATAGGATATCCACGCACAAAGGCGAGCGGTGAATCTTCGACAACGAAGCATCGACTCCTACATGCATCGGGACCTCACCCAATCCCAACACCTGATGACCCCAACTGAGTCGGTAAACGGGGTCAAAGTGAGGCACCTATCATATAGAGTCTCAATGACGTTTCGAGTAGTAAGGGCTAATCTGTACAACCAAGACCTCGGATTTAATCCACTCGATAAATGGTAACCACTTGGAAAGTCCGAACGAGGATAGTTCGATAGATCACCAGGTCACTATCCATCTGCATGCTCAGAACATCACAATGTTCCCTACCAATGAAACATGGTACTTCACATCGCAGATGCTAGTCTCAAACTCGGGCGGCCTTATCCTCATTTTGACGGCCCAATCGACTAGGAACGAGTTTAGAACACACAGTGACTATTAGATGTGTTTCATGATAGCCATCATATCCACTATCACATCTAACATACACAATGGTGCATTCTAGGTCTTTATCCAACACAATTGTTAACATTATAAAATAATGAAGATAAAGAATGCCACAAAAGAATACGAATTTCATAAATTAAGATCGTTTACAAAGAGTCAACAAGAACCCACACCCCACAAGTTGGCTAGTTGGGCACCTACTCTAACACCATGACCATTATGTTGTCTTTATCTTATTTTATGAGAGATGTTCAGTTTTCCGCATTTTATTTCCTCTGGTTTTAGGAAAAAGTGAATGATTTAATGCTTCGAGATATTTATTTAGTTATGTTTTTAAAATGATGTTGAGGAAGGTTTTCAATGGACGTACTATGTTTTTTAAGAATTTTTATTCCGCACTATATTTCAAAAAAAAATTTCTAGGGTCCGGTTCGTCTCCATACATGAGAGTTGAATAGCGTGCGAAAGCTGAACAGATGAAGGTTGGGCTGTTGGGAGCGAGAGCTGGTTAGGATGCGTAGGCTGAGCTACATTGCCTGGGCTGAATACGGTATTGAGGTCCGAGCAGATCTGTTATCACTGTAGCCGTGGGCTGAGGAGTTGTAGTATACATATACCCTCTCGTTGACCAACACTTGGTCATTTTTACACCACACATTCTCTTATCCTCTCCAGAGAGCCCGACAGATATTTTCCAAACCCTCGTGGTCACTGTTCACCCGACCTAGTATTTTCCATATCTCCAGAGATTGGCGATCATTTTTTGAGCGAGGTTACCACAGTTGGAAACCTCTCTTCAATCTCGACATTTATATAACAGTTTGGAGTCGAGAGGAGGGCAGACGGAGGAAATCGCAGAGAAGCGTTGTGAGCTGCATGTCATGATTTCCGACCGAGTTGAGCTTTGGTTCAGGTAACCATGTTATGCTGGTGTTAGTTTCCGATCTTAGCGTTAACCTTTGATCTGGATAGTGCTCTATTGTTAGTCGTAGTTGTTATGAGTTTAGAGCTTCGGGCGTGAGCAATGTGAGCTTAAACAGAACTGAATTCTTAGATATTGTGGCATATTTGTACCTCTCTGGAGGCTTTTGCCTTTATTTGGTGTTTTGAGCTGTTGGACGAGGTCTGCGCGGAGCAATGAGTCCGTTCTTCTTTCAGCTTTGAGCTGTGCTGAGGTATTGTTGTAAGATCTGCACAAGGTACGAATTGAGCTTATGATTACAGCTTTGAGATAGGTATGTGAATATGCTTGTGCGTGTTTAACTGCTGAGCCGTGTATTTTGTGACGATGCCTGAGCTATTTTGTGTTATGCTATGCTGTTTTGGTATTTATATTTGCGTTAGAAGTATGCATATGATGTTGAGCATGTCATAGCATTATATGCATCTGCATAGCATATTGGGCCATTGGATCTGTTGCTAGTCGTGATCTATTGCTCTGCTTGAGTTCTAATCTCGTGATGCGGTGTTGGGTTACACAATCATGATTCAGTGCACTGAGGATGCAACAAGTCTCTCTTGCCACCCTCAGATGCAGTGGCCTGGATAGATGGTGGCGGGTGGTTGTTGTGCTCTTGGAATTCCGTGCGATCATTCGGGTAGCGCCAGTCCTTGTGTCGACAATGAGCCACATCTGTTCTCCACTGGCATGCGCGGGTAGCAATCGAATCCCCGATGATGTTGCCACAGTTTTTGATTACCATTCGTGTGGCTTCCGGTTTGTTATCCGATGATGCATTTTACCTTTCATTCATTGCACGACATGATATATTGCATGTTGTAGTTGATTGCTGTATTATGTTGCTCCTCGTACTGGGGTTTGACCTCTTACCTTTGGGGCTGTTTTGTTGTATATTTGGATTTCAGGTTGATCAGCTGGTCCTTGAGATGCATCAGCTGGTGGAGCCCCATAGGCGTTGAATTTCCAGTTATGTATGTATATATCATATCGAGTCATTGCCAGGGGATGCCCTGTGTAGTTGTTCTATGTCTGATTCGATTGTTTGTATCTATATATTTTTTTTTATTGGAGGTTGAGTTTTTATTATGGGCTTTTGAATCAAATTCTATATTTTGAGTATGCGAGTAGTTTAAAGATATATTTTCTGTTCACGCCAAAGAAGAAATTTTTTAACCACTTTTAAGCTTCCATATTTTTGCGTTAATTGCGTGCTTATTCTTTGTTTATGAGCACCGGGCTTGACAACGCCTCACGAATAATCATTCACAAGTATGAGTCCAGATTTTGTCAGTTTTGAATAATCATGAGCTAGACAAGAGGGTCAAGTGGTTATGATGAGACGTTTACCAATATCAAACCTCTTACCTCGAGGTTGCGTCATCAGTGTAGATTCGTCACACCTTGCTTCACGAGGTGTCCTGGAGGTAAAGCCCGAGGTGGGCCGTGGGTACCTATAGAAAGTTATCAGGGAGTGTTGACTGAAAACACTAAGGAGTACTCGAACATTTGTTCGGTCCTCTTTATCCCAATTTGACATGCTCAATAAATGATCCCGAGAACTAAGGTGACCTGGTGGTACCAAGACAGAAGGCTACTTGTGGTACTCGAGGTGGCATAATAAGATGTGATCTTACCTTGGGTCCTGAGGTGGTAAATATTTGAAGAATCAATAATATTCCCCCAACGGGTCATAGATGAAGAACTGAAGCTTTTTAGGACTAGGTGGAGTCTTTGTCGGGACCCAAGCTCAAATATGTGTTTCTAAGAGAAACCATGATCCCTGTGAACTCATATCGTAGCCTTTGATTAAGCTTAATCGGACGGTCAAAATAATCCCCGCTCGATATTCGAGACAACGATTAGAGTTCTCGAGATGATCTGAACCCTTCGCTCCGATGGATATCGGATGACTGAGATGCTTCCCGATTTCCTATAAATAGGCGAATTGTTCCCTTTTATTTTTATCTTCACTTTTTTACAGCATCAAAACTTTGTCAAAATTCATACTTTATCCCCGAGCTCTCGAGTTGTCTTCCTTCCACAATTCAACTCATAAGTGTCTGGACTTAATCTAGTTTGGTAGAGATGTCTTCCCCAGAAAACAGCGTCGTTACGAAATTAGCAGAGTACCTATGTAACGCCTAGAAATTCCTGAATACGTAGAAATGAGTGCATGACTAGGGAAAATATTTTTAGATGATTACATGGCATTTTATATGATTTATTTATGATTTTATGCTGCATGATATGCATGTGTTATTTTTAGCCTGTTTGAGTTACAGAGGCGTGGACGAGATTAGGGACGACCGGAATGGAAATGACTTAGAGATTTTTAAGTTACGGGATTTTAAGAATGTAATTATTTTATTTTAACAAACAATTTCTGAAAATTAGGATTTTTATAATTATTTTGGAGGGAAACCCGTTTTTCGCCTATACGGGCTGGTATATTTACTTTTAAGGCATTTTAAATTATGAGGAGGCCTTGATTTCGAAAATATTTAATCTTCAAAGCCCAATTGGGAGTTTTAAGTGCCTTTCTAAATTAATTAGAGGGGCAAGCTTGCATTTTTTTTAATTAAACCAATAGGGGTCATATTAGTCACATTCATTATTTCTTAAACACAAATTTGAATCAAACCTAGCCTCAACTTCTACAACCAGCCGTCTCCTCCCCTCCCCTCACACACAAAACTTTCAAAAATATTCATCCTTGATCAAGATTGGTGATCCAAAGCCGGTGGTGCCCCGATCTCGCGCCTGCAACGTCGGTAACTCGCAGATCTTCATCTTTTACAAATCAGGCATGTGATATCCATTCTTTTTCTCGCCATTTAAACCATATTACTCTGTTTTAATGAAATTATGCATGAACTTCATGTGTTGTTTTCGGATCTATGAATTTTTTATTCAACCTCATGCATGGCACCCGATTTTCAGCATGCTTCTTGACTTGTTCACGTGTTGCTCGGTTGGTGAAAGGTCCAGGGGTCTTGGCTCGTGGCTAGGAGGTCAAGTGAGGATCCTAGGTGGTCTAGGAGTGGTCCTATGACGTGATATTGTGGTCGAACCATCAGGAACAAAAGAAACACCGTGCGCTGTGTGAAATGGTGCAGCACGGTGCGTCGCCTTGACCTGGATCGTGCTCTCTCGTGCGACCACGGTTGGGGCCAAGGTCGGTCAGGTTAGGACCGGCTGGACCTAGGGGTGGTCCAGTCGGTGGGGCTCCGGCCAGTGGTTGCCAGAGCAGGGAGAACGAATGCGATGTCGGCGGCTGGTTGCGGCTGCGCTTGAGGGTGTGTGTGTGATTTTTGGTTTAGGGCTTAATTTTGCTATGGTTCGGTCTAACTGAACCGGTTTGGCTGGTTCGATACCGGATCGGTTATTCGAGTCTCGAGTCAATTGTTTTAAAATTGGTTCAAGTTATTTTAATCATGGACCTGTTATTTTAATTATTAAGTCAAAGGTCCAATTTTAAAGAAAATAGCCAGAAGTTTCAAAATTGAGTCAAACCTTTTAAATAATTAAAGTTATGTTTAATTTTAAGTTTTTAGTCAAAATCGGGGCCTTTTAAATTTTATTGGAGTCAAAATCGATTTTTGGGATTTAATTTGGTCAAAATCGATCTTTTGGTCAAAATCGGTTTTTAAGGTTAAAATTGATTTTAAAAGTCAAAATAGATTTTTAATAAGTCCAAATTGAATTCTAGAAGTCAAAATCGATTTTAATTAGTCGCAATTGGCCTTGATTTTAAGAAATCAAAATTTAAAGAAATTAGGCAAAAATTGGAAAAAGATGTGAACATTCGTTTCATCGACTTAGTTAAGAGCGATGTGTAGTCTAGAAGTAGTGGGCCAGGCTCCGGAATCAACCCTCGACCGAAGTAGAAAAATGTAGAAGCCCGTGAATGTATAATTAATTATATATGTAGTATGTTATGTACGTAAATGTTTTAAAGAAAAGAATTAATTATACATTAACGGGCTAAGCTTTTAAACTTGCATAATTTTATGAAAATGCATGCATCATGAATGTTTTATGAATGTTAAAGACATGTTCTTTTAAAAGATAAAACCCGAGGGATTGAATGATTTGTGACTTATGATGATGTATGATGAGCCTATGGATCCATGTGTGATATCATGGTGAAGTGGAAGCTTATGGATCCACTTGTGATATCAGGGTGAATTTGTGAGACCTGAAATTGTATAAGAGATTTATTTGTTGGAATTTTTCGGTTTTTAGAGATTTCCGGTGGTTTAGATCTCTGTTTGTAAGTTTGGTTTGCATTTTCGGGTCTGAATAGCATTTGGAGCAATTCTGGGAGTTTTCGTATTTTTGAGGTTTTTGTGTGAAAGCTGGTTTTTGGGTGAAAGCTGGTTGATTTGTAAAAACCAGTCGTAGCGTTTATTTTGGAAACGTGAGATTCCAAAACGCCGTCGTTTGGAGAGTTCTGGTAGCGCTTGAAATACCAGTCGCTGGTTTAGTGTATTTGTATCGAGTTGGATACGGTGTCGTTTGAATAAGTTGGAGCGACGTTGTTTTGGTGTAGTGCTAGTGTGAGATCTGATCGTGTGTGTGAGTGCCTGCTGGTTGTTAAGTCGAAGCAGATGTCAACGCGGGTCAACATTCCTGTAGCGCGAGAAGAAAACGTCGTTGTTTGGATGTTGCGACTGGTTGTCCAACTGCGAGAGATTTGTTCGTTAATGTAGCTTGCAGCTGGTGGAGGTTACTGTAGCTTGCAGCTGGTATTGCGTGAGAGTTATCGACCAGATTTGATGACGTCAGCGGTACGACGCCGTTTTGATTAGTTGCAACGCTGCGTTTTATATGTTGCGGCTGGTACCAGATTTTGGAGATTTCCTGCGATGTTTAAACCAGTCGTCTGGTTGTCCAGCTTTTGGTTGAGAACCAGTCGTAGGTAGTGTTCTAGGACGTCGTTTTGTGTATTTGGGAATTATGCTTGCGGGGTTCGATCAGCCGATGGTTTGTTGGTGCCTGCTGGTTATGTCGGTGGATAATTTAACCAGCTTTTGCGAGATGCATTTAAGGAAGACTTGGTCTTCGATTTCGAGCACCAGATTCCATACTTAGAATATTTTTCCCCGATTGTGTTCTTCTCTTCGAACCCTAGGTTACTGTTCACCGTAGCTTTTCTCCAGTAATTCCCATCGTTTCCGACCGTTGTTTGGTACGTTCGAGGTAGAGTTGGACTCCTCTTGTGAATCTCTATCATTCCATATCACTTTTGGAGGCTGTGGTTGGCTAGTTGAGGAACGCGAAGTTGCTGCTCATTTGTGCGTTTTGTAGTGCAGGTAGAACTTCGTTCCCTTGTGATGAGATCTTGTTCCTAGCCTTGGTTTAAGCTTCCAGTAAGTTGTTTTGGTAGTAATTGAGTTGGTTGAGCGTGGCTCCCAGCCGTGAGCTTCTGTAATTGGCCGTGAGTTTCTGTGCAGCTTTTGAGATCTGTGTGTTGTGTATTTAGCAGGTTGCTATCCAGATCTCTCGGGCCTGTTTTGTAGTAATTGTTGCACAAAAGTATAAGGTACGGATCTGAGCTTGATCTTGATGTGAATTGGCGTGAGATATTATGCGTGGCTGCTGGGATGTTTCGGTGAACCTATCTATGTATTGCTTGCTGAGCATTGGTGTTTATGCTAGCTGTTTCATGTGAATTGCATACACGCATTTGTTCACGCATATTTCAAATCCCTTGTGTATCGTATTTTGCAGCCTTGTATCTTGCATTGCTGTTGTTGATTCTTATCAGGATGCGAGGGCGAGCGGCAATACCGCACTCTCATCTCCCTGTTGGGATCGTTAGCCACCATACGCCGAGTGGTTAACTACCACAGTTCATGGGCGAGGCAACGGCATGTTGAGTTGTTTGATGCATCTGGTATTCGGGTGTTGTATCACGGCGAGTGGCTCATTACCACACTGTGAACACACCCCGTGGCCACTGTTGTTGCAGATTCTTGGAGCTGTGCTTGAGTTCCTTATCTACCTTGTTGGTTGAGCCTTCCGTTGTTATCCGGTGTCTCATGCATTGCCTCTGCATTTTATCTTATGCATTCTTTTAGCTATATCTGTTGCTCTCCGTACTGGGGTTTGACCCCATGTCCCTCTAGGGCTTGGTTTGTTTCCTTCTTTGTGTTGTTTTCAGGGACCCAGGTTTTATAGCTGGTCGTGGTTATAACCCAGCTGGTGGTGCCCCAGTAGGTGGTTAGCGTGTCCCAGTTGCGTATAGCATATTTATATATATGTATCAGTTAGCCAGGGGGATGCCCTGCGCTTCGCTATTGTATCCAGTAGTTGGAGTCTGATACATGTTTTGATTGGTGTATGCTATACTGTTGGTTGTTTTTATAAACTGGGATATATTTTCAGTATCGCTTTATTATAAATTATATCGTTTTAAACCGTCAGGCCAAAATCAAAAAATTTTACCCGCTTTTTGATAGCTTCCGCATGTGTTTGTATGATTTTACTCTGTTTAGAGCACGAGGCCTGACAGAAGTGGAAACTTATGAGCTTATGGATCCACGTGTGATATCGTGGTGAAGTGGCAGCCTATGTGTGAGTAATTAGATTTCAAGATTTGTGATTAATCAGATTTTGGAGAAGGATTAGTCACGAGAATTAAGATTTTTGATTTCTGGAATTTAGAATTTTTGGAAAAATCTGATTTGAGGAAATTTCAGATCTCTCGTAGAGTATTCCAGATTTTAGTTCGGGTGAAATCTGGTATCGATTTGGAGTTGATTTGGTTAAGTTTCGATAGAAATCTGTTTTCCTTGGCATCGTGTGTATTGCCGCGAGATTTAGGTGATACGCCATCGTTTTGGTGAGGTCTGGGTGGTCGAGAATGGAGCGGAAGTGAATGCGTTGTTCTTTCACGATTTCAGATGTCAACGCTGGTCAACGGCACTGTAGCAGGTGATCGCTGGATTGAGAGAGCTGGTTTCATTGTATTGAACGCGGGTGTTTGTTCGCGTGTAAGATCTGGTAGCGTAGTGCATGACATAAGCGGATTTCACGTGTTGGTCAACATGTGGAGTTGACATCTGGTGTAGCGCGCTTAGTTGAGGAATCTGTTTTGAGCGCTAGCGTTGTAATTTGAGGAGAGATCTGTTTTGCTGTGCGACGTCGTTTAGCATTATGCGTTGCTAAGGCGTAGAGATCTGTTGTGTTGAGCGCTAAGATCTGTTTTGAGTGAAGTGACGTCGTTCCTTTAACTTGCTACGCTGTCGTCTTGATTTTAGCGCGAGCGTTTTGAATTAACGTTGTGAAGTCTGTTTGATTGTGAGCGCTGGATTGCGAAATCTGTTTGGCGCTATTTTGCGTTGCAGAGATCTGTTTTTGTCGGTGTTTGATTTAGACAGTAGCCATTGAATTGAGGAATAAATAGAAGTGTCGAATTACACTTAGAATATTTCTCAACCCGTCATTTCTTATCTTCTCTGTTGAAACCCTCGACTTGCTACTGTTCACCGTAGCTTTCCACCGCCGATTCCCGTCGCTTCCAGCCTCTGTTTTTGATAATCTTGGTGGCGTTGAACTCCCCTAGCTTAGCTCTTTCGAGTGCTACCCATCTTAGATCTTGAATTAACGCTGAATTTGGAAGCGTGGAGTTGCTAGCGTTCGAAGTTTTTGGGAGAAACCTGTGCCGTGTTTTCCTCCTGTTAGCGTGAACTTCTGGGTAAGCATCCTTTGTTGTTTTGAGCTTTGATCTTGTTGTTAGTACCTACGTAGCTAGGTAGAACTTGTGTTGAGTCCTGGCCGTAGGTTTAAGAGCGTGCAGGTTCAGATTTGAGATAAGATGTTGAGTACCTTGTATAGATTATAGTTGCTGGTACCTTCTGCCTCGCATTAACAAAGTCAGGAGAAAGTTGGTTGCTGGCCGTGAGTTCCGCCATGCCTTTTGTGAATCAATGAGGTAGAATTTGTGGAATTGAGGTATGAATTGAGCAGCCCTTAGCAGCTTCAGGCGTGAACATGCTATGATTGATGTTGTGAGACTTGCTGCCGTGTATTCCGTGAAACTGACATGTTGAATTGAATGATATATGTTCTGTTTTACGTATTGGGCATTGTATGCATTGAGCATTGATATTGATTGGCATACATGCATACATAGAGCCTTTGACAGATTGATTTGATGACCTGATTGGGTGCCACGTTGTGACTGGCCGACTGATGAGTCGTGCCTGAAAATTCCAACGCTATCATCGGAGTGGTGACTACCGGATTCGAGTGTCTACCACCGAGCTGTGATGGGCCGACGGGCCCCGATGATCACGGACCGATGATTTCCACCGGCTGATTGGTTGTGCGTGGTATAGAGGCTTGATTTGATTTGCCAGTTGATGGACTGGTCTAGCTATCCGATTCTTTGATAGCCCTCATGCATTCATGACATTGATTTATAGCATGTTGCATGTTTAGCTGTTTTGATAGCTCTTCGTACTGAGGCTTGACCTCGTATTTGTTTTCCTGCTTTTGTGTCTTGGGTCTGCGTTACCCATTTGCAGGATCTTCAGGTAGCCAGGCTGGACAGAGTGGAGGTTCAGCTGGTCGATTCCCTTTCCCATGAGTCCCAGTTATATTTATGATATGTACTGAACCGGGGGATGCCCCGTGTTTTGTGTATTGGGGATCTGTATTTGATTGAATTTTTGTTGTTACCTGATTGTATAAGTTTGATATAACTTATATTTTGATTATCGATATTTTGAATGAATGTTTGTACGTTCAGGCCCAAATGATTTCGAAAAATTTTTAAGCCCTGATTTTAGCTTCCGTGTTATGCGTTTATTATGTGTTAATTATGAGTAATTAGCACGGGGCCTGACATTTTTGGTATCAGAACCTAAACTGGGATAAGCTCGATTTATTTTGATCACACTCGAGTCTAGGCACAGAGTTTTGATTTGATTGTTGATTGACTCTGTGACTTATATGATTATTATGTGCCTTGATGTTATATCTGTTGTTAGCCTTACCTCTAGACTTGTGTAGATGCCGCCGAGGAGAGGTAGATCTAGACGTACCGCTGAGGGGTCTAGGGCTCCAGATAGTGATGAGGATGTTCATCGGGTGGATGATGTGACTCGAAGGATAGGTGAGATGGAACTAGTTTTAGCTCGATTTCAGCGTACGAACCCTCTGACGTTTGCTGCTACCGAGGGTGGTGCGAAAGCTGAGGCTTGGTTAGTCCAGATGGAGGAGTTATTCGATACCTTGGAGTACGCTCCTGAAAAGAGATTGAAGTTAGCAGTGCTGCAGTTGCGGGATGACGCGCAGCGCTGGTGGAGAGGTACCTCTAGGATGCTTCGTGATAGTGGGGCGGTAATCACCTGGGAGAGCTTCTGTGAGGCGTTCCGTCAGGAGTATACCCCGGAGTCCTACTTCACGAACCCTCTGACGTTTGCTGCTACCGAGGGTGGTGCGAAAGCTGAGGCTTGGTTAGTCCAGATGGAGGAGTTATTCGATACCTTGGAGTACGCTCCTGAAAAGAGATTGAAGTTAGCAGTGCTGCAGTTGCGGGATGACGCGCAGCGCTGGTGGAGAGGTACCTCTAGGATGCTTCGTGATAGTGGGGCGGTAATCACCTGGGAGAGCTTCTGTGAGGCGTTCCGTCAGGAGTATACCCCGGAGTCCTACTTTAGTAGCAGGGAGCGTGAGTTTGATAACCTGAAGCAGGGTAACATGCGGGTGGCCGAGTATGTGAGGCAGTTTTCTGTGCTTTTGGTGGACATGCCACATGTAGCGAACCAAGAGCGGACGAAGAGGAACAAATTCTTGAAGGGCTTGAGACCTGATCTTTACC
>KQ995341.1:133030-171208 GCA_001598015.1 Dorcoceras hygrometricum
GATCAGGATTTCAGCCTCGTGAGCCATCTAGGTTTGGAGGACCTTCCCGACCTCAGTTTCAGATTCCCCAGCAGGCTCAGGCGAATGCTTTGAACAGAGAGCAGGCTGAGGAGACGCCTGGCATGGTGATCGGAGGTACATGCTTTATATTTGATTTTCCTGGGAGAGTTCTTTTTGACACTGGTGCATCACATTCTTTCATGCTCAGGCGAATGCTTTGACTAGAGAGCAGGCTGAGGAGACGCCTGGCATGGTGATTGGAGGTACATGCTTTATTTATGATTATCCTGCTAGAGTTCTTTTTGACACTGGTGCATCACATTCTTTCATATCTGAGTTGTTTGTGTTTGAGCATGGGTTGAGTTCATCCCCATTGTGTGATGTTGTGTCTGTGTATACTCCTGCTGGTGTGATTCTTTGGTCCCGAGAGGTAGTGCTTGATTTTCTGATTAGATTTGATGAGCATGTTTTAGTCTCCAATCTGATTGTTTTGGGGATTAGAGATTTTGATTGTATCTTGGGGATGGATGTGCTGTCTAGCTATAAGGCTACTGTTGATTGCTTCCATGGTGTGGTGAGATTTCGACCTCATTCGGGTGAGAAGTGGGATTTCTACGGTGATGATTCGCATCCGAAGATTCCGTTGGTTTCCGCTATGGAGATGTTTAGCCTGCTATCGCTAGGAAATGCTGGATTTATGATCTACGCGCTTGATAGTTCCCAAGAGCAAAGATTGGAGTTGAATGATATCCCGATCGTCTGAGAGTTTCCCAAAGTGTTTCTAGACGAGATTCTTGGATTTCCTCCGAGGCGTGAGATCGACTTCAGTATCGAGTTGGTGCCCGGTACCGCCCCGATTTCTAGAGCTCCGTATCGGTTGGCGCCAGCAGAGTTGAGAGAGCTGAAGGATCAGTTGAGAGATCTTTTGGAGAAAGGCTTCATCAGACCGAGCATGTCACCTTGGGGAGCTCTGATTCTTTTTGTGAAGAAGAAGGATGGATACATGAGGATGTGTGTGGATTTTAGGCAGTTGAATAAAGCAACAGTGAAGAACAAGTATCCTTTGCCGAGGATTGATGACTTGTTCGATCAGTTGAAGGGATCGGTCGTGTACTAGAAGATTTATTTGCGCTCTGGTTATCACCAGTTGCGGATTAGAGACACTGACGTGGCGAAGACAGCTTTCCGGACTAGATATGGGCAGTATGAGTTTCTTGTCATGACGTTTGGGTTGACGAATGCCCCCGCTGTCTTTATGGATTTGATGAACCGCGTCTTCAGCGAGTATATTGATCGGTTCGTGATCGTCTTCATTGATGACATCCTGGTTTACTCGAGGAGCCTGAGAGAGCATAAGGAGCATCTTAGACTGGTGTTGCAGAGATTGAGAGACTCGCAGCTCTATGCCAAGTTCAGCAAGTGTGAATTTTGGCTGGACAGAATTATCTTTTTAGGTCATGTGATTTCAGCACAAGGAATTTTGGTAGATCCGAGCAAGGTCGAAGCAGTTCTTAACTGGGAGAGACCTAGTAATGTTTCTGAGATCCGTAGTTTCTTGGGTTTGGCTGGCTATTACAGGCGTTTTATCGAGAAGTTCTCTTCGATAGCTAAGCCTCTGACTCAGTTTACTCAGAAGGATAAGAGATTTGAGTGGACTGATGAGTGCGAGAACAGTTTTCAGACGTTGAAGGAGAAGTTGACTACTGCTCCTGTGTTGGCTCTACCATCTGGATCCGGAGGATTCGTGGTGTGCTCCGATGCTTCTCTCAATGGTTTAGGGTGTGTTCTGATGCAGAACGGGTACGTGATTGCCTATGCGTCTCGACAGTTGAAGCCTCACGAGACGAGGTACCCTGTTCACGATTTGGAGTTGGCTGCGATAGTGTTTGCCCTGAAGATTTGGCGACATTATCTTTATGGTGAAGAATTTGTGAGGTACACCGACCACAAGAGCCTGAAATATATCTTCACGCAGTCTGATTTGAACAAGAGGCAACGACGATGGATGGAATTGCTCAAGGACTTTAACTGTGAGATTCAGTATCAGCCTGGGCGGATGAATTCAGTTGCCGAAACATTGAGTAGAAAGACCCAGCCAACGATGCTTTCATTTTTGAGTGCTTCGAGAGTCTATGAGCAATTGAGTACTTCTGGTTTGAGATTTCAGCCGAGCGATCAGTACTTCATGGTTTCTATGATTCAGGTTGAGCCACAGATTTTGCATGACATCAGGGAGGCGCAGAGGACTGTTCCCTATATCCATGAGTTGAGGATTAAGGCCCAGAATGGTCAGTCTGATGATTTATCTGTTTATTCGGATGGATGTCTGAGATTTCGTGGGAGATTAGTGGTTCCGAACCTGATTGATTTGAAAGAAACCATCATGAATGAGGTGCATTGTAGTCGGTACAGTGTGCATCCGGGTGAGAGGAAGATGTATCATGCCTTGAAGTCTCACTATTGGTGGGCAGGTATGAAGAGCGACATCTCTGGTTTTGTTGCTCGATGTCTGAATTGCCAGCAGGTCAAGGCTGAGAGAATGAGACCTGGTGGTTTGCTGCAGAGTTTGGAGGTGCCCCAATGGAATTGGGAGCACATCGCCATGGATTTCGTGACTCATCTACCTCGATCGAGCAGGGGATGCGACGCTATTTTGGTTATGATTGATAGATTTTCGAAGTCCGCCCATTTCATTCCCTACGATGTGAGGTGCTCTATGAAGAAAATGGTGAAATTGTACATCGACCATGTGGTTAGATTGCATGGAGTTCCGGTTTCGATAGTGTCCGATAGAGATCCGAGGTTCACATCTCGATTTTGGAAGAGTTTGCAAGCAGCTATGGGTTCGAGATTGGCTATGAGTACGGCCTATCACCCACAGACAGACGGACAGTCTGAGCGGACTATTCAGACTTTAGAAGACATGTTGCGTGCAATTGTGATGGATTTCAGCGGTGGCTGGCAGGATTCGCTATCCTTGGTTGAGTTTTCGTATAACAACAGCTACCAGGTGACTATCGGAATGGCTCCGTTTGAAGCTTTGTATGGTCGAAAGTGCAGATCCCCGATTTGTTGGGAAGAAGTTGGTGAGAGACAGCTTTCTACACCGAAGTTTGTTCAGCACATGAAGGATCAGATTGACTTGATTCGGAGTAGAATGAAAGCTGCTCAAGACCGTTTCTAATAGAAGACGTCGACCGTTAGAGTTTGAGGTTGGCGATCGTGTGTTTCTCAAGATTTCTCCTTTCAAAGGTATTATGCGATTCAGATTTAAAGGCAAATTGGCTCCCAGATTCATTGGTCCTTTTGAGATTGTTGAGCGGATTGGACAGTTGGCTTATAGATTGAGGCTGCCCGAGGAGTTAGCAGCGATGCATGATGTTTTTCATGTGTCAATGTTGAGGAAATATGATCCGAATCCGTCCCATGTTTTGAGAACCGACGAAGTTGAGCTGGATTCTGCCTTGAGCTATGTCGAATATCCGGTGCAGATTTTGGATAGGAAGGAGAAGCAGCTGAGAAACAAGATAATTCCGTTGGTAATGGTCCAATGGAGCAAGCATGGCCAAGAAGAAGCAACCTGGGAAGTGGAGGAGAAGATGAGACAAGACTGGCCTCATCTGTTTGAGCACTGATCGTGCAGATTTTTCCAGGTAAATTTCTGGTTTTTGCTTCGAATTTGAGTAGCTGTTTGTGTTGATTTGAATTTTTGATTGTTTCTGCCCTGGTTTGTCTTTGATTTCAAGGACGAAATATCTTAAGGTGGGGAGAATGTGAGGAATCATATTTCAAGATTTGTGATTAATCAGATTTTGGAGTAGGATTAGTCACGAGAATTAAGATTTTTGATTTCTGGAATTTCGAATTTTTGGAGAAATCTGATTTGAGGAAATTTCAGATCTCTCGTAGATTATTCCAGATTTTAGTTCGGGTGAAATATGGTATCGATTTGGAGTTTATTTGGTTAAGTTTCGATAGAAATCTGTTTTCCTTGGCATCACGTGTATTGTCGCGAGATTTAGGTGATACGCCATCGTTTTGGTGAGATCTGGGTGGTCGAGAATGGAGCTGAAGTGAATGTGTTGTTCTTTCGCGATTTCAGATGTCAACGCTGGTCAACGGTACTGTAGCAGGTGATCGCTGGATTGAGAGAGCTGGTTTCGTTGTATTGAACGCGGGTGTTTGTTCGCGTGTAGAGATCTGGTAGCGTAGTGCGTGACGTAAACGGATTTCACGTGTTGGTCAACATGTGGAGTTGAAATCTGGTGTAGCGCGCTTAGTTGAGGAATCTGTTTTGAGCGCTAGCGTTGTAATTTGAGGAGAGATCTGTTTTGCTGTGCGACGTCGTTTAGCATTATGCGTTGCTAAGGCGTAGAGATCTGTTGTGTTGAGCGCTAAGATCTGTTTTGAGTGAAGCGACGTCGTTCCTTTAAGTTGCTACGCTGTCGTCTTGATTTTAGCGCGAGCGTTTTGAATTAACGTTGTGAAGTCTGTTTGATTGTGAGCGCTGGATTGCGAAATCTGTTTGGCGCTATTTTACGTTGCAGAGATCTGTTTTTGTCGGTGTTTGATTTAGACAGTAGCCATTGAATTGAGGAATAAATAGAAGTGTCGAATTACACTTAGAATATTTCTCAACCCGTCATTTCTTATCTTCTCTGTTGAAACCCTCGACTTGCTACTGTTCACCGTAGCTTTCCACCGCCGATTCCCGTCTCTTCCAGCCTCTGTTTTTGATAATCTTGGTGGCTTTGAACTCCCTTAGCTTAGCTCTTTCGATTGCTACCCATCTTAGATCTTAAATTAACGCTGAATTTGGAAGCGTGGAGTTGCTAGCATTCGAAGTTTTTGGGAGAAACCTGTGCCGTGTTTTCCTCTTGTTAGCGTGAACTTCTGGGTAAGCATCCTTTGTTGTTTTGAGCTTTGCTCTTGTTGTTAGTACCTGCGTAGCTAGGTAGAACTTGTGTTGAGTCCTGGCCGTAGGTTTAAGAGCGTGCAGGTTCAGATTTGAGCTAAGATGTTGAGTACCTTGTACAGATTATAGTTGCTGGTACCTTCTGCCTCGCATTAACAAAGTAAGGAGAAAGTTGGTTGCTGGCCGTGAGTTCTGCCGTGCCTTTTTGTGAATCAGTGAGGTAGAATTTGTGGAATTGAGGTACGAATTGAGCAGCCCTTAGCAGCTTCAGGCGTGAACATGCTATGATTCATGTTGTGAGACTTGCTGCCGTGTATTTCGTGAAACTGACATGTTGAATTGATTGATATATGTTCTGTTTTATGTATTGGGCATTGTATGCATTGAGCATTGATATTGATTGGCATACATGCATACATATTGAGCCTTTGACAGATTGATTTGATGACCTGATTGGGTGCCACGTTGTGACTGGCCGACTGATGAGTCGTGCCTGAAAAGTCCAACGCTATCATCGGAGTGGTGACTACCGGATTCTAGTGTCTACCACCGAGCTGTGATGGGCTGACGGGCCCCGATGATCACGGACCGATGATTCCACCGGCTGATTGGCTGTGCGTGGTATAGAGGCTTGATTTGATTTGCCAGTTGATGGACTTGTCTAGCTATCCGATTCTTTGATAGTCCTCATGCATTCATGACATTGATTTATAACATGTTGCATGTTTAGCTGTTTTGATAGCTCTTCGTACTGAGGCTTGACCTCGTATTTGTTTTCCTGCTTTTGTGTCTTGGGTCTGCGTTACCCATTTGCAGGATCTTCAGGTAGCCAGGCTGGACAGAGTGGAGGTTCAGCTGGTCGATCCCCTTTCCCTTGAGTCCCAGTTATATTTATGATATGTACTGAACCGGAGGATGCCCCACGTTTTTGTGTATTGGGGATCTGTATTCGATTTAATTGTTGTTGTTACCTGATTGTATAAGTTTGATATAACTTATATTTTGATTATCGATATTTTGAATGAATGTTTGTACGTTCAGGTCCAAATGATTTCGAAAAATTTTTAAGCCCTGATTTTAGCTTCCGTGTTATGCGTTTATTATGTGTTAATTGTGAGTAATTAGCACGGGGCCTGACACTATGGATCCTCGTGTGATATCGGGATGAACCACACCGACGTGTATGTTGGTTTATAGATTGATCAATCGACTTCAGTCACACTTCAGGATACGACTCATATGTTTTTCATGTTACGTTATGCCATGCCTTATTTGTTATATGATATGTTATGATATGAAATGTATAAATAATGTTTTAAGATCATGCACGCATTCATGTTTTTAACGTTATTTTATTACAAGTATGTGCCTGGTTGTGCTTTTATTAGTATGTACTTTGTTATGATATACGATAGAGCATGCTGAGCCTCTAGGCTCACTAGGTTTAAATGGTGCAGGTGATGACCCTGCTGATGAGTTTACACCGACTGGCGACATCTGCGTGCCTGTTGCAGCCGCAGCAGTGTTATTTGGAGTTGATACAGTTTGATATTGGCTTAAAACATGTTATTTTCAGTATTTTGACGCAGTTGATTTTATTTGATTTTATACAGTATGGTTGTTTAACATTTTAAAATATTCCTTTATTCCTTGAACTTGCCTGAGGTATCGTTCGTGGTTGCCCCTTCGGGCCCTATCTGTCATGAGTTTCTCCGACATTGCGTTCTGGACAAAGACCTTGAATTTGTGCAAATAACTTCTGATGCAGGCGTCCTCGATGCTCTGGGCTTTAATTTTATGCATTTTTTTCAACTACTATGAGCTTGTGATTTACTATGCTACTGTTCGGGCTAACACTTTAGTTTGCACAGGCGATAGTCTGGACCGCTGAAGCCTTAAACAGCCAGTCCCGAGCACATGAGGAGGTCGTCCGGACCCGTCGTTCCATGTACAGCGTGCTGAGCCGCCATGCCAGTTGATTGGGTAGTTCGAGGAGCTGCGTAAGCAGAGGGACAAGGAGAAGAGGCAGATGGTGCTCGAGCTGGAGGTGACCCGAGCTCAGGTGCAGTTTTTTGAAGCCGAAATTCAGCAGTTAAAGGCAAGGTTCAGGGCTTGAAATCCAAGGTCCAAAATTTGAAGGAAGAGGTGAAGATTGCTGGGAGACACGAGAAGGAGAAGTTTTGAAGTCTCCCGAGTTCGAGACCTTGTGCACGGAGAAGGATTGTGTCTTTTTCGGGCATGGCTTCAATGGCTGTTTAGCTCAATTTTGGGCTAACGACTACACGGAGGAGGAGCATACAGCCTCATTTCTTGACATGATGAAGGATTTGGAGGACATGCCAGAGGAAGGGAAAGTTAACGAGGATGGCACCTGGGAGCCTGAGGCTAAAAAACCCCCTGTCCCCTAGATCTTTCTGTACTTGTAATGAATTTTGATTAATGAAATTTTCTCTTCCTTCAATTTTATCTGTTGATCTCGAGTACTGACGTGGATGAACAATTGAGATTCTTTTTGTAAAATAACTCAGTACGAAGAGGGATAACCCGAATATACTTTTGACAGAACCTCGAGATCGACAATAATCACGTTGGACCGCTCGAGTAAAAAGCTACTAAGTGTGAGAAGAGTGAGAGGATGATATCCGAGCTGATCACGTCATCGAGTCGATCAAGTTTTTTGCTCGAATCAAGTAGCGCTGCTACCCAAGGGTGGTTTTTCCAATAAAAATTAGGATTTAATTGCCGAGCAAGTCGGGCATGAACTCGAGTAGGACTGATATCCGAGGTGCTTTTCCAATGAAAATTGGGCTTTAAGTGCCGTGAAAGTCGGGCTTGAACTCAGGTAGGGCTGCTATCGGAAGTGTTTTGCCAATGAGAATTGGGTTTCAAGTGATGAGCAGGTCGAACTTTTAATAGTACTCAGGTGGGGCTACCAATCGTGGTTTTTGCCAATAAGGATTGAGCTTTGTGTGCCGAGCAGGTCGGATTTTAATAGTACTCGAGGCTGCCACCTGAGGTTTTTGTTGAAGAGTATCAAACTGAAGGGAAGCTCTTTCATTCTATGATATATAATTTTTATAGAATAGGACAAGACTCAAAGCTTAATATTTACAGAACTGAATACTATTCCAAGGCCTCTGGCCCTTTCTTCTGTGTGCATCCTCAAGATAATATGTTGTTATCCCAGATTTTCCGACCACCTTGCATGGTCCCTCATATTTTGGGTCAAGCTTCCCTCTGTTTCCTTGATATTGGATCCTCCTCCAGACCAAATCTCCTACCTCATATCTCCGAGTTGAATTCGCTTGTTGTAAGCTTGGGACATTCTTCTCTGATAGGCTGTCAGCCGTACTACGTCCCGAGCTCTTTTCTCCTCCACATGGTCTGGCTCGAGACATCAAATCTCAGTGTTTTCCCACAGCATATTCTGTTACCCGGAGGCTATCCTGGCCAATTTCTGTTGGAAGAAGTGCTTTCGCTCCATAAACCATGTAATATGGTGTCTCTCTAGTACCTGCCCTAGCTGTATCGGTAAGACCAAAGCATGCTTGGTAATTCATCAAACCACTTCCCTTTAGCCGAGGTAAGTCGAGCTTTGAGATCCTGCACAAATGATTGATTGGTAACCTCCACTTGTCCGTTTGTAGCGTCCGATATCCTCTCACGTAAACCACACGCATGAGATAAATGATTTAAATGATTCAATTATAATTGAGGTTTTAAAATATTATTGGTGATGTATTTTGGTTTTATGCGTTTCTTGAGATTTTCAATTTTAGGAGATATCCGGTACCGGGCCGCGGAGGGATGAACAAGGACAATATAGGTGACTTTAAATAATCCCAAAAATTTATTTAAAGATTTAGGAGACAAAATATTTATTCATTCGTAAATTTTAAAATTTGTCTAGCGTAGACAAAAAAAAGAGAGGATTTTTTTAGCGCTTTTCCCACAAAAATGATTTTTAGGGTAAAAGAGCGGATAAGCGTTAAATTACATTTTTATATCAAAGGTTCTATTTACTAATTTTCAGATATAATATGAATAAATTTAGTGTGCATGGTGGGCTTGGTTAATTGGGTAATTGAATAAAATGATGAGCGTTATTTGTGTACAAAGCCTACTTAGCATCACCCTCATCACTTTGGGAGGGAATATCACACATTCAGCAGCCTCCTCCACCCTCATATCAGCCGAATTATTTTATGAAAGTCCTAGGAGGGACAGTGAGTTTCAAGGAGCCAAAAAGTGTAGGAATTGTCTCCCGTTCATCCCGAAGTCTCCGGTAACGTATATTCGCAATATTTACAACAAAAGGCACGTTTAAATCTCCTTTTATGCCACAATCAGATCATAATATGTGTGTTTTGAAATTTATTTATGCATGAGAATTATTCTGAAAAGTTTCTGAAAAATCTGCATGCCCGATTTTTGCATGGGATGGTTTCGTGTTCTTTGTGTGCCGTTTTGAAGCTGCTGTGGTTTTTAAGTCTGCGGAGGGTCTACTGCTGCCTATCCAGGGGTTAGGTAGAGGTTTAGGAGGTGTGTGAAGGTCGGGTTAGGGGCAGGAACCGACCAGCCAAAGGGAGGAAAGGAGAGGCACCGCAAGGGAACTGGCCGTGGCAGGTTTGGGGGACACGACCATTCCCGGCTTGTCACACCTCCCCTGCTAATGCGTGAGTTGTGAGGGGTCATGAGGGGTCTGGAGTGATGCGTAGGGAGTCATTATGTGGCTGGTCTGGGCCTGGAACCATTAGGAGCAAGGGTAGCTTGTCTGGTCTTGTGCTGGCCGTGCAGGTTCACACAGGGAGGAAAGGTGGCATGTGTTTGTGTCTGGTACTGCCATGTTCTCTTGGCCTGTGCGTGAACCATAAGGGTCCAGTGGGGTCTGGTATAGATTCTAGGGAGTCCCTATATTGCTGGATGTGGTTTGGTATTAAGGTAGAATGAATGGGGGGTCGGAAGGCGTGAAAAGTTGTGTGGGGATCCATGTCTGAGGGCTGTCATCGTGTGGCTTGGGACTTGAGGTCATTACATAATATTATATTCCTTTTGTATAAGGTCCTCCTCTCCTAAAGCTAAAGCCGTGCTAAGTTTGGGGTTCATCTAGGTATGTGTGTTGGAGCCTTAGAGGTCCGTTAAGGTGCTGGTCGGGGTCTGGTTGGTTCAGGATAAGGTGAAGGCCGTGAGGAAGAAGAAAACATGCACGCACATGCGATCATCGATTGATCGGACGTGAGGCTATGTCGATGCGGTTCATGCTGCTTCCCAGCACACTCATACACCTACGAGAGGTCTCTAAGCCATTTATGGAGAGTATTAGGTCACGTCCATGGGCTGTAAGTCGTGGAAAATTAAGTTAGACGTCATACGGACCCGTAGAGAAGCCAAGGTGAGGCAGCACGTAGCCTTAAAAATTTAGAGGTCATGGAAGCACCCCGAAGGCATCGGAACAGCAATCTCATGGCTTGTAAACATGTTTACGATGTGTAAAATTATATTCTCTAGGCTTGGGTTGGTTGTGATGAGTTTTGAGCTTTTTCCGATGACTCATTGAGACCATACATTGTCCTAGTATCCCGTTGAGAATCCTAGTACGATTCCGATTGATCTCGGCCAAAATTTTATATATTTTATAATACAATTTGAAAACACGTTTATGGGCAGCAAGCTTTTGAAAATGAAATGATTAGTTTTAAGATGTTAATGGCATGTTATATGACATTTATATTTGAATGAAAAATAAAGAAAATTATTTTAAGGAATGTGAATTGTTTGTGACCAAGACGTAGAGGAATATGGTGACTACGTCGCATAAGGTCCATAGAGCCATATTAGAGGGGGATACTGACTATGGTGCAAGAGGTCTTTAGGTCTATTCCGGCCTAATGCTATGGTTTATAGCTTGATCAAGCGAACATAGGGGTCGCATCAATGAACAAACTTCACCAAAAATGTTACTTTGAGGACTTTTATGTTATTCACATGACATGATGTTATTTTGAAGATTTGAGGATAAAGTTTATTTAAATCATTTTGAAAGACGAGGTATGAAGTTAAGGTTTAACGTTTAAAGTTCTTTTAAAATTCTGACGTTGAAGTGTAAAATGTATTTTTAGTATTGCTATTTTAATGCATGTGGATGTATATTTATTATTTGCTATTCAGGTTTGAACTTGCTGAGCCATTAGGCTCAATAGATATGATTGTGTGCAGGTGATAGCGACGTTGAGGTTCAAGGAGATGATACTTGAGGAGCTCGGACATGGGCAGCGCACTCCCGAAATCTTTAGCTTTTGATTTTATGTTGATGGAAATTTATGAGAATTTTTTGAGGAAAATTTTCATTATGGATTTTCTATTTAATTATATGCTTTTGAGACGTCGATGTTTGAAATTTTTCTTGAGATATACGCTTAATTGCGATATGACATTATTTGATTTGAAGTCTCATAGTGATGAATTTCTAGTTTGCGAAAATTTTTAGAAAAGTTTTGAGGCGACTGTTCACGTGAACAGTACTATTCGCGTGAACAGTACTATCCACGTGTATAGTGACTATAACCAAATATAAAAAAAATTCTTGTCCATTTTATTTAAAGCAAAATTTTTTTAGAAAATTCGGGTCGTTTCACCGTTGCTGTGAGGGTAGGACACCGTGGTGAAGATTTGCTCAATCTTCATTTCTTGACACCATGCCCAGACTTCCATTATCTGATATAAGCCTTCGAGGTCAACCGAAGCGGCAAAATAATTTTTTTCCATAAGAATTTCAATACCTCAGCCTCAAAATTTTGGCGAAAGGCTCAGCTTCCACCCATTTGGAGAAGTAATCCACGGTCACCAATAAGAACTTTCTCTACCCCCCGCCGATGGGAATGGTCCTACTGTGAGACCCGAAAGTTTACAAGATTAATTGAGTTAATTAATCGGGTTTAGCATAGACCAGATTTGGCTTGAACAGATCTGGGATGAGTCAGCTTTGAGTTGGTAAGCTTGGTGAAGCTATCGGGTTCATATAAGTCCTTGAAACAGATCAGGAGAGTTGGAGTATTTCCACGGGAACTGATCAGATGCGAGTGTTGGT
Source organism: Dorcoceras hygrometricum (assembly GCA_001598015.1). Classification (NCBI taxonomy): domain Eukaryota; kingdom Viridiplantae; phylum Streptophyta; class Magnoliopsida; order Lamiales; family Gesneriaceae; genus Dorcoceras; species Dorcoceras hygrometricum. The sequence continues at coordinate 145,033 of KQ995341.1, forward strand.
CAGCGCTGGTGATCGCGCTCAGTTGTTGTAATGAAATCTGGTATCACAGGCGTTCAGTTGTGAGCCAGCGTCTTTCTGTAGCGAATAGCTAAACTATGTCGTTTTGATTAGATGGAACGACAGCGTTTTGGTTTAGCGGCGAGATTCAGATTTCGATAGGATTTGAGTGTTTGCGAGACGATGCTGTTTATCATTTCAGATTTGAGTAGCGGGTGACGTGTCTACGTGCGATAGTAGACTCTGCGCGACGTCGTTTGGTTAAGTCGGGATCTGTTTTGACGTAGAGCCATATCTGATGTGAGATTCAGATCTGAGTGGGGAATCAGTTTTGAGATTTAAGTGTCGGTTGGTTCTGTTCTTCAGATTTGAGCAGATTTGATCTTTAAATAAAGGACTTTTCCTTCGTTCTTTATTATTCAGCTTCGACACTTAGAATATTTCCTAATAGCGAATCCTGCCGTGATACCCTAGTTACTGTTCACCGAACCTTACCTTCTCCGATTGCCGACGGTAGATAGCTCCGACAGAGATAAGAGTGGTAGCGCTGGACTCCTCTTGTCAAGGCGATTCTTCTCATATCTCTTTCGCAGGCTTGGGATTATATGGAAGAAGATCGTGAGACACTCTCTCTTCTGTATTCTATTAGCATCAGCGTGGCTTTGCTTATGCCTTTCAGGTAGCTTGCTGGGTAAGCGTTAAGATCCTACCTTGTGCTTCGTTTAGAGCCTTATGTTGTGTTAGAAGGGTAGGACAGATTTGGTTGAGCTCGTAGTTCCCAATTCGTAGTTTCCGTGCTATTGTCCCTGAGCTAGTATCTGTGTTTGGCTTAGCAGGTGTGAGATCTGGATTACTCGGGATTGCTTTGTGGTAATTGTAGCTCAGAATACTTGAGGTACGAATGTGAGCTTGTCTTACAGCGTTGAATTGGGCATGGATATTATGTGTGCTGTTGTGTATACCTCGGTGCTGTTATCCGCTTGCTTATGTTATATTGTTATCTGCAAGCTGTCATTGCATAAACGCATTATTCATGTTGCATTCAGATTTTGTTTAGCCGTGCCTTGTTATCTTGATCTGTGCGTACCAGGATGCCTGTTTAGAGGACGAGCGGGTAATTCCCGTATACCTCATCTCCCTGCTGGGATCTGTTAGCCACTATGAGTGGAGTGGGTGGCTCCCACAACTCATGAGTTGGGCAACAACAGGTTGAGCTGTGTTTTGCATCTGGTGCCGTGTGTTGAGACGAGTGGGTAGCTCCTATATACTCACACACCCCGTGGCCACTGTTGTCCAGTTGATTCGTTTCGGTTGTTGAGCAGTTCTTTGAGATCCTTTGGCTCCCTGTCTTCGGTTGTAGCCTTGTTCTCATGCATAGCACTTGCATTTTATCTGTTGTTATTTAACTGTTGTTTTTCAGTTGCTCTCCGTACTGGGGTTTGACTGTCCCTCTGGGGCTGGTGTTTGTTTGCCTGTGTCTGTTTTCAAGTTACCATGGCTTTACCGCTGGTCGTGGAGTTTATCCAGCTGGTGGTGCACCAGGAGGTGGATAGAGTGTCCCAGTTATATGTAGTAGTTGCATATGATATTTTCGTTATATTTTATTGTATCTATGTTCAGCAAGAGACTCATCGCTCTGTTTATTTGGGAGTCACTCTATGTTTGTATGTTGTATGAGGTGTAGTTGGGTTTTAAGCGTTGTAAAACCTGTATTTTGAGTATTGCAGTATTTAAATTATGTAATCTTTCAGTCAGGCCAAAAGTGAAAATTTTAGCCACTATTTTATTGCTTCCGCTTTGTGTTTGCGTGGTTAAACTCTGTGATTGAGCACGAGGCCTGACATTTTTGATATTAGAGCTTAAGCTAGGATAAGCTCGATTTCTTTTTATCACACTTGAGTCTAGGCACAGTGTTTCTTGTTGCATGTGCATGACTATGTGATTTATTTGTTATGTGATATATTTGTTGCTGTGTGATCTTACCCTCTTAGTGCCTTCGTAGATGCCGCCTAGACGTGGGGGTAGAGGTAGAGGGCAGTTTCAGTAGGAATCCGAGGGTCAAAACGAAGAGGTGCAGCATAGTGGACCTTTTCGTATGCGAGTTGAGGATGAGTTTGATGAGCTGGCAGCCCGTGTGGACGACATGGAACTGGTGATGGCGAGGTTTCAGCGGATGAACCCTCGGACGTTTAACGGGGATGAGCCTAGTTCTGATGCAGAGTCCTGGTTGTAGCACATAACCGGGTTGTTTGACCGTTTCAGGTACGACGATGAGCGTAGGCTGAGTTTGTCTATGTTTCAGTTGAGGAGAGGTGCCGAGCGTTGGTGGAAAGGTTCTTCTCGTGCGCTAGAGGAGACTGGTGTGGGGATTTCTTGGAACAGTTTCTGTACTGCTTTTGGACAGGAGTATGTCCCTGAGTCCTATGTTAACGCCAGGGAGCGTGAGTTTGACAACCTGGTGCAGGGATCTATGTCCGTGGGAGATTATGCCTCGAGGTTTTCTTATCTTCTTGCGTATGTTCCGCATGTTTCTGGCCGAGAGAGGGAAAAGTGGAACAAGTTCTTGGAAGGACTTAATGAGGAGTTGTATTCTTTGGTGTTGGCGGGTTCAACGACGAGTTATGCGAATGCGGTGGACAAGGCTATGGATATTGAGGAGGGACTGCAGAATCGTAGGTCTCGTGTTAGGCCGCAAGTGGTGCAAGGTAACCGTCCCATGGTTTCGGGGGTGCAACCTTCCTAGTCTGTGCAGTCATCCCAGCCACCCCAGCAGCAAGTATCCCAGCATTCTGGACACCATAGGTTTAGACCTCGTGGTCGTCAGTTCAAGAAGAAGTCTGGTTCTAGTTCTTCTGGCTCGGGCAGTTCTAGCAGCGACAGTAGTTCCAAGGTGGAGTATTGTGGCCAGTGTGGAGGTAAGCATCCTACGGCGCAGTGTGTAGGTGTGCAAGGTTCGTGTAACGTCTGTGGTCAGTATGGGAACTTTGCGAGAGTGTGTCCTTTGGCTGGATCACAGCACACAGCTGCTCCATCATAGGGTCGTGCGGGTGGATCGTCTAGAGGTAGTTCTTTTCCTGCTCCACAGCAGAGGTTGGGAGAGCCCCAGTATAGGCTGTTTCAGCAGCCTGGTCCTTCGCGGGTAGGTGTGCAAGGTTCGTGTAACGTCTGTGGTCAGTATGGGAACTTTGCGAGAGTGTGTCCTTTGGCTGGATCACAGCACACAGCTGCTCCATCATAGGGTCGTGCGGGTGGATCGTCTAGAGGTAGTTCTTTTCCTGCTCCACAGCAGAGGTTGGGAGAGCCCCAGTATAGGCTGTTTCAGCAGCCTGGTCCTTCGCGGTTTGGACAGTATTCCCAGCCCCACTTTTCAGGACCTCAGTTTGTCCAAGTGAATGCCATGACAAGGGAGCAAGCGGAGGGCACGCCAACAGGAGTGATCGCAGGTACTTGCTTTGTTTTTGATTTTCCTGCGCGTGTGTTGTTTGATACAGGAGCATCGCATTCGTTTATGGCTGATGCTTTGAGCATGGTTTGCATACCACTTCTTTGAGTGATGTTGTGTCTGTTGCAACCCCTGTCGGCGCGAGCCTGTACTCCCAAGAGATTTTGTTGAATGACGTTCTTAGGTTTGGTGAGAACGTGTTGTTAGCCAACCTGATTAGGCTTGTGATGTGGGATTTAGATTTCATAGTGGGAATGGATGTGTTGTCTGGTTATAGAGCCATCGTGGACTGTTTCCATGGAGTTGTGCGTTTTAGGCCCCAGTCTGGTGAGAAGTGGGACTTTTATGGCCTAGATTCCCGATCGAAAATTCCTTTAGTCTCTGCAATGGAGATGTTTAGCCTGATGTCGTTGGAAAACGTTGGATTTATGATCTATTCTTTGGATGCGACTTATTCGTCGAGTGTGAAGATTAGTGACGTTCCCGTTGTTCACAATTTCCCGAATGTGTTTTCGGAGGAGATTCCTGGTTTTCCTCCGAAGAGGGAAATAGACTTCAGCATTGAGTTGGTACCTGGTACAACTCCTATCTCGAGAGCCTCGTATCGTTTAGCGCCTGCTGAGTTGATGGAGCTTAAGGTACGCTTAATGACTTATTGGAGAAAGGTTTCATTAGACCTAGCATGTCACCCTGGGGAGCGCCTATATTGTTTGTGAAGAAGAAGGATGGGTCGATGAGGATGTGCATCGACTTTAGACAGTTGAATAAGGCGACAGTGAAGAATAAGTACCATTTGCCAAGGATCGATGACTTGTTTGATCAGCTTCAGGGTTCGGCTGTGTTTTATAAGATCGATCAGTTGCACATTCGAGATCAAGATGTTGAGAAGACTGATTTTCGTACGAGGTACGGGCATTATGAGTTTTTAGTTATGCCTTTTGGTTTGACGAATGCCCTCGTAGTTTTCATGGACTTAATGAATCGAGTCTTTAGAGAATTCATCGATCAGTTTGTGATTGTGTTTATCGATGATATTTTGGTGTACTCTAAGACTCCGATGCAGCACAAAGAGCATTTGAAGTTGGTTCTTCAGACTCTTCGAGACTCGCAGCTCTATGCTAAGTTTTCTAAGTGCGAGTTTTGGTTGGATAGAATGGTATTTCTGGGTCATGTTGTTTCAGCTGCAGGTATTTCTGTGGATCCCAGTAAAGTTGAAGCTGTTGTTAACTAGGAGCGTCCTAAGAATGTTGATGAGATTCGTAGTTTCTTGGGTTTGGCTGGCTACTATAGGCGTTTTATAGAGGGATTCTCTAGTATTTCTAAGCCTATGACTCAGTTGACTCAGAAGGATAAGAGATTTGTTTGGACTGAGCAGTGTGAGAACAGTTTTCTGTTGCTCAAAGAGAAGCTAACTTCTGCGCCTTTGTTAGCTTTTCCGTTTGGTTCAGGTGATTTTGTGGTGTGTTCGGATGCTTCTTTGAATGGCTTGGGTTGTGTGTTGATGCAGCATGGTCGAGTCATTGCGTATGCTTCTCGTCAGTTGAAATTGCATGAGACTCGTTACCCAGTTCATGATTTGGAGTTGGCAGCAGTGGTTTTTGCCTTGAAGATTTGGCGCCACTATTTGTATGACGAGCAGTTTGTGGTGTATTCAGACCACAAGAGCCTTTAGTATCTGTTTTCTCAGTCAGATTTGAACATGAGACAGCGTAGGTGGATGGAGCTGCTTAAGGATTTTGATTGTGAGATCCAATATCAGCCTGGGAAAGTGAATGTAGTTGCTGATGCTTTGAGCAGAAAGGCTCAAGTGGCGATGCTGGCTTCGTTGCATATTTCGAAGGTCCATGAGCATCTAAGCACTACTGGTTGACGGTTTTACCCAGCTGAAGATTATGTTGTGGTGTCTTCTTTTCAAGTTGAGCCACAGATTGTTGTGAATATTAGAGCAGCTCAGAGAACAGATCCATCTATTCATGAGTTGAAGCTGAAGGTGAGAGCTGGACAGATTGAGGATTATTCTAACTCGTCTGATGGGTGTTTTAGGTTTCGTGGCAGGTTGGTTGTGCCAAATCTGATCGAGTTAACGGAGGAGATCTTAAGAGAAGCGCACTGTAGTAAACACAATGTTCATCATGGTACAAGGAAGATGTATCATGCCTTGAAGCAGCATTACTGGTGGGCAGGTTTGAAAAGTGATGTTCCTGATTTTGTAGCCCGTTGTCTGAACTGTCAGCAAGTTAAGGCCGAGAGGATGAGACCTGGTGGTTTATTGCAGAGTTTGGAGATTCCCCAATGGAATTGGGAGCACATAGCTATGGATTTTGTTACACATTTGCCTCGTTCCAACAGAGGGTGTGATGATGTGTGGGTTGTGATCGATAGATTGTCAAAGTCTGCTCACTTAATTTCCTACAGTATGACGTATTATTTGAAGAAAATGGCGAAGCTGTACATAGATTTCATGGTGAGATTGCATGGTGTGCCTGTTTCTATCGTTTCAGATCGTGATCCGAGGTTTACTTCCAGGTTTTGGAAGAGTTTGCAAACAACTTTGGGTACCAGATTGGCGATGAGCACAGCGTATCATCCCCAGATATATGGTCAATCTGAGAGAACTATCGAGATTTTAGAGGATCTGTTAAGAGCTGTTGTGATGGATTTCAGTGGTAGCTGGCAAGATTCGTTGTCGTTGGTTGAATTTTTTTTACAACAACAGCTACCAGGTCACGATTGGTATGGCCCCATTTGAAGCTTTGTATGGCAGGAGGTGTAGATCGGCTGTATGTTGGGAAGAAGTGGGGGAGAAGCAGCTATTTTCTCCAGAATTTGTGCAGCAGATAAGAGATCAAGTGGATCTGATTCGCCAGCGCATGAAAGCTGCACAAGATCGCCAAGCCAGTTATGCGAATAAGAGGCGTAGACCTTTAGAGTTTCAGGTGGGAGATCTAGTTTTCCTGAAAGTTTCTCCTTTTCGCAGTGTTATGAGATTTGGTCTCAAGGGAAAGTTAACTCCTCGTTATGTTGGACCCTATGAGATTGTTGAGAAGATTGGTCCTTTGGATTATCGGCTGTTGTTGCCGCCAGATTTGTCTTCCTTACATGATTTTTTTCATGTGTCGATGTTGAGGAAGTATGAACCAGACCCGTCGCATGTATTGAGAACTGACGAGGTAGAGCTAGATCGAATTTTGAGCTATGTTGAGTATCCCTTGCAGATCTTGGATAGAAAAGAGAAACATCTGAGGAATAAGACCATTCCTTTGGTGATGGTCCAGTGGAGCAAACATGGTAGAAAGGAAGCTACGTGGGAACTGGAAGAGAAGATGCAGCGTGAGTGGTCGCATCTGTTTGAATAAGCGTTGTATCAGATTCCAGTAGTTAGTTTGTTTCTTGTTGTTCCCAGTAGTTGTTTGCTTGTGGTTTTCCCAATTATCTTGAACTCTTGGTTAGTAGCCTCTCGTTGAGTATTTAGTTTTCTGCTGATTGTTTTTGGTTCAGTTCTGGAGTTGTTTGATTTCGAGGACGAAATCCTGTTTTAGTGGGAGAGAGATGTGAGACCCAAAAGTTTACAAGATTAATTGAGTTAATTAATCGGGTTTAGCATAGACCAGATTTGGCTTGAACATATCTGGGATGAGTCAGCTTTGAGTTGGTAAGCTTGGTGAAGCTATCGGGTTAATATAAGTCCTTGAAACAGATCGTGAGAGTTGGAGTATTTCCGTGGGAACTGATCAGATGCGAGTGTTGGTCAGCGCTGGTGATCGCGCTCAGTTGTGGTAATGAAATCTGGTATCGCAGGCGTTCAGTTGTGAGCCAGCGTGTTTCTGTAGCGAATAGCTAAACTACGTCGTTTTGATTAGTTGGAACGACAGCGTTTTGGTTTAGCGGGTGAGATTCAGATTTAGATAGGATCTTAGTGTTTGTGAAGCGATGCTGTTTAGCATTTCAGATTTGAGTAGCGGTGACGTGTCTACGTGCGACAATAGACTCTCCGCGACGTTGTTTGGTTAAGTCGGGATCTGTTTTGACGTAGATCCATATCTGATGTGAGATTCAGATCTGAGTGGGGAATCAGTTTTAAGATTTAAGTGTCGATGGGTTCTGTTCTTCAGATTTGAGCAGATTTTGCCTTTAAATAGATGACTTTGCCTTCGTTCTTTATTATTCAGCTTCGACACTTAGAATATTTTTCGATAGCGAATCCTGTCGATCCTATTTACAGTTCATCGAACCTTACCTTCTCCGATTGTTGATGGTAGACAGCTCCGACGGAGATAAGAGTGGTAGTGTTGGACTCCTCTTGTCAAGGCGATTCTTCTCATACCACTTTCGCAGGCTTGGGATTATCTGGAAGAAGATCGCGAGACATCTCCCTTCTGTAGTCTGTTAGCATAAGAGTGTCTTTGCTTCTGCCTTTTAGGTAGCTTGCTGGGTAAGCGTTAAGATCCTACCTTGTGCTTCGTTTAGAGCCTTATGTTGTGTTAGAAGGGTAGGACAGATTTGGTTGAGCTCGTAGTTCCCAATTCGTAGTTTCTGTGCTATTGTCCCTGAGCTAGTATCTGTGTTTGGCTTAGCAGGTGTGAGATCTGGATTACTCGGGACTGCTTTGTGGTAATTGCAGCTCAGAATACTTGAGGTACGGATGTGAGCTTGTCTTACAGCGTTGAATTGGGCATGGATATTATGTGTTCTGCTGTTCATGCCTCGGTGCTGTTATCCGCTTGCTTCTGTTATATTGTTATCTGCAAGCTGCATTGCATACACGCATTATTCATGTTGCATTCAGATTTTGTTTAGCCGTGCCTTGTTATCTTGATCTGCTGCATTGCATACACGCATTATTCATGTTGCATTCAGATTTCGTTTAGCCGTGCCTTGTTATCTTGATCTGTGCGTACCAGGATGCCTGTTTAGAGGACGAGCGAGTAACTCCCGTATACCTCATCTCCTTGCTGAGATCTGTTAGCCACTATGAGTGGAGTGGGTAGCTCCCACAACTCATGAGTTGGGCAACAGTAGGTTGAGCTGTGTTTTGCATCTGGTTTCCTGTGTTGAGACGAGTGGGTAGCTCCCATATACTCACACACCCCGTGGCCACTGTTGTCCAGTTGATTCGTTTCGGTTGTTGAGCAGTTCTTTGAGATCCTTTGGCTCCCTGTTTTTGGTTGTAGCCTTGTTCTCATGCATAGCACTTGCATTTTATCTGTTGCTATTTAACTGCTGTTTTTCAGTTGCTCTCCGTACTAGGGTTTTACCCCGTGTCCCTCTGGGGCTGGTGTTTGTTTGCCTGTGTTTGTTTTCAGGTTACCATGGTTTCACCGCTGGTCGTGGAGTTGATCCAGCTGGTGGTGCCCCAAGAGGTGTATAGAGTGTCCCAGTTATAGGTAGTAGTTGCATATGATATTTCGTTATATTGTATTGTATCTATGTTCAGCGAGAGACTCATCGCTTTATTGGGAGTCACTCTATATTTGTATGTTGTATGAGGTGTAGTTGTGTTTTAAGCGTTGTAAAACCTGTATTTTGAGTATTGCAGTATTTTAAATTATGTAATCTTTCAGTCGGGCCAAAAGCAAAAATTTTAGCCACTATTTCATTGCTCCCCCTTTATGTTCGCATGGTTAGACTCTGTGATTGAGCACGAGGCCTGACACCTACTATGTCCATACCCCATTGATCAAAGGGGCACAAGGAAATTACAGCTCGTAGGAGTTCGGAGGGTTGTTTCTATAGGTTCGCATGCTTCTGGCAGCCATGACTGGATTGAACGATGGACGAGGAATCTTGTTGCATGGTTGGCCAAAAGAAGCCTGCAAGCAGAGCCTTGGTTTCCAGAGCTACACTCTTGAGATGATTTCCACAATACCCCTTGTGGAACTCCCTTAAAACATAATTAGTCTCCTAAGGACCCAATAGTTTCAGGAGTGGATGTGAGAATGACCTTTTGTAACGCCTAGAAATTTTTCATATTAGAAATCGCATGCCTGAGCATTATTTTCACTTATTCTAATAGCTATATTGACTTCGCTCTTTGGTTTCTACATTATTAATTATTTTAATTATTTTATGACGATTACCTTTTATGAATTTTAGTCAGGTGCTACGAGGCCGGAATGGAGACGATGGGAACATCGAGGTAAAAATGATTTTTTTATGAAATAAATTTTTTAGGCCATTCATTAGGCTTTGAAAATTTTATAGTAGGAAAATTTTAAAAGTTCATTTTTAACCAAGCTTTAACATAATAGTTTATCCAAATTTTCTGAAATTTTAAACAAGGGAAGGAGATAAGGATTTTTCAGGACTCGCTATGGCCACTACGAGTTCTTGGTGATGCCCTTCGGATTGTAATGCGCCAGCGGTCTTCATGGATCTCATGAACCGAGATTTTCAGCCGTACCTTGTTCATTTTGTCACCATCTTCAGTGATGACATTCTCATTTATTCGAGGAACAGCTAGGAGCACGGCCAGCATCTGCGGACGGTTTTAGGAGTGTAGAGAGAGGAAGCTATATGCAAAACTCAGCAAGTGTGAATTCTAGTTGGAGAGAGTGACATTCCTTGGTCACATTATTTCTAGCAGAGGAGTAGAAGTTTATCCGTCCAAGGTGGAGGCAGTTAAAGAGTGGGCAGTGCCAAAGAATGCATTTGAGATCCGCTGTTTCCTAAGGTTGGAAGGATATTATCGTAAGTTCATCAGGGGCTTTTCCTCCATTGCAGTGCCCTTGACTGCGCTGACAAAGAAGAATGACAAGTATGTATGGAACCCAGAGTGTCAGCACGGTTTCGATACTTTGAAGCAAGCCCTCATATCAGCGCTTGTCTTAACTATGCCGTCCGGGAAAGGTGACTTTGTGATCTACACCGATGCATCTCAGCTAGGCCTAGGCACAGTATTAATGCAGAATGACAGAGTTATAACATACGCTCCGAGATAGTTGAGTGCACAAGAGGAATTACCCGACGCATGATTTGGAGCTAGCAGCAGTTGTTTTTGCACTCAAGATTTGGAGGCATTATCTTTATGGAGAGAAGTGCAAGATCTTTACCGACCACAAGAGCCTGAAGATTTTCTTCATGCAGAAGGAGTTGAACATGAGACAGCGGAGATGGCTAAAGTTGGTGAAAGATTACGACTGTGAGATTATCTACCATCCGGGGAAGGCTAACGTTGTGGCCGATGCATTGGTAGAAAGACCACAATTCCAGCTCATCTAATGGTTGCAGAGCCATTGCAGCGAGAGATTCAGAGCTTTGGACTAGTTCTTTATACTGCTGAGAGAGCTCCTAGACTGAATTCTATGATCGTACAGTCCACTCTACTAGATCTCATTCGCGATATCCAGGCTAGTGATGAGCAGTTACAGAAGTGGAGGTTCAGAGATGAGGAGAAGGGAAGTGGACTCTACACAGTGGGATATGGGATTGTGAAGTTTAGGGGACAATTTTGGGTTGCGTCAGGTGATTCACTCATAGAATTTATTACGACAGAGGCTCACGCATCACCTTGCATGAAGATGTACAGGGTCCTACAACAGTTATATTGGTGTCCGGGCATGAAGAGTGACATCAGTTTTTTTGTGTCCGAGTGTTTGACTTACCAGCAGGTCAAGGCAGAACATCAAAGAGCCGCTGGACTACTGAGACCACTCCCTATTCTGGAGTGGAAGTGGGAGAACATTTCAATGGACTTTGTTTTAGGATTGCCGAGGACAATTAGGGGATTGAATTCTATATTGGTGATTGTGGACCGTCTCACCAAGACCGAACATTTTTTTCAGGTGAAGACCACATTCACTATGATGCAATATTTGGAGCTGTACATCAGGGAGATTGTTAGACTGGATGTGATACCAGTCTTGATAGTGTCGCACAGAGATACGCGTTTCACATCAAAGTTTTGGAGGAGTCTTCACGATTCTTTGGGGGACGAAGCTACAGTTCAACACCGCATTTCAGCCCTACACATATGGGAAGACGGAGAGAGTGAACATGTACTATAGGATCAACTGTGAGCTTGTGTTATTGACTTTCATGGGAGTTGGGAAGCCAAGCTACCTTTGGTAGAGTTCACCTACAACAACAGCTTTCAGGCCTCCATCGACATGGAACCTTATGAGGCACTTTATGGGAGGAGGTGCAGATCACCCATCCATTGGGACGAGGTAGGTGAGCGGATAGAGATGGGCCTTGAGATAGTTCAGCAGATGGCAGACACGGTGACCAAGACCAGGGATAGGATGAGGACTGCCCAGAGTCGACAAAAGCGTTATGTAGATCTGAGGAGGAGTGAGGTAGAATTCGCAGTCGGGGACCATGTTTTTGTGAAGGTTGCTCCTATGAAGGGTGTGATGAGATTTGGAAAGAATGGGGAAGCTAGCAACCATATTCATAGAACCCTTCGAGATTTTAGACAGAGTTGGGACGTTAGCTTACCGCTTAGCCCTAACACCGAGCTTAGAAACCGTACATAATGTCTTCCACATATCCATGCTTAGGAAATAAATGTCGAACCCCTCGCATGTGCTGAGTGTCGAGCCGCTTCATCTATAACCGCAGTTGACATTCGAGGAGCGAGCTATTCGGACCTTAGGCAGAAAGGATAGGAAGCTACGCAATCGGACCATTCCAATGGTCAAGGTCGAGTGGATGAATCATTACGATGAGGAAGCTACGTGGGAGGTAGAGGCTGATATAGAGGAACGCTACCCAGAACTCTTCGATAAGTTTTTGAATTTTGAGGACGAAATTCTTGCAAGGTGGAAAGTATTATAAGGCCTAGAAATTTTCCCTAACAGAAATCACATGCCTTAGTATTATTTTCTCTTATTCTAATAGCTATATCGACTCCTCTCTTTGATTTCTACCATATTAATTATTTAAATTATTTTATGATGAGTACAATTTTAGAATTTTAGTAGAGGTGCTACGAGGTCGGAATGGAGACGATGGAAACACCGAGGTAAAGATGATTTTTATAAAATTAATTTTTGAGGCCATTCCTATGCTTTGGAATTTTATAGCGGGAAAATTTTGAAATTTCATTTTTCTTTTTTAACCAAGTTTTAACCTCATGTTTTATCCATAATTTTTGAAATTTAAACAAGGGAAGGAGATAAGATCTTGAGTAGCATTTTTAATACTTTGGATAACATTATATTTTGACAAATTTCAAACCACCAAACTCTCCTCTATCTAATTAATAGCGTCGGCCCCTGTATACACACACACACACACACACTACTGTTTCAAAAAAATAGGAGAGAACCCTAGTTTCTTTCTGTAGCGCCGCCTCCCTCTTTTCCCCTCCTCATTCATCTTAGAGCTTTCCGGAGCAAAATCCAGGGCGTTCCTGGCGTTCTTCATCCCGTCCAGCTTCGTGAAACACGTCTGTAATTTCAAAAGACAAGGAAAGTACAAAATATTCCTTTGAATGCACCTTTCATTCATATTACTGTGTGGGTATTATTTAAGTCTTCGATTTTGTTGATTTTGAAGCTATGAATTGAGGTTATGTGACGTATTTCTTTTTCTAAACATGACGAGACTGCCTAGAAGTTTAGTTGGGGAAAGAGTCAAGGGTTTGTTGACTGTTGAGGCTAAGCTGAGTGATGGTTCGGGTCAGAGTAGGGAATAAGGGATTGTGTATATCGAGAGAGAGGGGCCAAAGGTCGGGCGTAGTTCGGGTTTTTTCCCAGCCATGTATCGATACCTACCGAGCGTAAGCTGTTTTCCCTTGTTATGTCGTAAATCGTTTTCCTTCCTTGAGAGTAAGCTGAGCTTAAGCTGTTTTCCCCAGTTAAGTCTTAAGCTATTTTTCCTTCTTTGAGCGCAAGCTGTGTCCGTAAGTTAACCCATAAGCTGTCAGGTCATAAGCTGGTTGGGTCGTAAGTCAGGTTGTAAGCCTAGGTCGTGAGATATATCCCCTGTTTGAGTCGTGGGATGTATCAGAGCACAAGCTGATCTAGACCGCGAGCTGTATCAGATAGAGAGCCGTGCAGACCGTGAGCTCTATCAAACCGTGATCTATGTCAGACAGCAAGCTGTGATAGACCGTGAGTTGTTGATAGACCGTGAGTAGTGTTGACTGTCCTAAGCTGAGTTGACCGTCCTAAGATGAGTTGACCCCCGTAAGTTGTATTTACCCCCGCAAGCTGAGTTGACCCCCGTAAGTTGTGTTGACGCCCATGAGCTGAGTTGACCCCCCGAGCTGAGTTGACCATCGTAAGCTAAGTAGAGAACCCTAAGTTGTTCTGGGTTGCGAGCTGGTCTGCGAACCCTAAAATGATCGAGTGATCTGAGCTGTTTTAGTTTGCGGTCTGATCCGAAGCCCCGAGCTGATCTGGGTGGACGATGTGATCTGCGTACTCTAAACCGAAGCCTCGTGCTGGTCTACCAGCTTAGTGCAAGAGCAGCACAGGTACCAAGTGCAGTAAAGTGAAAAGCAGAATGGTTCAAGTGCAGTGTACAAGTGAGGTGTTCAAGTGCAGAGTCGTATACAAATGTGGTGATCAAATGTAGGTCTGATCACAGAACGCACTTGTAACCAGTTCATCATAGGGATCTCAGTCCTTGGGAAGACTGAATTTGAACTAGGTACTATATCTAGAAGAAGATGGGATATATTCACTGGTGCTGGATTGCAGCTCAACCAGTGAAAGAAAGGTGTGCTTGCCGATGGTTTGGAATAGGTGTCTGAATGGATCAAGTGAATAGGCAAGCACACAATGGCTCTTGACGAAAAGAATAGAGCTGAGCTGGAAAACCAGATCAGGGAAGAGAAAACCTGATCAATGATCCCAGAAGCTGGATGCTTATGGGGAAGATGATGATGAAATTGCTGAGGCAGGAGTCAACGAGCGTGAACAATGTCGACGCCTGTGATGATGTGAAGGTGGAGATATGAAGGAAGACTCCTATAGTGAAAGAAGCAACCAGCTGAGAAACCAGCTCACAGAAGCGACCTGCTGAGTATATGAACAAGGTGGCTCGAAGCATCTCAAGAGCAGGAAAGAACAGAACAAGAGCAGCTCAAGAGCAGATAATAAGAGATCTCTGAACGAGAGCAGAGAAGAAAAGAGCTCAGACCAGCTCAGTGTAATGAAAAAATCGGAATGGAGCAAAGCTGGTCAACGTCAAACCTGCTCGGGTAACATATCTGCAGATGCTACGAGCTGGTGTACAGAACCATGCTGGTTAAGGTCAAACCAGCTCAGCCAACAGAGCATAAGTCGTCTGGGTTCAAGAGCATAAGTTGGACAAAACAACAAGCAAAGAGATTTGAACACAAAACATTACACAGACTACTTTTCAGTGTTCAAGTCGATTTGCTGTGTTGTCTTCTCAAATTACAGTGCTCACGTGCTAAAAGCCAAATAGCCTGCAGACACATTTATGGATCAAGGACGTAAATTACAACATTGTCAGAAGACTTTTCAACGGCTATTACTTTGTGTCCAACAGACAAAATCTCCGCATCAGGCTATATAACAAGAGCAGAGCACACAAAGAAAAACGTGTGAGCTAAGAAAGGAGAAAAAGAGCGCAGAGAGTGTTGTGCAAGTACATAACAGAAAATAGAGTAATGCACAACATATAGCAGTGCTCGTCGCAAGTTTGCACACTCTATGGCAGCTGGTGTGCAAGCTATTTAAGTGCTTAGGTGTGAGATAATGCACTGATGGACTTCAAAGAACAATCATCTTGACAGCACAAGCTCTGGGAAGACAATGGCAAACCAGCTCGGACAGGATCATTTCGCAGTGTGTGAGATTTTATTCTTGAGAGATTGAGAGTACACTGTAAATCTCACACACGATTTACTCATGTATTCGAGAGTTAAGAGAAACAGAAAAATGAGTGAATCAAATATAAAACTCTCCATTGTAGTATTTGGACAGAGATGTTAAACAAGTCTAGTTGTCTTTTCGCACTGAGACGTTAAAGAAGTGTTTGTAGCCTTTCTCACTGAAGCATAAAAGAAGTGATGTTAGACACACAACTTACGGGTTTAGTGTGCAGTGGTGGTTGCTATGAGTTCTTGCGGTTGCTGGTCGTAGGAGTGGGTTGCAGCGAGGGTCGCTGTAATCAATGTCTTCTAGTGGATCCTTCCCGATTGCAGGAGAAGGCGAGACGTAGGAGATTCAGCTCCGAACTTCCATAAACAAATTGCGGCATATTTATTTACTGCTTACTGCATTTATATTCACGCATTGCATGTCTGTTCACTATGCATAAAATTGTTTAAAGGATTTCGAATATACGAGTTCAGTTTGAGTTGTTTCCGCATGATTTCAATTCATTATTCAATCTGTATCTCGGTGCACAAACTTTCAAGAACACAGAGCTATTGCAACTTAAGATAAAATGAACCAGGTTGTCTGTGTTAAACCAGCTCGCAGAGCTGCTGGTGATTCGGACCAGCTCGCAGAGCTGCTGGTCCAGTTTCAAGCTGATCTGGTTCATAGTTGCGTGCCGTTTTCAACTCTCAACAATTTTTTAAACTGCACGTAACTCATGGGATTGGTGTTTGGGCTGTGTGAGAACCTACGTGAGTTGTGGCAGAGCTCATGAACACCCCCGAAGTTCGATCCCAACTATTCAGGTTGTTCTTTAATAGTGCATTTTTCTTCGAAAACTTTTTAAAAACGTTTTAAAATTCCGTCTGCTCTGATAGTCCTTCGAAAGATTTTTCTATGCTACAAAATTTTTAGGGCTTTCAAAACTCATATTATATGGATAGGGGGAGCAATGTCTATTGAATTGCAGAGCAGTTTCTCGAAAGGAAAGTGTAGAAATATCTGTTCCGACGAGCTGACAGATTGCACTAGAACTGTGGATGCCAAGATCTCTAGAGCTGGCGAGGCTATGTCTTAGGAAAAAATGGAAGAGATTCTGTGGATTGAAACTTTTATTACTTCTCTAGTCTAAATAAATGAGAACTTTTGAGTAGCATATAATCTGTTTTCAAAATATCATTTCATGCACTTATTTTCACAAAATGCCGTCCCAATAAAAAGGCTTTTATCTTTCAAAAAAAAATAACCCCGTGCTCTGTTTACGGGGAGTTTTGTTTTAAATATTTAGAGGGAGACAAATTTCGAAACCCTTTTTTATTCCCACAAGAAGGGGTGAAATATTTTTTAACATAAACACACCTGCATATGTTTATCCAGATTTTGTGTAAATATAAAAGGGGAAGATTGTTGGATCTGTTTATACATATCAGAATCTAAGTTTTGATTGACACAAAATCTTCTAATATATTACTAAATGTTTATATGACTTGTGCAGTGCACTTGGTTAAGAAGGAAGGAAGATATCCAAACTGGAACAGTAAAGGGACACCTAAGCTGGTTCAGTTGAAGATATCTACGCTGGAACAGTGAGGGGACGCCTGAGCTGGTACAACAAACGTCTTCCAGATTTTAGAGAACATCAAGCTGGTCTACCAGCTTAGTGCAAGAGCAGCACAGGGACCAAGCGCATTAAAGTGAAGAGCAGAATGGTTCAAGTGCAGATCAAGTGTAGTGTACAAGTGAGGTGTTCAAGTGCAGAGCCGTATACAAGTGTGGTGATCAAGTGCAGGTCTGATCACAGAACGTACTTGTAACCAGTTCATCATAGGGATCTCTGTCCTTGGTAATACTGAATTTGAACTGGGTACTATATCCCGAAGAAGATGGGATATATTCACTGGTGCTGGATTGCAGCTCAACCAGTGAAAGAAAGGTGTGCTTGCCGATGGTTTGGAATGCAAGCGCACAATGTCTCTTGACGAAAAGAATAGAGCCGAGCTGGTAAACCAAATCAGGAATAGAAAACCTGATCAATGATCTCAGAACCTGGATGTTTATGGAGAAGATGATGATGAAATTGCTGAGGTAGGAGTCAGCGAGCGTGAACAATGTCGACGCCTGTGATGACGTGAAGGCGGAGATATGAAGGAAGACTCCTATAGTGAAAGAAGCAACCAGCTGAGAAACCAGCTCACAGAAGCGACCTGCTGAGTATGATGAACAAGGTGGCTCGAAGCAGCTCAAGATCAGGAAAGAACAGAACAAGAGCAGATAAGAAGAGAGCTCTGAACGAGAGCAGAGAAGAAAAGAGCTCAGACCAGCTCAGTGTAATGAACAAATCATAATGGAGCAAAGCTGGTCAAGGTCAAACTAGCTCGGGTAACATATCTACAGATTCTACGAGCTGGTTAAGGTCAAACCAGCTCAGCCAACAGAGCAGAAGTCGTCTGGGTTCAAGAGCAGAAGTTGGACAACACAACAAGCAAAGCGATTTGAACACAAAACATTATGAAGACTACTTTTCAATGTTCAAATCGATTTGCTGTGTTGCCTTCTCAAATTACAGTGCTCACGCGCTAAAAGCCAAATAGCCTGCAAACGCATTTATGGACAAAGGACGCAAAGTACAACATTGGCAGAAGACTTTTCAATGGCTATTACTTTGTTTCCAACGGACAAAATCTCCGCATCAGGCTATATAACAAGAGTCTAGCACATGAAGAAAAGGTGTGAGCTAAGAAAGGAGAAAAAGAGCGGAGAGAGTGTTGTGCAATTACAGAACAGAAAATAGAGTAATGCACAACACATAGCAGTGCTCATCACAAGTTTGCACACTCTGTGACAGCTGGTGTGCAAGCTGGTTCAGTGCTTAGGTGTGAGCTAATGCACTAATGGACTTCAAAGAACAATCAAGTCGACAACACAATCTCTGGGAAGACATTGGCATACCAGCTCGTATAGGAGCACTTCCCAGTGTGTGAGATTTTATCCTTGAGATATTGAGAGTACACTGTAAATCTCACAAACGATTCGCTCATATATTCGAGAGTTGAGAGAAACAGAAATTTGAGTGAATCAAATATAAAACTCTCCATTGTAGTATTTGGACAGAGACGTTAAACAAGTCTAGTTGTCTTTCGTACTGAGACGTTAAAGAAGTGTCTGTAGCCTTTCTCTCTGAGGCATAAAACAAGTGATGTTAGACACACAGCTTGGGGGATTAGTGTGCAGTGATGGTTGTTAGGAGTTCTTGCAGCTACTGGTCGTATGAGTGGGTTGCAGCGAGGGTCGCTGTAATCAAAGTCTTCTAGTGGTTCCTTCCCGATTGCGGAAGAAGACGAGACGTAGGAGATTCAGCTCCGAACTTCCATAAACAAATTGTAGCGTATTTCTTTACTGATTACTGTATTTATATTCATGCATTGCATGTCTGTTCACTACGCATAAAATTGTTTAAAGGCTTTCGAATATAAGAGTTCAGTTTGTAGTCTGTTTCTACTATTCTTGAGCCGTATCCCTTAGCCAAAGCTGTTGTTCACATCTGTATGCCTATTCCGCACCTGAGATCTGTTTAGATAACCAAAAGCTGACCTTTGCGCATGACATCTGTTTTCCCGGTCAAGTCTATTTTCCAGTGAGATCTGTTTTCCCGAGAGATCTGTTTTCCCGAGAGATCTGTTTTTACACGAAATCTGATTTCCTAGAACCACGTCTGTTTTGCACTCTCAAGTTGATTTCTTCAGAGCTGGCCCTAAGCTCCGAGTCCAATTGTACACTCAGTATTGCTTTTTGTAAATAAAATGAGTTTCATAGCAGTGAATCTACCATATTTCAGTGATCTTTCGATCAAGAGCTAGTATCAAGCTATTTCAGAAAGAAAGTAAAGTTCAGATTTGAGGATTTATGGCACAGAGGACCCGGTCACTCAAGGAAGGGACAGGATTACAGTAGGACCGTAATCCCTTCATGGAAGGGACATGATTATGGAAATATTGTAATCCATTCACAGAGAGTTACTGATCAGTTAACATGCTTCATGCACAAGGACCACCAGAGAGCCTCTAGACCATAAATCACCCAGTATAAGCAATTCATATTTGAGTTTCGAGTTGTCATTCAGTAGCGAGATTTCAGTTTTCAATTATGCCTGCATTTATGTGATTTTGTTATCCTCAGTTTTACTTGTTGATCCCCTAGGCTCATTAGTTTTCCTAATGCAGGTGAGGCGGATCAGGAGCAGGCGGGTGGTGCAAGTTAATTCAGATTCGGGGGATTGTGTTTGTCAACGGCCAGCGTTTCCGCATAGTCTTAGCTTTTGTTGTTTTGGATCTTTTGTCGAACTGTATTAAGATATGTTACAACAATAGTGAACTTATATAGAGTTCCAGCAGTTGTAATATCGCATTTTTTCATCGTGAATCAAGATCTGTTTTGTCAAATCTGTTTACTACTATTTACCTTTGTGTTAGGATAAAATTTATAGTTTTGGTGATAACAAAAATAAGAAAAGATTTGGACCTAAACGATGAATTTCGAATAATCTTCTCACAAAGATTAGAGGTTGCTGACAACAGTGATTGGTTTGAGTTACAGTTATGAATTCGGGTTGATCAGAATCGGATCTTGGAACAGTGGACTCATTGATTTGGTTATTCGGGTTATCGGGTCAGAAATCTACTGTTAATGGAGCATTGAGATTGATGATATCTGCCAACAGCACTTGATTATTGCATCGATGATAATATGTGAGGCTCTCTGCTCACAATTAAATTTCTAATCTCAATCAGTGGGTTATTAATATAAACTAAACAATTTTATTAAATCTAATCTGGTTCGTATATAAGAGAATAAAATTTTCAGCAGAAGCGTTGTTTCGACCAGCAGAAGCTTAAAGGAGAATTCAGCTTGTATCGTAACTTTATTTTTATGAAAACACATCATTATTCTTGGCAGGTACAAGCTAAGTTTGCTAATACACGTTTAATTCTTACATACAAAATCAGATTTGAGCAACCTAAGACCAACTGTTCAAAATATATAAACTATCAGCTGGTAGTTATTCTTCCTGCTGCTGACCATCGTCTAGGCAATTACCTCTCGCTACCCTTGGTTGCTCCCCACTAGTTTCTTCCTCTTGTTGTCATGCACACATACAAAACACAACAACAGCCGGATAAACTCCGGTGAGAATCATCTCAGTATAATCAGCAGGTACAAATAATATCAATAAAGCAAATAACAGTGTATCAACTGTAATAAAATGCAATGCAATGAAATGATTTCGTTTCTCTTCTTCGATCTCAAAATTGATTCCATTTCAGTTCGACGCCATCAAGATTCGTATCCGATCTTGACATGAATATTCATCTATCGAAACCATCTCCGACTTCAAAAATCAGGCCAACTCAGTCCTGGGCATTAGAATCAATTCAATTCTCTTCAATATGCAAATTCATGCAAATATAAAAGATCCACTACCTGTGATGGATCGACACAGATACCATTCAAGTTCTAAATCAAGAACAGTAATCAAATATGTATGTGATTTAAGCGGGATACTCAAGAAATATCATTCTCGAGTAATCTAATCCCTGACTCTTCTGTCAGATTATACCTTCGTATTCTCTGTTTTGCAAACACTTCACTTCTTGCTTTCAAACTCTGTTTCAATACTTCCCTGGAACTTCACAGAATCACAGTTCAATATCAATATTCACGGTGTTCCAGTATTCGAACTCAATCCTATTTATAAGTGCAAGTCTCTGGTTCTGGTGGAATTTCCAACACAATCGGTATGAATTTCACGTGTTATGCTGAGTATTCAAACAGGATATACTCCAACCGCTTCGACAGTGGATAACGATAAACAGATTCCTCAACTGCTGTTGATCTTCCTCAGTTGTTGTTCGAATATCATTTTCTCGTTCTTCAGCAGAAGCAACAACCAGCTTAGTAGCAACCAGTCGCAACCTGAATCCAGTCGCAATACTTCGAAAATCAAAACGATGTCGTTATAACTAATTCCAACGACGTCGTTACATATCATCAGCTGGTATCACTTCTATTAAAAGAAACCAGCAGCTGGTCGCTCTCCTATTCCCACGATTGATTTCGCTACTTTATTCAAACGGTGACGTATTACCATTCCTGTTCATAGATCAAACGACATCGCATTGTTCCCCCGACTGGTGAACCAGTAGATACAACAACTCATCGACTGGTCACTAATTCGTACAAAACTACATCGTATCGAGGTTCCTGTTCATAAGTCAAAACGCTGTCGCATTGTTCTTTCAGCTGGAACCCCATTTCACATACTTGCCTCGACTTCTTCGCGTTTATTACCAAAACGACGACGTCGCACCTACGTCATCAATCAGTCGATACATCAATATACCAGCAGGTACATAAACCAGCAGGTGCGTAAGAACTATTGCTGCTGATTCCTCGTGCGTAACAGTAACCAACACGTGGCGCTTCCTCGTTGATCCTTGTATTCGCGCGTCTGCTTCCAGCTGCAATGAGAATCCAGCGCAACGACTGGAATTCAAAATTCAACCAGTCGCAAGATACCGTAACCTGCTGCTGAACGATTTCATCAAATCGCGTCGTCTGGTCGCTTCGTCTGGTTCCCATACTTAGCGAATTTCAACGATACCAAGTTCCTCAATCATCCAACACTTCCAAAAGAAATCCGAGCTCATAATCAAGCTTTATCAAAATCGATTATTTACAAATCTCTTCTTAATTATTCCGGGCATTACATTTCTCCCCCTCTAAGATTCGAGTTCGTCCCCGAACTCATCAGCAGTCGCTATATGCATATAGGAATCATGCAGTAACAAAACTTCGTATCAATTAACACATAAGCAGAAAAATTGCACAATTAGCAGTTACCTAAATAACATCATCAGGAGCTGCTTGTTCTTGTTCTTCAGTCACAGCAAACACTCGTGCTTGCTGTTTCGGAGGTTGACTTACTGTTTGGCTTCCTCCTTGTCTACCCTGCTGCTGATTCTGGGGTTGAAAGGAATATACAGAGGAGGCTTGCCTTTCTGGCATTGGCACTGTTCTCGCCGTTCCCGGATCCTGTGTATTCCCAGAATCACGTTGAGGACAAACTCGTGCAAAATGTCCAGGTTGATTGCAATTACAGCAAAGACCAGACACTCCTCTACATTGTCCTGTATTATGTCGTCCTCCACATTTAGCACAGTACACATCGGGTATCTGCCCCGTTTCCCTCTGTTTATTTTCATTCGAACTAGCGGAGCTACTGGTACCTGAACGTTTAAATTGTTTTCCTAATCCTGTAAATAAATTTTTCTTTCCACTACTGTTACTTCCCGCATCAAATCGAGGGGGCGGTGGAACTGAAATTCCTCTTGTGATGTTCTTGCGTCTGGTGATACAAATTGCGATCTACGTTGCCTTAGCAATCCAGCTTCTGCACCTTTTGCATGATTCAACGCATCAGCAAAATTATTCGGTCGACCAGTGTTCACCAAAGTAAACACGTCAGGATTCAGACCATTGATAAACTGGTCAGCTTGGGATTCATCGCTGATAGCAACATGTGGAGCAAATTTAAGCAAACTGGTAAATTTAGCAACATATTCTTCAATAGTCAATGGCCCCTGTCTCAGGTTTGCAAATTCTGCCCCTTTATCCTTCCGATAAGAAACGGGGAAAAATCGTTGATAGAAAGCTGTTCGAAATACTACCCAAGTAATCACAGTACCCTGATTCTCAAGCGCTTTCTTAGTTGCTATCCACCAGCTTTTACCCAGACCATACAACTGGTGAACTATCAGTTTTACCCGACGATCATCGGTATGTTCAAGTGCTTCAAATAATTGCTCAATATCTTCCAACCAGTTCTCACATTCTATCGCATTTTCTGTCCCTGCCAACGTTGGTGGTTTAAAAGACTGAAACCGTTTCAACAAAGTTTCCATCGGAGTAGCAGCTGCATTCAACATATCAGTCGATGTACTACCCTGCTCTGTTTGTCTGTTATTTGTTCTTCGAGGAGGCATATCTATAAATCAAACAGATTTGGTCATCATTTCTCAGCAATCAATAACAAGTCATTCTCAGTTCCTCCTCTGATTAGCATACATCAATATACTGCTTTTCAAGAGATCGAGTTCTGATTCATGCCATTCAATACATGCTATCTCAAATCTGCTCGGCATAGTCTTACCAGTTCTTCACATAATCAGGTGATATAAATTCAAAAGCAATAAGACATATATCACACAAGCATGCAATCAATTAATCACTCAGGATGAACTCGATCTACCCCCGTTCATCTAATACAATGATCTTAATGATGTAGTAGGCTCTGATACCACCTGTTGTGAGGCTCTCTGCTCACAATTAAATTTCTAATCTCAATCAGTGGGTTATTAATTTAAACTAAACAAGTTTATTAAATCTAATTTGGTTCGTATATAAGAGAATAAAATTTTCAGCAGAAGCATTGTTTCGACCAGCAGAAGCTTAAAGGAGAATTCAGCTTGTATCGTAACTTTATTTTTATGAAAACACATCATTATTCTCGGCAGGTACAAGCTAAGTTTGCTAATACACGTTTAATTCTTACATACAAAACCAGATTTGAGCAACCTAAGACCAACTGTTCAAAATATATAAACTATCAGCTGGTAGTTATTCTTCCTGCTGCTGACCATCGTCTAGGCAATTACCTCTCGCTACCCTTGGTTGCTCCCCACTAGTGTCTTCCTCCTGTTGTCATGCACACATACAAAACACAACAACAGCCGGATAAACTCCGGTGAGAATCATCTCAGTATAATCAGCAGGTACAAATAATATCAACAAAGCAAATAACAGTGTATCAACTGTAATAAAATGCAATGCAATGAAATGATTTCGTTTCTCTTCTTCGATCTCAAAATTGATTCCATTTCAGTTCGACGCCATCAAGATTCGTATCCGATCTTGACATGAATATTCATCTATCGAAACCATCTCCGACTTCAAAAATCAGGCCAACTCAGTCCTGGGCATTAGAATCAATTCAATTCTCTTCAATATGCAAACTCATGCAAATATAAAAGATCCACTACCTGTGATGGATCGACACACACATAACTCAAGTTCTAAATCAAGAACAGTAATCAAACATGTATGTGATTTCAATCAATCCTATTTATAAGTGCAAGTCTCTGGTTCTGGTGGAATTTCCAACACAATCGGTATGAATTTCACGTGTTATGCTGAGTATTCAAACAGGATATACTCCAACCGCTTCGACAGTGGATAACGATAAACAGATTCCTCAACTGCTGTTGATCTTCCTCAGTTGTTGTTCGAATATCATTTTCTCGTTCTTCAGCAGAAGCAACAACCAGCTGTAGTAGCAACCAGTCGCAACCTGAATCCAGTCGCAATACTTCGAAAATCAAAACGATGTCGTTATAACTAATTCCAACGACGTCGTTACATGTCATCAGCTGGTATCACTTCTATTAAAAGAAAACAGCAGCTGGTCGCTCTCCTATTCCCACGACTGATTTCGCTACTTTATTCAAACGGTGACGTATTACCATTCCTGTTCATAGATCAAATGACGTCGCATTGTTCCCCCGACTGGTGAACCAGTAGATACAACAACTCATCGACTGGTCACTAATTCGTACAAAACGACATCGTATCGAGGTTCCTGTTCATAAGTCAAAATGCTGTCGCATTGTTCTTTCAGCTTGAACCCCATTTCACATACTCGCCTCGACTGCTTCGCGTTTATTACCAAAACGACGACGTCGCACCTACGTCATCAATCAGTCGATACATCAATATACCAGCAGGTACATAAACCAGCAGGTGCGTAAGAACTCTTGCTGCTGATTCCTCGTGCGTAACAGTAACAAACACGTGGCGCTTCCTCGTTGATCCTTGTATTCACGCGTCTGCTTCCAGCTGCAAAGAGAATCCAGCGCAACGACTGAAATTCAAAATTCAACCAGTCGCAAGCTACCGTAACCTGCTGCTGAACGATTTCATCAAATCGCTTCGTCTGGTCGCTTCGTCTGGTTCCCATACTTAGCGAATTTCAATGATACCAAGTTCCTCAATCACCCAACACTTCCAAAAGAAATCCGAGCTCATAATAAAGCTTTATCAAAATCAATTATTTACAAATCTCTTTCTAATTATTTCGGGCATTACATAATACCTGCCAACAGGTATTGAAACAGTAAAGGATTCTATCAACTGAAAGGGTCGTATTCATTGTTAAGTATATTCGACAGATCTTGTAACAGTACTTTCATCGTTGCTGCCAACGGATTTCGCTACAATATTGTTTTTGGAAACAGTGCGAGTAACGTTTGCTATCAACAGGTTTGGTAACAGTAAGCTCAATACGACATCGTTTGCTATCAACAGATATGATGACATCAGCTACAGTAGAATATTAGACATCATGACGTCACGATCAGATCTAGCTACAAAGGTCATATAACAGATGCGATGACGTCAGCTACAATAGAGGAACAGATTTGATGACATCATCATTGCTGAATTTACAAGTGGTTTAATTTTGTCTACCGCGACAGATCTTTCAACAGCAAGGAACTATTCATTCATCTTCTTCAAAGAAAGATCTGTCGACAGAAATGATTTCAGGCGCAAGCATAAAGTTGATTCAAATTCGATCGTATACTCAATTGGAAAAGATCGATGGCCAAAACAAGAATCATTCAAATTGCCTGAAATTAAGGAGACGATATTGGTACTAATTTTGGAAGAATAGTACATATTGGCAGAGGCGGTTTCAACGGGATTGCACATATATGGAAATCACATTTCTATCTCTGACGATACGCAATTTACTATATAGTGAAGCAAGATTGACGGAGTACTACTGTCAGAATTTCAAAAAGGATTTTGTTGCCTTATCAGAAGTAAT
>KQ995341.1:190638-203058 GCA_001598015.1 Dorcoceras hygrometricum
GGTCCACGACTGAAATCTCGATCCCTTCGTCAGTCTGCACTAGAAAATGCGACGAATATTTCACGGACGGAATCTCCTCGTCCAGACGGTCGGAACAAGTACGACGGTAGCGGCGCGTCGGCGGCGGGCGGCGACGGCAAGGACAGGCGGCGGCCGTGAGGAGTGGGAGAAGGGAGGGAGGCGTGCTCTAGGGTTTTTGGAGTGTGTTGTCAATGCAACCCTAAGGCCTCTATATATAGACTTTCTATGGGCTTGAACCGGCCCAATGAGCCTGGGTCGGGCCCAGTCCCAGAGTGCACATTCGTTTCAAGTCCATCACCGTGGCTCCATCATAATCTCGATCGAGGATCAGATCGGACCGATTTACACAGTTTACAAAACTGAGTATTATGATGCGAAAACAATTTTTCGGACCACCTAATCCAAAATAGCAGTTTGGCCCCTGCAAGTTTCAAGGATAGTCAAACTAGCCCAAACTTTAGGGAAATTGCATTTTGACCCTGTTTAATTTTAGGAAGTCGTACTTCCATCCTTCCTCCTCCTATACTCAACAAATTGAGTTTAATTTCCGTGCGGGAAGTAAGAAGCCAGTACTTGTGTGACCCTCAATGGTTCAGGGATACAGCTAGCTGTGGGCCCAGAACATGTGTGACTCCGAAATCACAATTTCGGACTGACCCATCGGATCATGGTAAAGCGTCTAGAAACATCGCCCCATGATCCCCTAGGTATCAGTGATAGTGCCTGCAAGAACCAGTTGGTCATGGTTAGCGTACAGTACGGTCCTTTCAACACAAATATCCCGATCAGATCAACGACCATTGGTAAATCGAGAGTCGCTAGGGATCCAATAACCATGCAAACATCTCGGAGATCAAATAGTGACATCGCGTGTCTTACTAGGTAAACCCATTTATCTAAAACACATCTATTACTCTGTCCAGAGATTTATCACACTATTATCTCCACAGATAGCATAGGATATCCACGGACAAAGGCGAGCGGTGAATCCTCGACAACGAAGCATCGACTCCTACATGCATCGGGACCTCACCCAATCCCGCCACCTGATGACCCCAACTGAGTCGGTAAACTGGTCAAAGTGAGGCGCCTATCATGTAGAGTCTCAATGACGTTTCGAGTAGTAAGGGCTAATCTGTACAACCAAGACCTCGGACTTAATCCACTCGATAAATGGTAACCACTTGGAAAGTCCGAACGAGGGTTGTTCGATAGATCACCAGGTCACTATCCATCTGCATGCTCAGAACATCACAATGTTCCCTACCAATGTAACGTGGTACTTCACATCACAGATGCTAGTCTCTAACTCGGGCGGCCTTATCCTCATTTTGACGGCCCAATCGACTAGGAACGAGTTTAGAACACATAGTGACTATTAGATGTGTTTCATGATAGCCATCATATCCACTATCACATCTAACATACACTATGGTGCATTCTAGGTCTTTATCCAACACAATTGTTAACATTATAAAATAATGAAGATAAAGAATGCCATAAAAGAATACTAATTTCATAAATAAAGATCGTTTTACAAATTGTCAATAAGAACCCACACGCCACAAGTTGGCTAGTTGGGCACCTACTCTAACACATAACTCACCCCACTAGCCACTGGAACAAATGAGATTCAAAAACGATTCAGAACGTGACCAAATCGACGCGCACAAACCCACTGCCCGCACGCAGACTGCATCCAGGACACGTGCTAGCCAAAAAATTCGTAACTAATTCGTTCATCGACCAAATCGCTTCCCGTTTGGACCTACATGACCCTAACTCCATAAGTTATCTCCTAAAATCAACCTTGACCACTCAGACTACATAGAGTGACTTAACAACTCTACTGTCACGCACAGACGACAAGCCAGGACACGTGCTGATCATAAAATTCATAACTAATTCATTCCTTGAGAAAATTGCTTCTCGTTTGGACCTACGTGATCCTAACTCGATGTACTAACTATTGTTACCAACCCTGGACCGAACCCAAGCCTCAATAACCGTCCATGACCGAAACACATCAAGAGATGTATCAAATACGTGTTGAAAATGATGATATATGCATGGATCTGCGAGTTACCGACGTGTAGGACGCGAGATCGAGACAAGACCGCCTTTGAATCACCCAAAAACTTGAAGAACCGATGGGGTTGAGCAATGGAGGAGGGGGACGGCTATGGAGGATTAGTGGAGGCTAGGTTTTTTGCAAAATTTGTGTTTTGAAATAATGAGTGTGACACAAATGACCCCTCATGTTTAATTAAGAAAATTAAATGGAATTTTACAATCCTAACCCTCCACTAAATTGAAATGTTAATTAAAAATTTAAACATGGCTTTAAAATCTCTAATTTTCGAAATAAAATGCCTCTCCAATTTTAAAATACATTAAAGTCCATTAAATCAGTCCGTATAGATGAAAAACGGATTCCCTTCAAAAATAATCATAAAAACCTCAATTTTCGAAAATTTGCTGCTTCAAAATAATAAATTTGTTCTTAAAAATCTAAGGACTTAAAAATCTCAAATTAATTTCATCTCGATCGTCCCTAGTCTCGTCCACGCGTCCGTAACTCAACAGGCTAAAACATACCACACATATCATGCACATTAAAATCATAACTAAAACACATAAATGACATGTAATTTTCTAAAATGATTTCCCCTAGTCATACACTCATTTCTAGGTATTCAGGATTTTTAGGCGTTACAATCTGTTTCTGCAGATCTGAATCTAAGTTTTTATTAACATAAAACCTGCTTATATTTGACTAACGGCATTTGTGTAATGTGCAGTGCACTTGAAGAAATAGGGAGATGTTCAAGCAGTAACAGTGAGGAGACGCCCAAGCTGGTCGGGCAAAGAACATCTAAGTTGGAACGGTGAGGGGACGCCCAAGCTGGTCCAACATGGGATGCTATGCAGGTTCTGCAGGAATCCAGAGCGCAGGAAGCATCAAGCTGGTTCACCAGCTTGATGAGATAGAAGAGCAGAGTTCAAGCATAGAGAGATGAAGTGCAGAACGGCTCAAGCGCAGATCAGGTGCACATAGAAATGAGGTGTTCAAGTGCAGAGCCGAGTACAAGTGCGGTGATCAAGTGCAGGTCTGATCACAGAACGCACTTGTAACCAGTTCATCATAGGGATCTCAGTCCTTGGGAAACTGAATCTGAACTGGGTATTATATCCCAAAGAAGATGGGACATATTCACTGGTTCTGGATTGCAGCTCAACCAGTGAAAGAAAGATGTGCTTGCCGATGGTTTGTAATAGGTTTCTGAATGGATCAAGTTAACAGGCAAGCACGCAATGGCTCTTGACGAGAAGAATAGAGGCGAGCTGGTAAACCAGATCAGGAAAGAGAAAACCTGATCAAGGATCTCAGCAACTGGATGCTTAGATGGGGAAGCAGAAGGCTGCTATAGTAGAAGAAGCAACCAGCTGGGAAGGAAACCAGCTGAGAAACCAGCTCAGAGAAGCAACCTTCTGAGTATGATGAACAAGCTGGCCCGAAGCAACTCAAGTGCAGGAAATAACAGAACAAGAGCAGCTGGTGAACAAGAGCAGATGAGAAGAGAAGAAGAGAGCTTTGACCAGCTTAGCGTAATAAACAAGCCAGATCGAAGCAGAACGGAAACAAGCTGGCAAGATGGTTAAGGTCAAACTAGCTCAGATAACATATCTGCATATTCTATCAAATCTATGAGCTGGTATACAGAACCAAGCTGGTTAAGGTCAAACCAGCTTAGCAAACCAAACAGAGGAGAGCAGAAGTCTTCTGAGTTCAAGAGCATAAGTTGTACAAAACGACAAGGAAAGCGATTTGAACACACAACATTACGCAGACTACTTTTCAGTGTTCAATTCGATTTGTTGTGTTGTCTTCTCAGAACAGTGCTCACGTACCTAAAAGTGATAAAGCCTGCAGAAGCATTAAATGACAAAGGACACAAAGTACAACAATGTCAGAAGACTTTTCAATGGCTACAACTTAGTGTCCAATGGGCAAATCTGCACGAGAGGCTATAAAAGAGAAGAGCACAAGCAGATCAAGAGAGGGAAGAACTAATGAAGTGGAGAGAGTGTTGTGCAAGTGCAGAACAGAAACAGAAAAATGCACAACACATAGCTGTGCTCGTCGCAAGTTTGCATACTCTGTGGCAGCTGGTGTGCAAGCTGGATCAATGCTTAGGTGTGAGCTAATGCACTGATGGAACACTTCAAAGAAAGATCAAGTATACAGCACAAGCTCCAGGAAGACATTGGCAAACCAGCTTAGAGAGCAACTTTCCAGTGCGTGAGATTTTATCTTCGAGAGATAGAGTGTACACTGTAAATCTCACACATGATTCACTCATATATTTGAGAGTTGAGCAAAAAAGAAAAATGAGGGAATCATATTAAAAAAAACTCTCGATTGTAGTCTTTGGACAGAGACGTTGAACTAGTCTACGTTGTCTTTCGCACTGAGACATGTGGTGGTTGCTAGGATTTATTGCGGCTGCTGGTCGTAGGAGTGGGTTTCAGCGAGGGTCGCTGTAATCAAAGTCTTATACTGGATCCTTCCCGATTTCAGAAGAAGGGGAGACGTAGGAGCTTCAACTCCGAACTTCCATAAACAAATTGCAGCGTATTTCTTTACAGCTTACTGCATTTACATTCACGCACTGCATGTTTGTTTACTACGCTTAAAAATATTTAAAGGCTTTCAAATATAAGAGTTAAGTTTGAGTTGTTTCCGCATGATTTTAATTCATTACTCAATCTGTGTCTCGGTGTATTAACATTCAAGAACACTGAGCTATTGCAGCTCAAGATTTATTGAACCAGATTGCTTGTGTTAAATAGATCGCAGAGCTGTTAGCCCAGCTTCACGCTGATCTAGTTCATAGTTACGTGATGTTTTCAACTCATTAAATTTAAAATGCACGTAAATCACGGGGTTGGTGTTTGGACTGTGTGAGAGCCTTAGTGAGTTGTGGCAGAGCTCATGAACACCCCCTTGTTTTCGATCCTAACATCCTGTACGGAATCACTGTTAGTCAAAGCGTTAGTAATCAGTGTGTCCAGTGCATGCTGGTCTCCAGCTTGGAATCGGTTCTGTGCCTCGTCGTAACTTAATTCATACAGATTAGTTGACTCCAGACAACAGCACAATTCATTGAGCATTGGATCTGAGGTTGATCTGAAGCTTGTTTCATCAAACATCACGTGAGATGATTCTTCAACAGTTAGCGTCTTGTGTTGAAAACTGTGTATGCTCAGCTCACTACTGAATATCCTAGGAATATACCTACATCAGATTTAACATCAAAAGCTTTTAGATACGTTTTATCGTTGTTATGGATAAAACATCACATACAAACACCCTGAAATACGAGATATCATGTTTCTTGCCATTCCAGATCTCATATGGGGTTACACTAAGACGCTTATTAATCATCGGTCTATTCTGAGTGTAACAAACTGTGTTTACTGCTTCAGCACAAAATTTCTTTGAAATACTAGAATCAGCCATCATCATTGTAGCTGCTTCTTTTAAAGTACGTTTCTACGCTCAGCTAATCCGTTTTGCTGAGGTGTTCTAGCTGCAGACAACTCGTGCTTGATTCCAATGTCATCCAGATAAGGTGAAATTTAAAATTCAAAAACTCTGTTCCTCTGTCAATCTTTATCCGGCTGACACTGCAAGATTGCTCATTTTGTAAACATTTTAAAAGCTTGATAAGCTGGTCGGCAGCTTGATCTTTTCATTTCAAAAACAACATCCATGTAAATTTTGAAAAATCGTCAACAACAATCAGGGTGTACTTCATCCCCCTATGCTGGTTCGGGTATGGGATCAAAAAGATTCATGTGTAAAAGTTTTAGCTTTCGCGAGGTTTTGTTACTGCCTCTGTTTTTTAAAGTAGATTTTATATGTTTTCCCATCTGACAGGCAGAGCAAACCTTGTCTTTTGAAGATTTTAAATTGGGCAAACCAGTAACTAACTCACTCTTACTTAGATTGGCAATAGTTTTGAAATTGAGATGGTTCATCCACTGATGCCATAGCTAGCTCTTAAAAGAGTCAGCTACTAAGCAAGTTTGTTCAGTATGCGACTGATCTGACCAGTCTATTTTGTAGGTATTCCCCGATCTGTAACCTACCAGCACGGTCAAACCCTCCGGATTTTGAACAGTGCACTTGTGCTTTTGGAATTTAACAGAATAATTACTGTCACATAATTGACTGATACTGATCAAGTTATAGCACAAGTTCTCAACGAGGAGAATATTGTTGACAGTAAAGTTACCATGGATAAGCTTACCCTTACCCACAGTGTTGTTAGAGTAGATGCCCAATTAGCCAACTTGTGGCGTGTGGGTTTATAGACTCTTGTATGAAACGATCTTTATATATGATATTCGCATTTATTCATGGCATTATTTATTTTCATTATGTTATATAATGTTAACAATAGTGTTGGACAAAAACCTAGAATGCACCATAGTGTATGTTAGATGTGATAGTGGGTATGACGGCTATCATGAAACACATCTAATAGTCACTGTGTATTCTGAATTCGTTCCTAGTCGATTGGGCCGTCAAAATGAGGATAAGGCCGCCCGAGCTTGAGACTAGTATCTGCGATGCGAAGTACCGTGTTTCATTGGTAGGGAACACTGTATGTTCTGAGCATGCAGATAGATAGTGACCTGGTGATCTATCGAACTACCCTCGTTCGGACTTTCCAAGTGGTTACCATTTGTCGAGTGGATAAGTCCGATGTCTTGGTTGTACTGATTAGTCCTCACGACTCGAAACGTCATTGAGACTCTACATGATAGGAGTCTCACTTTGACTCTTTTGCCGACTCACTTGGGGTCATTAGGCGGCGGGATTGGGTGAGACCCCGATGCATGTAGGAGTCG
Organism: Dorcoceras hygrometricum; assembly: GCA_001598015.1. Classification (NCBI taxonomy): domain Eukaryota; kingdom Viridiplantae; phylum Streptophyta; class Magnoliopsida; order Lamiales; family Gesneriaceae; genus Dorcoceras; species Dorcoceras hygrometricum. The sequence continues at coordinate 197,581 of KQ995341.1, forward strand.
ATGCTTCGTTGTCGAGGATCACCGCTCGCTTACATGCGTGGATATCCTATGCTATCTGAGGGGATAATAGTGTATAAATCTCTGGCCAAAGTACTAGAAGTGTTTTAGGTAAATGGGTTTACCTAGTTACACTCGCGATGTCACTATTCGATCTCCAAGATGTATGCATAGCTATCGGATCTCTAGCGACTCTCGATTTACCAATGGTCGTTGATCTGATCGGGATATATGTGTTGAAAGGACCGTACTGTACGCTAACCACGACCAACTGGTTCTTGCAGGCACTATCAGTGATACCTAGGGGATCATGGGGCGATGTTGCTAGGCGCATTACCATGATCCGATGGGCAAATCCGAAATTGTGATTTCGGAGCCGCAATGGTTGCGGGCCCACGGCTAGCTGTATCCATGAACCATTGAGGGTCACACAAGTACTGGATTCATGATCCCCGCAGGGAAACTGAGCTCAATATGTTGAGCATATGAAGAGGATTTTAGGGAGTGCGACTTCCTAAAAGTCAACAGGGGTCAAATTGCGATTTCCCGCTGTTGAGGGGCAAAACTGTCATTTTGGACTAGGTATCTGAAAAAATATTTTTCACGTCATAACATTCAGTTTTGGAAACTGATTCGATCGGTCTGATCTGATCGTTGATCGGAGTTGTGATGAAACTGCAGTGATTTAAATGAACCGAATGTTCATATGGACCTGGGTATGACCCAAGTCCATTGGGCCGGTTCAAGCCCATCTATCACCTTTATTAAGTTAAGATGATTAGGGCTTGATCACACAAGTATCATAACCTAAACCTAGCCTATGCTGACGAAGGTGTCTTGAATCCGGTCGTGGACCTGATTGACGATCTACCGCCGCCTACAGTTTGAAGTGCCGGTTTCCTCGTGAAACTGGTCGGAGCCAGGCGCTTAGACGCCAGCAAGGTAATCATCTACGAACACCCTATGTTTGTTTGTAGATTTCTTTGAATGTATTGAACACTTTCCGGGCAATTTTTGTTTTTTCGCTGTGCCCCGGGAAGTGGGATCCGGATCCGCCACCGCTATCCCAACAGTGGTATCAGAGCCAAGGCTCGGATCCTTCAATACATTGTTGCCATAATTGCATCTGAATCTCGAGTTTTGAAATAAAAAAAAAATTTCGTAGCCGCCGGCCGCCGCCGTGTGCCGCGGCCCAACACCCACGTGCAATTGCGCGCGCGCGGCTGCGCAATGGCCACTTGCTGGCCGGCCGCTGCCCACCATATATGCGCACTGGTTGCGCAATATTGGGGCAGCAGGCGCGCGGCTGTGCGAAGCTCTTGGCGCGTGGTGATCACCGCGGCCGCGCATATGGATGCGCGATAGAGAGCCGCGCGATGGCCAGCGGCCACGCGCAACCGTTGGCGATGGTGCGCAACCAGTGCGCCATGATGGGTGCACACTTGCGGCGGGAGGCGCCGCTGTTGGCGCGACCAGGCCGCGCATCATGCGGCCAACGTGCGGCCGAGTGCCGCGCGCGTTTTGGTGGCGGCGGCCGCCGCCGTCCGGGGACGTCTCCGGCAGCGTTGCGACGTCTCTGGCAGCGTTGCGACGGCTAATTCTCTTCTAGGTCATGTTCGGGCCTGTCCCGGGCAGCCCATGAAGTTTTCGGGCCGATATTCGATATCGGGCCGATTTTGGTCGATTTTGAAATTTTGAGATTTTTGGGCTTAAAATTGTTTTAAGCCCAATTTAATGCAATTAGAATTGTAAAATATGATTTTAATTGTGAAATATGATTTTATAATTAAAATATGATTTTGTTGATTAAAATATGATTTTATCGACAAAATGCGATTTTATTATAAAATGCGATTTTATGATTAAAATATGATTTTGTGGTAAATAATTTGATTATTAATTGTAAATTACTAGACTTAGTGGGAGGACTTTTGAAGATGGTGGGCCCATGACGATCAAAGATATTGAAGATCGAAAATCTGTAAAACCGGAAGCAAATATAATAGGATTGCATTGCATATTGCATTTCACCTAGGATTGGACCCAGGTCCGTGATTGGCAACCACGGACCGCATAGCTCTCGCGATCGATCATCCCAAAGTTATTTGTATATTTGATATATATGTTGAATCCTCATGTTTTAAATTTGATTTAAAATTATTACATGAGACCAAATTTTCAAACATAAAATTCCTCGTTTTAAATACTATTTAAAACTAATATCAAGATTAAAAGTTTATTCGATAAGCTAAAGGGAATTTAAATTTGTTTAAATTATCCCTACCTTACATCAACAATGGGTGTACGTCGATGCTACACGTATACATGGCCCGGCTCATATTATTGAGGGGGTTATGTATGCCGGAAAGCTATCCACGCCATTGACAATTGTTGTGAGTCGGTTGGAACTCCCTTTAACGTTGGCTCATATTATTGGGGACGTTAAGGGGACCGTCCTTCACGACTCAACATTGATGGGTCATTTTGACACGTGATAGTAAACGGCGTCATATTATTGGGCCCTTACTGGACGTGAGGTGAATACATGGAGGTTGCACCGGTTGCAATCGGAAACTACCTTTTGGGGGTCGTGGTTGGCTGATATTATTCGGGACCATGATCGCTTGCTTGGGCTCCGTGTACCCACTAAAGAAACTTGCTTTCTCGATTTCATTAGAGGGTGGTGAAATCGTTAAATAGTGGGAGGATAATTCATAAAACTTAACGACCTTGCTTTATGTCTTAGCGTTATTTCATATATATTTAGTAATGTATGTCTGTTTTCTTTTCAGTATAACTGCATTAATAATGTCTTCGATCAAAAACCCACTCGCTGCTATACTGGATAGCAACAAGTTCACCGCTCTGAACTATCAAGACTGGCTTCGAAACCTCAACATTGTATTGGCTTCGGAGAAACTTCTTTATACGATAGAGAAGAGCCCTCCGAAGGAAGCCCCTACCGATATCAGCCCTGAGGATCTGGTGACACTTCAACAATGATGGGACGACGAGCTTAAGACTCGATTATATGTGATGGCATCGATGTCTAACGAAATGTAACGGCGCTTTGAGAATACAAAGTATGCTGCTGACATACTCTTTCATCTCAAAGAACTGTATGGGGAGAACTCTCGACATGAGAGGTTCACGGCTGTCAAGGAGCTTATGACGAGCCGCATGCACGATGGGACTTCGGTCCGCGAGCATGGGGTTCGTATGATTGAGCTCGTTGAAAAGCTGTCGGGTCTTGATATCACGCTTCCACACGAGCTGTCTGTGGATGTGCTTCTCCTCTCACTGCCTGCTGCATTCGACCCTTTTGTGGTCAACTTAAACATGAACAAGCTGGCAGCCATCCTTGAAGAGGTGGTTAACATGCTTGTAGTGTTCGAAGGAACCATAAAGAAGGACAAGCCCGTCCTCCTCATGGGCTCTTCTTCCTCTGCGAAGAAGGGGCCCAGACGCAAGGGTAAGAAGCGTTCTGCCCCTGCGAAGGAGGAAAAGCCCACCAAGAAGCCCAAGGCAAAGGCTTCCAAGCCAAACAAGACTGAGGATGTTTGCCACCACTGCCACAAGCATGGGCATTGGAGGAGGAACTGCAAGGAATACCTCGAGCAGTTGCGAACTGCAAAATGCTGCAGTAGCTATAGGAGATGTTTATTTATTTCTGTCTTCTGATTTTAAGTTGTTGTTGAGAAACGTTTTATTTGTTCCCGAATTAATAAAGAACATTATTTCTGTTTTTATGCTTGATAGTGATGGATAATCTTGTATGTTTGCTAATTCGATTTGCAATATTTACAAGAATGAATGTTTGATTGGTATTGGGGAACGCGAAAACGATTTGTACACCTTAAAATTAAAAGACGTTCCAACTCGCGATGTCAAAACACATACAACAACGATTAAAAGGAAACACGATAGCTTAAACCCAGCACAACTTTGGCACGCTAGGCTAGGTCATGTTTCTCTAAGTAGGATGAACAAGTTAGTTAGGAGTGACATGTTTGAGCTGTCAGACATTAACTCCCTACCAACTTGTGAATCTTGTCTTAAGCGAAAGATGACTAAGCAACCCTTCAAGGGCAAGGGTGAGTGTGCTCAAAGCCTATTGGATTTGATCCATACTGATGTGTGCAGCCCATTTAGTATTGGTACTAAGTACGGTCACACATACTTCATCACCTTTACCGACGATTACTCAAGGTATGGGTACTTGTACTTAATGAAGCACAAGTCTGAATCCTTTGAAAGGTTCAAAGAATTCAAGGCTGAAGTAGAAAATCAACTAGGCAAAAGTATTAAAGCACTTCTATCCAACCGAGGTGGTGAATACTTAAGTGCTGAATTTCAAGACTATCTGAAAGAGAATGGGATTCTCTCACAGTGGACCCCTCCGGCCACACCACAGCTCAATGGTGTAGCGGAGCGTCGTAATCGAACTTTGATGGACATGGTTCGATCTATGATGAGCTTCACTGAGCTTCCTACCTCATTTTGGGGCTATGCGCTCAAAACTGCGGTAATGTTGTTGAACAATGTCCAGACAAAGGCAGTGGATAAAACTCCATATGAGATATGGATGGGCAAACCACCCAAGTACTCATACATGAGGATTTGGGGATGTCCTACTTACGTGAAGCAGACAGTGGGAGATAAGCTGGATACGAAATCCATCTTATGCTACTTTATTGGGTATCCAAAGAATTCCATTGGATACTACTTCTACTATCCCAGTGAAACAAAAGTGTTTGTTTCTAGAAATGCAACCTTTATGGAAAAGGAATTTCTACTTGATAGAAAAGGCAAGATAGTAGAACTCGAAGAGGTTCGAGAACCAACTGAAGTACCAAGTGAATCTCCTACGCCTCCAGAGCCAGTACCAGAGATGGTCGCACCTAGGAGATCCGAAAGGGTTCCTAGGGCTCCTGAGAGATATGGTTTTCTCCTTGAAGATGATCAAGGTGATCAAGTTGTTGGATCTGATCCAAGAACTTTCAAGGAGGCAATTTCCGATGCTGATTCTAATTTGTGACTTGAAGCAATGCAGTCTGAGTTTGACTCAATGCATGCGAACCAAGTTTGGACTCTTGTTAGCCCTCCCGAACGAATTGTTCCTATTGGGTGCAAATGGGTATACAAGAGGAAACTTGGGACTGATGGTAAGGTAATGACCTACAAGGCACGACTGGTCGCAAAAGGTTACACTCAAAGGCAAGGTGTTGACTATGATGAGACCTTTTCACCAGTCGCAATGTTCAAGTCAATTAGAATCTTACTGGCCATAGCCGCATGGTACGACTATGAGATATGGCAAATGAATGTGAAAACTGCGTTCCTTAATGGAAACATTAAGGAAGAGATCTATATGACGCAGCCTGAGGGTTTCACATCTGTAGGAAGTGAGCATAAGGTATGCAAACTTCAGAGATCGATCTACAGTCTCAAACAGCATCCGAGGAGTTGGAACCTGAGATT
>KQ995341.1:205730-226425 GCA_001598015.1 Dorcoceras hygrometricum
GATGTCACTATTCGATCTCCAAGATGTATGCATAGCTATCCGCATATCTAGCGACTCTCGATTTACCAATGATCGTTGATCTGATCGGGATATATGTGTTGAAAGGACCGTACTGTACGCTAACCACGACCAACTGGTTCTTGCAGGCACTATCAGTGATACCTAGGGGATCATGGGGCGATGTTGCTAGGCGCTTTACCATGATCCGATGGGCAAGTCCGAAATTGTGATTTCGGAGCCGCAATGGTCGGCTAGCTGTATCCCTGAACCATTAAGGGTCACACAAGTACTGGATTCATGATCCCCACATGGAAACTGAGCTCAATATGTTGAGCATACGAATAGGATTTTAGGGAGTGCGACTTCCTAAAAGTCAACAGGGGTCAAATTACGATTTCCCGCTGTTGAGGGGCAAAACTATCATTTTGGACTAGGTATCTGAAAAAAGTTTTTTCACGTCATAGCATTCAGTTTTGGAAACTGATTCGATCGGTCTGATCTGATCGTCGATCGGAGTTGTGATGAAACCGCAGTGATTTAAATGAACCGAATGTTCATATGGACCTGGTATGACCCAAGTCCATTGGGCCGGTTCAAGCCCATCTATCACCTTTATTAAGTTAAGATGATTAGGGCTTGATCACACAAGTATCATAACCTAAAGCTAGCCTCCATAGACCACTCGGCCGCCCCTCTCCTCTCGCCACCTCTCTCGGCCGCACCGCCGCCCAAGTGCCGCAGCGTACGTTGATCGGACTTGTTCCGATCAGCTTGACGAGGAGTTTCCGTCCGTGCTGAATTCGTCGGTCCTTCTAGTGCAGGCTGACGAAGGTGTCTTGAATCCGGTCATGGACCTGATTGACGATCTACCGCCGCCTACAGTTTGAAGTGCCGGTTTCCTCGTGAAACTGGTCGGAGCCAGGCGCCTAGACGCCTGCCGCCCAAGTGCCGCAGCGTACGTTGATCGGACTTGTTCCGATCAGCTTGACGAGGAGTTTCCGTCCGTGCTGAATTCGTCGGTCCTTCTAGTGCAGGCTGACGAAGGTGTCTTGAATCCGGTCATGGACCTGATTGACGATCTACCGCCGCCTACAGTTTGAAGTGCCGGTTTCCTCGTGAAACTGGTCGGAGCCAGGCGCCTAGACGCCTGCAAGGTAATCATCTACGAACACCCTATGTATGTTTGTAGATTTCTTTGAATGTATTGAACACTTTCCGGGCAATTTTTGTTTTTCCTCTGCGCCCCGGGAAGTGGGATCCGGATCCGCCACCGCTATCCCAACAAGTTTTACCGTTAGAATTGTCACCAAAGGTGAACTTGGGTCCATTGCACGTTTTGATGTCTGTAAGTAGCTTGTCATCTCCAGTCATGTGCCTTGCACATCCGCTGTCTAGATACCACGTAGATCGCTCTAGTCTGGAAACCTGCTATTCCTGAAATCACAAATAAACATTCACTTGTGTCCAGGTTTGATTAGACCTTTCGGAACCCACACTTGGATAATCTTAAACACTCTACCAATAAATGCATCAAAGTATGTGTGTGGTTTGTGTGTGTTCTTTGATTTGTATTGAGTGTGATACGCTGTATATTTGACATTTGATCTGGCTTAGTATACCAAGGCATGTACTGCCTGTCCTTCGTAGAAGCGTTAGAGAACCAGCCTGGATTTTTCCCACCAGATTTGGGTTTACCCCTCACCTGATCAACTCGTTTCTTGAGCCAATTTTCTCTAGGTTTCCCAGGAGCAGTATACCCCAGCCCACATAATCTTCCTTGCCAGATCGGAGGCTTAGCTGCTATCTTTACCTCATCGTATTGTGCCTCTACGGGCTGTCCCACGCTAGATCTTACCAAATTCATTGTTTGAAGTTTTTTCCTATCCAGCTGTGGGGTAAAACTTGTCTCTGCTTTGTTTCTTTCATTGCTACCATAGCCCAATCTGGATCTATCCCCGGATGGCTTCATAGCTCCATGCAACTTATCCAATGATGCAGAAGACTTGGTCTAGGATCTTATAATTTCAGCCAAATACTGATTCTCATTGAAAATCTCCTCAGACCTGCTTCTCAGTTCCTCATTCTCAGTATACAAATTACTAAGAGAAGCTTGCATTTCACTTGAGCTTACCAGCTCAGCTTTAGTAGCACAGCTCTCCTTTTCAGCCTTTACTTCCTCGAAATACTGGGAAAGCTTTTTGTACTCTTGGACCATGTCATTTAGTACTGTGACTAGGTCCTCCCGTATAAATTCTAAAATGGATAAATCAAACACCTCCTCAGTGTCATCAGCCATGAGACACTGGAATTCATCCTCTCTCTCACTAGATGAGGAAGTTCCTGAGCTGGATTCCTCTGAATCTGTATCAACCAATGCACTCTTATTTTCCTCAGCCACCATTGCTTTCTTTGTCCTCTTCTTCCGGTAGGACTTCTTTTCCTTCTTATCCTTGCTGGTACCGTTATTTGGTTGCTTCTTGGTATCCAGCTTGTGCTTCCTACAGTCAGCAATGAAGTGACCCAGCCTGTCACAATTATAACGTTTGTCATCAGAAGAATTATGTTGATTCTTTTTATTAGAATCGAAAGAGAGGGGTTTAGAGTTATGCTTTCGCATAAATTTCCCAAATTACTTAATGAAAAGTGACATGGCGTCGTTGCTGATCTCCTCAGCTGATTTGCTGCTTGAAGGGCTTTGTTATGGAATTGTAGCAGCAAAAGATTTAGTTGTCTGGGAAGTAGAAGGCTTAGATTCTGCTCTTGTCTCTAGCTCAAATTCATAGGCCTTCAGCTTAGCGAACAAATCATGCAACTCCAGCTTGTTTAGATCTTTGGATTATCGCATGACCATCGTCTTCACATCCCACTGCTTGGGCAGTGCAATCATCACCTTCAGGGCCAGCTCCCTGTTGCTATACTCTTTCCCCAGTCTTGTTAGCTCAATCACCAGTGAGCTGAACTATTCATCGAACTCTCCCATAGTCTCCTCAGGATTCATCCTGATCAGTTCAAATTTCTAGAGGGCCACAGTTAACTTGTTCTCCTTTGTCTCCTCATTTCCCTCACAGATTTTAGTCAGCTTCTCCCAGATCTCTTTAGCCGTTGTTCAAGTCTGGATCTTGCTAAACATATTATTGTCTAGCGTCTTATAAAGTACATCTTTGGCTACGTTGTCCAGATTTTCTTTCTTTTTGTCCTCGGATGTCCACTCCATCCTGGGCTTCTCAATGCACTGAGCAGCACCCGCAGTTATAGCTAAAGCAGTGTTCGGATTCATGATCTTTATTGGTCCATCTATGATGACGAACCACATATCGTCATCCTGGGCTGCTAATGCGCTTGCATTCAGATATTCCATACATCGTACTCTTCCTTAGAAAACATAGGAATTTATTGTGAGAGATCGACATATTTAATGAATATAACTGATAATTTTGTTCAAGCACTGAGATTACGAGCTCTGATACCACTTGTTAGGATCCAAAAAGAATCTCGGCTGTTCAGAGGGGTGGGGGGTGAATGAACTCCTCTGTTAATTTTAACGAAAATCTGTTTTAAAAATTTTACAGCTCTCAGCTAACCTCTAAGCCGAGTTACCAGCTTGGAGGATCTCAGTGACAATCTGTTGTCTCGTGTAATAAAATTGTTTATGCGGAAAAAATACGATTTAACAGTGAACAGTTAAATTCATAAAGCAATAAATAATAGGGATCCAGAATTTGTTTATGGAAGTTCGGAGTATAATCTCCTACGTCTCCCCTTCTTCCTCAACCGGAAAGATTTCCACTAGAAGGTTTGATTGTTACAATTCTTGTAACAATTTGATCCGACAGCAAGCAGCTGCAAGAAATCCTAGTTTCACCACAACAGAAACAGACCGCAATCTGCTCTAGACAGCAAGCAGCTGCAAGAAATCCTAGTTTCACCACAACAGAAACAGACCGCAATCTGCTCTAAAATACAATGAACTCAGCTCGAAGCTGGTTTGCTAATCTAGCACTCAACACTCTGTTTAGGATTATATAGGTAATCTCAACACTACAGAATGTGTACAAAGTTTCATGTGACACAAGGAATTGAATGAAAACAATCTGCGTGTGTGTCACTAGCTCTGAGCTGGTTCAAGAAATGAACTCTGTTTTTGCTCTTTGTAAGTTATTTGTTGTTCCAAGAATGTGTGGATCGTAGATTCATAACTTTGTAACCTCTTCACAACTGATCTGCTCTCCAATTTATACCCTTTGGATACAACGGTAATAAATGTTACCAGTAGACTTGTCGTATGTATCCAAAGTAAGATAACTGTGGCGTATTAAATTCTTGTACTGTACACGTACATCTTCATTAAATGCTTTTTCCTTTTTAGCATACACTGCTCCGTATCTCGCTGAAAACATATCTCTGTATATCTGGGATTAGCTCAAAGTAGTTCCAACGACTACAAATCGATACTGAGAAGTAAAACACTTCATATCAATCTGTACGAAACCTCAAAGCAATCTGAAATCCATTTTGCCAAGTTGTCTTTACTCAGCTGGTTTCCCGATCTGATTTCTGGTAGAACTTCTCTAATCTGGTCTAAGCTAATCTGCTCAAATCTGATTCTAAGTTGTTTGAGATATTGATCTTAGTTCACAATTGTCTTCTTCTATAGAAACACATGCCTTCCTTATTGCATCCATCTCTTCTGAAATAATCTGGCTTGTCCTTCAATAACGCTATCGCTGAATCAGTTCTGCTCTGAGCTGTTCTCAACTGATCGAATACAAACTCTGTTCTATCTAATTTGTTTCGATAAACTCTGCTCTTTTAAACTGATCTGAACTCAATCCACTCTTCTATCAACTGATAAACCGAATAGATTCTTGTTCTGCTCTTCCGAGCTGATTTGTCCTTAACCGTCTTGGTTAACTTTCCTGAGATGGTTTTTCCTCAACCAGCATAGCTTCGAGTTAGCATCTCTGAGTCTCTGAGCTGTTTTGACCTTAACCAGCTTTGATCTTGTACATCAGCTTAGCTCTGATCTGGTTTCCATAATCAACGCAATAAGCTTCGCCTTGAATTGGTCGATCCATCTCTGAGCTGATTAATATCATTTATTGGTTTCACCACAACTTATAAATTTACTTCAACAGACCTGCAAGCACAGACACTAGTCGGAGGGTGTCGGAATTTATCTCGACGAAGGTCCTCCGATTCCTAAGTCAGCTCGAGAGATCGAGTAAGAGTATATAGAGCTGAGAGCTTGTGAGCATGTGAATGTCTCTGTAAGTCAAGACGCACCTGGGTATTTATAGGAGTTGCTGGATGGTTGCGTGTATGTTACTCGGTAATCATGAGCCGGAGTGGGCTTTGCAGACGTTGCGTGCACGCTACCTTGCTATTCATATGCAGGGATGAGTCTTGCAGCTTTTGTCAGTATTAACTAGTCATGCGCTAGGAAAGTGGGTCAAGTGGTTGTGATGGGTGTTTATCAATATCAGACTCTTACCACCGACGTCATATTGTCAAGCTAGATTCGTCACATCTCGAGACCTGAGGTTACCATCAGATATACTATTCAGCGGGTCTCGAGCACCTATAGAGTGCTATAAGGGACGTGAGTTCACCAAAAACAAGAGGATAGGTTGGGACACTGGTTCGGACCTCTTACCCCGAGGTGAGAGCTCGAGGGTGCTTATGTCTCGGGTCCCGAGGTGGATAAATATGGTATCAACAAGTGAACTTATTATGTTTACTTCTGAAATCTTTATAATTTTCCATTCCATTTGATCCATGACCAACCAAACGAAAAGTCGTGGATGGGGGTGACGATTGTTATACTCCATAAGCACCATTTGTGGTCTATTTTCGGCTTTGATTTTGTTTTATACTTCTTACAGCACTTTTGCAATATTTCTGCAAGAACTTCTCAACTTTTTCAATTTTACACCCGATACAGATCCAACATTTTAAATAGGACTTAGTGCAAACATGCTTTTTTGTACTTTCATCTTTTAAATTAGTGTTAACAGCAGAAGAAATTTTAAGTTATTCCGCTATAACCTATTTACTAGTTAGAAGAAAATAAATCGAATTTACACCGGTGGATAGAACGAGGAAATGATCTTTTTCCCTTTAAATATCTATGAGATTCATTTTGGTTTATTACGGCAAGTTTTCAATCAATTCGCTGTTACGAATAATATTCAAGTACAACTATTAGTATTTTTTTGTGAAAAAAGTTGACTATAATATATAAAGGATGCAATTAATTACTCACGGTTAAAAGTAGCAGGTCCTCTTTTGAACATAGAAATTTATGATAAAATAGCAGAGAAGAGGAAAATAATTTACCTTTTCTTGAAGTCTAGAAGTTATAAATTTACTACTGTTTGCATCTGGATTTTGATGTAATTAGTACGATCATACGATCGAGTTTATCGATATTTTAAAATCCGCTGTTTTCTGTTAAAAAATCACACAATTGCCCCATTTGCATGTCACTTTAACTATGGGGTTTTGTAGTATCATTAATTTCCTATAAAAAACTTTTTTGAAAAACAAATTCACAAGATTGTGAAATGATGTTTGCGCTATATACAAGCCACAATTCAGCCACAATTCCTTTGGTAATAGATAACTCATAATCGCGGCCATTCGAGTGCGCACGGGGTATCATCGGACTTAAAACACCCATAGATGATTTTTCGCCAAGAAATCGTAAAATACAAATCCTTTGTCACTTGCTCCTGTTGACTATTCAAGTAAATAAAGGCAGCAGATGAACAGATGGAAGTTGGAAATTTGGCTAACTGAATGCATTGTGTTTTTTCATTAGCATAGGGGCTCTATCCCAGTAACGCCCAGAAATCTGAATACGTGAGAATGAGTGCATGATTAGGGGAAAATTGTTTTAGAAAATTATGTGTCATTTTATGTGATTAAGTGATGATTTTATGCTTTATAATGTTCATTACATGTTCTTAGCTTGTTTGAGTTCCGGACGCGTGGACGAGACTGAGGACGACCGAGTTGAAAGCTTATTTGAAATGTTTAAGCCCTCATATTTTTAAGAGCTAAAATTTATATTTTTAAGCAGTATTTATGAAAAATAAGATTTTTATGTATATAAGTCGAGGAAAACCCGTTTGTCGCCTTTACGGGCTGCTTTAATTAGCTTTACTATTTTAAAACTTAGGAGATTTTATATTACGAAATTTTTGAGGTTTAAAGTCTAAGTTTTGAGATTTAATTAGCATTTTTTTCATTAGTGGGGATTAAGGAGGGAAAAATATTTTATTTCCTAACTTAAAGTATTGAAAGGGGTCTTTTGGTACACTTTCATTCTCATTAACCTAATTATTTTGAAAACCCTAGTCTCCCTCCCTCTCCCTCTCCCTTTCACGCGTCCCTCCCCTTTTTCACAAGCTTCCATCGAATTTTCTTGGTTTCTTGGTGGTTTCAAGGTTCAAGCGTCCCTATCTCGAGTCCGTCGTCCCGGTAACGCATAGTCTACATAGTTTTTCAAAAAGGCATGCTCAATTCTCTCTTTTTCTCACCGTTTAAATCATAATATACTATTTTTTTTTAAATTATGTTGCATGATTTGTATGTGAATTTCTTTGATCTAAGTTTTGTATTTGAGATCCATGCATGTATCATGATTTTCAACTAGTATTTGATCCGTTCCCTGTTATGCATCGATCATGGATGGTTCAAGGGGTTAGAATTTGGTCCAAGGGTTGTCCGGTAGTTAGTCCATCGATTTAGCAACACGTGGGTCTAAACAAGGAGTGATTTAGTCAAGGAATGAATTAGTTACGAATTTTACGATCAGCACGTGTTCTGGCTTGTCGTTTGTGCGCAACAGTAGAGTTGTTGGGGTCGGGTAAGTCACTTTTTGTGGTCTGTGTGGTCAAGGTTAATTGCATGAGATAGATCATAGAGTTAGGGTCACGCAGGTCCAAACGGGGAGCGATTTGGTTGAGGAACGAATTAGTTATGAGTTTTATGGCTAGCACGTGTCCTGGTTGCAGTCTTCGCGTGGGCAGTGGGTTTGCGTACGACGAGTTTATCGTGTCGGGCATCCTGATTGGTTATGGTTGCTTCCAAGAGCTATCCCATCAAGATAGGGTAATGTGGATCCAGACGGGGAGCGATTTGGTTAGGAAATGGATTTTTAATGAACTTTACGATTTAGCCGCTCAAACTGCATCTCGTCGGGGCATAAAGTCCTATTTTAAGCATAAATGGGTCAAATCATTTTAATTCCAGCTTTTAAGTCAAAATTTTAAAGCCTAAATCTTTTTTATTTATGGACCTAATACTTTTATCAAATTTTGAAGTCTAATTTTTGTCAAGGGGACTTTTATGTTGCCAAAGTTCAATGTCAGATTTTAAGTTGAAGGAACGGGTACTTTTACCAATTTTGAAATGAAATTTTTAGTTTAATGGGTCAAGTTGAGTTTTGGGCTAAGTTTCAGTTTAAGATCAAGTCTAGGCTTTTGGGCTTAGAAATTAGTGGGTCAGTCACTTGAACCAGTACTTGACCGAAGAGAAAATATGGAAGCCCATAAATATATATTTAATTATATATTTAATATTTTACGTATATGATTATGCATTTGTATAAAGAAAAAATAAATATTGATGGACTAAGCCTTTTAAATTGCATATTTTATGAAGTACACGCATCATGAAAGTTTATGAAATGTTAAAGGCATGTACGAAAAAGAAAATATTTTGAGGGATTGAAGTGATTTGTGGCAAAGTAGATGATGAGCGAATCCGGGAGATCGGGCCCGGTGAACCTCCACTAATGTTATATTGAGCTTATGGATCCATGTGTTCATGGCATGATGAAGTGGCAACATAGGGGTGTGAGGGATCCCGAGGTAAGGTCAGATGAACCGCACCACGTACGTTGGTTTTTGTTTATGATTGATCAATCGTTAATGTAATGGCCCACACATCATGGATACGACTCACACGTTTTTTATGTTATGTTATGGCATGCCTTACTATGTTATGATATACGATTATATAATGTTACGACTGATTTATGAGCCATGTTTTACGATCATCCATGCATGCATGTCTTAAAGCTATTTTTACGATACGTACGTGCTTGCATGTGGTTTTATTATACGTACTTTGTTAGTATCAGATAGAGCATGCTGGGCCTTTAGGCTCAGTAGGTTTAAATGGTGCAGGTGATGATCCTGTTGATTTTATCCCGACCAGTGGTGAGGACCTCTGAGCGCCCGATGCAACTGCTACCCCGTCACCACTCCTTATGTTTTTGTTTGATGAGACATGTTCAGATTCCGCATTTTACTTACTCTGATTTTAAGACAATGAATGATTTAATGTTTTTGAGACATTTATTTATTCATGTTTTAAAATGATGTTGAGGAAATTTTTCGGTGGACGAACTATGTTTTATTTTAAGAATGTTTATTCCGCACTTTATTTCAAAAAACAAACCAAGAGTACGGTTCGTTTCAGTTGGTAACAGAGCGGTGGTTCTGGTGGGGTACTAGCCTGCTGCGTGGAGCTCAGAAGTCGCACTGCCAGTCTGTGAGTTTTTAAGGTTTTTACGATTCATAATTTCGCATGATGCATTTTCTATTTTTGCATTAGTTTTACCTTAGGAGTTTAAGGCTTAGATGTCTAGTCATGCGCTTAGATTTACGTGAAAGGTTTTGGGTGCCAATATGCCTCCCAGACGTGCTAGAGATCAGCAGGATGATGACGCACCTCGTCCTCCCCCACCTTCGCAGTTGATGCCATATGAGAGGGATAGCATGGACATGCTAGCCGGGATCACCAGGATGCTTGAGAGGTAGTCGGAGCGTTCTGGGAAGTCTCATGAGGAGGATGTGGCTGAGCAGTTCCGAAAGCAGAGACCCAAGGAATTTGCTGGGTTGAATCTAAGTAGAACTGTTAGCCTTCTAAAACTTGCCTTGGGAACTTACACGGGTAGGACTAGCGAACCTAGAAATGTTTTAGGAATCTAAACTGTTTATTGGAACCTAGAATGATTGTAAACGTGTGCCTGTGTGACGTTTCGATTTCAGACGAGATCCGTGTTCTAGGTGACACTACCCTCGCATTGCTAGATTCAGGGGCGACTCACTCGTTCATCTCGAGTGCGTTCATTCAGAGGATGAGTATTATTTCGGAGAGCTTGGGTGTGGATCTCGCAGTGATGATCCCGTCAGGAGAGGAGATAACGACTGCCAGCATCGTTCAGGGTTTGATGATGATGTTTCAGGATCATGCAGTTGGGGCAGACTTGATCGTATTGCCGATGCAGGGATTCGACCACATTATAGGGAGGGACTGGTTGATCGAGTATGGAGCAGTGATTGATTTCCATCAGAGGTCAGTGACGATTAGGCCGCCAGGTCAGGAGACTTTCCTCTTTGAAGCAGTGAGGAGACTGCGGAAGCCCATACTTATCTCTTTTCTGCAGGCCAGGAAGTTAGTTGAGCTTGGATGTCAGGCGTTCTTGTCCATTGTTACCACTTCAGGAGATTCAGTAGGTTCTTCATTGGCTAAGGTTGAGGTAGTCAGGGACTTTGCAAATGTTTTCCCTGATGACATTGTGGGAGTTCCACCGGAGAGAGAGGTGGAGTTTTCGATTGAGCTGGTGATAGGTACAATGTCTATCTCTAAGGCATCGTACCGATTGGCTGCTACCGAAATGAAGGAACTGAAGGAGCAGATTCAGAAGTTGCTCGACAAGGGGTTTATCCGCCCTAGCTTTTCCCCGTGTGGCGCACCAGTACTGTTTGTTAAGAAGAATGATGGCAGTATGAGGTTGTGCACGACTACCGAAAGTTGAACCGAGTTACAGTGAAGAATAAGTATCCACTCTCGAGGATCGAGGCTTTGTTTGACCAGTTGCAGGGAGCTTCAGTTTTCACCAAGATTGATTTGAGATCTGGTTACCATCAGTTGCGAGTCAGAGAGATTGGTGATGCCGTTTGGACTGATGAATGATGCCCCAACGATCTTCATGGACTTGATGAACCGGGTTTTTAGGCAGTACTTAGACCAGTTCATCATCGTTTTCATCGACAACATCTTGGTCTACTCGAGGAGCTTAGAGGAGCATAGACAGAATTTGCAGACCGCACTGCAGACCTTGAGAGAGCACAGATTGTATGTCAAGTTCAGAAAGTGCGAGTTTTGGCTTGAGCAGGTGGCGTTTTTGGGGTATATCGTTTCTAGAGATGGGATTTCAGTCGACCCATCGAAGGTGGAGGCAGTTCAGAACTGGGGGATTCCAAGAAATGCAGCAGAGATTGCAGTTTCTTGGGTTTAGCAGGATATTACCATAAGTTCATCAGGGGCTTCCCATCGAAGGTGGAGGCAGTTCAGAACTGGGGGATTCCAAGAAATGCAGCAGAGATTGCAGTTTCTTGGGTTTAGCAGGATATTACCATAAGTTCATCAGGGGCTTCTCTTCGATTTTAGTGCCCTTGACAGCCCTGACCAAGAAGAATGAAAAATTTGTATGGAGTCCCGAGTTTCAGAGGAGCTTCGATCAGTTGAAGGAGGCTCTCACTTCAGCACCTGTTTTAGCGATGCCAGTGGATCATGAGGAGTTTGTAGTGTATACAGATGCTTCCCTGAGAGGTTTAGGTGCAGTTCTGATGCAGGGTGGCAAGGCAATTGCATATGCGTCGAGACAGCTGAAGAGTTATGAGTAGAATTATCCGACGCATGATCTGGAGCTAGCAGCAGTAGTGTTCGCACTGTAGATTTGGAGACACTACTTGTACGGTGAGAAGTGTCAGATTTTCACCGACCATAAGAGCCTCAAGTACTTTTTCACCTAGAAGGAGCTGAATATGAGGCAACGCAGATGGCTGGAGTTGGTTAAGGACTATGATTGCGACATTAGATACCATCGGGTAAAGCTAGTGACAGATGCTTTGAGCCGAAAAACCTCAGTGGTGGCATGCTTATCATTCGAGCGACCACTACAGTCGGAGATTCAGAGATTTGGATTGGAGTTTTATTCATGAGGCTGTGCACCTAGCCTAGCAGCACTCACAGTTCAACCGACTATTTGAGATCGGATTAGGGAAGGCCAGGACACTGATGAGCAGTTACAGCAGTGGAGACAGCGAGATGAGGCCAGAGGACGAGGTATGTATACAGTTGTGGATGAGATCATTCGTTTCATGGGCCGTATGTGGGTGCCGAGTACTGGGCAGTTGGGAGCTGAGATTTTATTAGAGGCTCATGCACTGACGTACTCCATCCACCCAAGGAGTACAAAGATGTACAAAGATTTACAGACGCTCTATTGGTGGCCGGGGATGAAGAAGGACATCGGACGGTGTTAGGATCGAAAAGCAAGCTCGGGAGTTCAGGGGGGGTGAATCTTTGCTAATTTTGTGCGAAAATTATTTCGAAAGGTTTTACAGCTTTGAAGAAAACTTCCAGTCGAGGTACCAACTCGGAAGGTTCTCAGTGTCTACTGTTTTCATGTGTAATAAAATGATTTTTATCCGGAATGAACACGATTCAAACAGCTGAGTAATTTAATCAAGTGCGAGAATGTAAAAGTTGTAGAGACAAGAGATTTGTTTCTGGAAGTTCGGAGCAAATTCTCCTACGTCTCCACTTCTTACTCAATGGGAAGATTTACACTAGAAGACTTTGATTTATACAACTCTTTGTACAAACCCACTCACGCAGCCAGCAGCCATGAGAACTCCTAGCAACACCACTTCACACTAAGCCCGCAAGCTATGTGTCCAACAATCAACGAAACACAGACCCCCAATCTGGTTCGCAATACAATAGTCTCAGCTCTAAGATGGTCGTGCTATTCTAGCACTTTTGCACTCTCTGTTTATGTTTTACAACAATCCCTCAATACTACAGAGTGTGTGAATAGAAGAGTCTATGACACAGAAAAAGAAATAAGCAATCTTTGCTTGTGTCACTTTTACAAGCTGGTTCAAGATGAACTCTGTTATTGTGAAGAATTGGTTATCTTGTATGTATGATAATCTCGTTGTATTCGGTATTGATACGCTTCATAGCTGCTTTACTCATCTATATATACTCTTTGGATGCAACGGTGATAAATGTTACCAGTAGACACATTGTGTGCATCCAAATTGAATTTCCTGCGACGCCTTAAATGCATGTACTATGAAAGTACAGCTCTAATAAAAGCATTGCCCTTTTTAGCAACTCTGCGCCGTCTTCAGTTTGTACCGTATCTATGCGTTCTGATTTTAGCTCTAAGTAGTTTCAAACGACTACACATCACTGCAGAGATGTCGAATGTTTCAAATCAAATTGTACGTAGATTCAATCATTCCAAAATACAGGTTGCTGAGTTGCCTTTAACTTAGCTGGCCACCCGATCTGGTTCCAGAAAGTTGAGCTGCTCAGAGCTGGTTTCTTAACTATTATCCAGCTAGCTACTCATTATACCAGCTAGTCTTGTTATCTGCGAGCTGTTCTTGAGACCGTAACCCACTGCTTTCTGGCTATTCGATTTAGTCATCTCTAAATAACTTAGGCCAAAAGTTAAACCGCCCTTGCTCTAGAACCATTTACTATACTCATATCTTTCACTATCTTCACCAGGTCTATATCTTCCTGGACTTGGTCCTCTTCCTCCTCTTGGACTTGGTCCTCTACCACGTATAATACTTTGTACAGCTCGGTCCTTCCCCTCCCGATCTCCTGGATCCGTCTACTGCTCTACTCTGTCCACCTTCCCCCTTTTTGGCATCACCAACCCGTTTGAGATGCTCAACTAGTTCGGGAAGCTGCAATTTGACCGAATCAAGATCAGTAGTCAGCTGGTGTTGCTGTCTAGCAAGCTGACGAATAATGCTGGTTTCTAATACGGTTTTGGAAGATGTAACATTTCCGGCCAGTTTATCCACCTTGTCATAAATGATATTCTTGTGACGTCCAAAGTCTAGCTTCAAAAAGGTTTGAGTATCCATCAGCTGCTCAATGTTGTAATTCTTAGACTCCATAGAATGCATCTTCGAATCTATAGAGAGCGTCCTTGAGTCCATAGAGGTCAGCTTGGACTCCATATAAATCATCCTTGAATCAATGGAAGCAACAGCTTTGTACACTTATTCAAGCTTGGAGTTAGCATGAGGGCTGTCGTGGGGACTGGATATGATCATTCGCTGAGAACTAGTGTGGGAATATTCTGAGATGTTGAGGAAGGACAAGCGGGTGTCCTCTTCGCTGTCTGCCGTAAATGCAACCATCTGGAGAAGTGTAGGATTGGGACCCTGATGGTCCGCTTTATTGTCTTCTGAAGTGAGATCTGGACCCAAAGTATTTGTAGTATCCGCAATATTTACAGATGGGTCCGCCAGTTGATTAGGATTGTCAGTAGACCCCTGGTTTTGGTGTTCCTTAGTCAAAAAGGTTTGTTGTACATTGTCTCGTTTACTATAAGCTTGGTGCTCATTATCTTGATCCAGATGCTGTTCATCAGGATCCAGTTGCCCATGCTCGCTATCAGTCTCTGTGCCATCCACATTCTCCGTGGTTCGGACAATTTCTTCAATGCGCTCATCCTGTTGAGCTAATTTCCTATTTACCTCCTGCTCCTGTTCTTTTTGAGTGGAAAATTCAAGAGCTGGAATCTGTGATTGTGCCATCGAAGACCAAGTAAGCTGTAAGGTGTTTGAGCCAGCATCATCGCCAGCTATTGAAGCTTCCGGAGCTTCAATAGGAAGACCAGCGAGTGTTCGTTGAGCTCTGTGTAGCCTTGCAATTTCTCGAAACTCCTTACTGAGAAGCCGAATGCACATGTAGTCGTGATTCACAGAAGGATCTGTTGGCGTGAAATTAGCAACGTGCTCTGCAATGCTCTTTTGCACTTCTAGTTCATAGAGCTTGAACATGAGGAGCGATCGTCGCTCAAACAATTTTGAGACTTGGTCTGTCTCTGCCCAACGCAACAACTGTTCTTCAATTTGAGTCAAATGATCAAAAATGAAACATATTTGAGTCGTACCTCCTTTCGTAAATGCATCCATTCATCAAAGTTTCCATTCGTGCACATACATCGTCCCAAGCAGAGTTTAGCACCAGCTGACAATGCTCCTCAACAGGGGTAGGTTTGTTCATAACAACTAGGGTTTCTTTACCCTTAGAGGCTGGATCGATTTTGGGCAGAAAATATGTTACCCAATCGATCTCCCGAATTTGTACTGGGGGAAAGATGTCGTGTCCCACAAATGTCAATCTCTGAAGAGCTGTTTGCTTAGTCGTCACCACCATTACCCTGTCATTGAGACCAGATACCTGCCCGCGCTGAGAGGTGCTTTCCTCGTTCTCGAATATGTCAACATTGTCTACCCAGTCTGTAATTTCAAAGTGTCCCCTTCGGGGACATTCATCAGCAAACATTTTAGGCTCGTCAGTAGTAGAAGCAACTTCATTTTGACCTCTGTAGTCCATATGAGTATCATACTCCAGATTGTCTTCATACTGACCATCACCATCTCTTTGTACATCCTGATCAGAGTCTATTCTCTCATTGCCTTCTGGGCCATCGTCAACTTGCTTGTCACCAGAAACCTCTACACCACCAGTGGTACTTTTGGTATCGGACAAGGCTGTGAATCATCCTTGTCAATAGTTGAATCCTGCTGTGTCCTGGGCCTTCGAGTCCTCTTTCTTTGTGAGATTTTTGAGAGGTAGAGAGATGGTAGACTCAGAATCAGATGATTCAACTCTTTGCTTTATCTTGGTGCCTCCTTGTTTCTTTCTCCCTCCCTGCGGGCGCGAATCCAAGTCTAATTGCTCAGACGAGGGATCCGCTTGAGCATTCTTGCTTCCAGCCTCCACAGTAGGATTGGCACCGATTTCTTCTTCTTTCTTGGTTCTGCATCTGTTGTTATTTTATTCTTAGTTTTACTCACATCCTTCCCTTTCTACACTGTCTGTGCTGCCTGGGACTCGCCACAATCGGTATTAGTGGCAGTATCCTCAGTGTGTTTTCTCGATTCACCAGCTGGTTTAATCTCCAAATTTTTCTTAATATAGGTCTGGATGGATTTGCTGGTTAATACCTTCTACGGGTGAAGTTTGTCTGATGCTCCGAGATCAGCCTGGACTATGCTTGCCAACAGATTACTAACCTGCGCCGTATACCCCTGAGATTGCTTCTTGGGATTTTTCACCATGCCCATCAATACTTTAAACAGAATCTTGCCCCAGCTCACTGCTATTCCAACAGAAATAGCAACCATAAAGTCAAACTTTTCACATGTAACCGTATCAAAGGATCCGACTTTTGCACACAGCGACTTTGCTACAATGTCGTGCAACAGACGATACTCAATATTCATTTCCTGTTTCTTCCTTGGTGCCCTGAACGGCACATCAGTTTCAGAGAATCGACTACGCATTTAAGCCACAGTTTCTTTTGGATATCCTGAAAGCTAGTCATTCCCTCAGTTGGTAGTTGAAATGTTGTAGAGAACACATCTCAGTGATAACCAACTTCTTATTGCAGACAGTACTCACAATTGTCCCAACGATGACTTTTGCATTTAGGAAAAACTCAGTGACAGCATTTTCAAATACAGAGGTGGTACCTTTCAAGAATCCTTTTAGTCCGGCATCTTCCAGAGATTTGAACATACTGGTCATTCCGATGTGCTCCATGGTGAGTACAGATTCAAATTCCACCTGCAAAGTGTTTACGAATAGAGAGGCCATATCTGATAGTAAAGGATTAGAAATTTTGAGCGAGCAAAGATTATTTCACGAGAGTGCAGTAGATTTGGATGCAGGAAATTATGATTGCGCAAAAACTTTTGAAAGTGTAACGTGAAAAATAAAGTGAACAGTTTATGTACGATCGTGGAGAGAGAAGTGTTTTGACGGGACACGCGTCACCATCACATTTAAAAGTCATTTGAAATTCCAGAATGATGATCGTCCGATTAAAAGAATTTCAGAAATAACCCAATCTCGACTGTTCATATTTATGTACCAGCACGGAAACAATTTTGACAAACCCCATGATAACATCACACAGTATGTGTCCCAAGCTGGTCCAGATCGTATACCAGCTTGAAGACAACCAGCAGACCTGTTTTGTTATCTGTTAGACTCATTTTGTTCCCCCTGAATTTGTGCATTCATAACACAATTACGACATATCAAGGAGACCTAAAATGTTTCTAAAGTAAGAAAACTTATCGTCCGGCAGAGGTTTGGTGAAGATATCAGCTACTTGCTGATCCTTTGGCACATGCTACACCCGGACGTTCTTCTTAAGTACATGGTCTCGAATAAAGTGATGTCGTATGTCAATGTGCTTTGTTCTGGAGTGCAGCACTGGGTTCTGAGTGATCGCAATCGCACTTGTGTTGTCACAGAAAATGGGGGCTTCTTGTGCATCTATGCCTTAGTCCCGAAGTTGTTGTTGAATCCATAGCATTTGAGAGCAACAACTACCAGCTGCAAGGTAGTATTCCTCAGCAGTGGATGTAGCAATTGATGTCTGCTTCTTGCTAAACCATGAGATTAGTCTGTCACCCAGAAATTGACAAGTCCCACTTGTGCTTCTGTGATCAATCTTACACCCTGCATAGTCTACATCACTGTAACTAATTAAGTTCAAGCTTGAGTCTTTGGGATACCAAAGACCCACGTTCTGTGTGCCTTTCAGGTACTTAAGTATGCGTTGAACAGCCATGTAGTGTGACTGTTTTGGATCAGCTTGGAACCTTGCACACATACAGACCGAGAACATTATATATGGTCTGCTTTCTGTGAGGTATAACAACGAACCAATCATCCCACGATACATGGTTACCTCAACGGTAGTTCCAGCTTAATCTTTGTCCAGCTTGATGGAGGTGCTCATTGGCATGGTGGTTGAAGAACAATTTTTCATACAGAACTTCTTCAGAAGTTCCTTGATATACTTAGCTTGATTGATGAAAATCCCATCCTCAAGTTGTTTAACTTGCAATCCTAGAAAAAATGTCAGCTCCCCCATCATACTCATTTCGAATTTATCCTGTATCTACTTGGAGAATTTATCGCAAAGCTTTTGGTTAGTTGATACAAATATAATGTCATCAACATAGATCTGTACGAGCAAGACATGTTCACTCTTTACGAATTTGAATAGTGTCTTGTCAACAGATCAATGATAAATTATGGTTATTAAGAAACTTGGACAGAATATCATACCAAGCTCTAGGATCTTGTTTCAGACCATACAACGCTTTTTCAAGCTTGTATACATGATCTGGTCTGGTATGATCTACGAAGCCAGGAGGTTGTGTGACATACACTTCCTCATTCAGGATGCCATTCAAGAATGCACTCTTAACATCCATCTGGTAAACTTTAAAATCCTTGAATGATGCAGATGCAAGGAAGATCCTAATGGCTTCTAAACGTGCCACTGGTGCGAAGGATTCTTCAAAATCTATGCCTTCTTCTTGTCTATATCCTTGCGCAACCAGCCTAGCTTTATTTCGAACTACATTGCCTTGTTCATCCAGCTTATTCCTATAGACCCATTTTGTTCCTATGATGTTTTGATCATCCGGTCTAGAAACTAGATGCCAAACCTTACTACGTTCGAATCGATTTAGTTCCTCTTGCATAGCGTCTATCCATCTTGGGTCAGCTAAGGCTTTCTTCTACCTTGTTAGGCCCTATATGTGATATGAAAGCAGAATTAAAGTATTTCGTTTATCATCTGGCCTCGTGCCCTAACAGGTGCAGTAGGATTACTAATGACCAGCTCGGATTGATGATTTTTATTCCACCGAAGACCTGGTCTGCATGAGGTAGATGGTTTGAGCTGTTCCCCCTGTGTCCTTGCTGGTTCTTCTGAGATTCCACTAGTTGACGTATCACTTGTTATAATATTTTCGTCAGCACGGGCATGTTCTTCACCAGCTAGATCAAGATCTGGACCAGCTTGCCCTACGGCTGGAATAACAGCGTTGGTAATTGGTTTGTCCAAATCGTGCTGGTCATCAGCTTGCCATCTAGGTTTCTCCTCGTCATCGTTGATTCATTCAGATGGGCGGATTCCAATGAGTGCATAGATCGTTTAACTTCGAAGCTGATGATGATCGAAAGTTGGTCTCATCGAACACCACATGAGCCGATTCTTCTACTCTTAGCGTTCTATTGTTGATTACTCTATATGCCCTGCTAACCGCTGAGTATCCCAGAAAAATACCTGCATCGGATCTTACATCAAAGGCTCGTAAATACATTTTACCATTGATATGGATGAAACACTTGCACCCAAAAACCCTAAAATACGAGATATCAAGTTTCTTGTCATTCCAGATCTCATATGGAGTGACTCCATGTCGCTTGTTTATCATCGATCTGTTTTGATTATAGCAAGCTGTATGGACTGCTTTAGCACAAAATATATTTGAAATACCAGAGTCAGCAATCATAGTTGTGGCAGCTTCTTTTAAAGTTCGGTTTCGACGCTCAGCCAACCCGTTTGGATCAGGTGTTCTTGCTACAGAATCTCATGCTTGATCCCAATATCATCCAGATAGGAGGAAATTTTAAAATTAAAAAACTCTGTTCCTCTATTACTCCTAATCCAGTTGATATTACAAGATTGCTCATTTTGATGACGTTTTAAGAGCTTGATCAGCTGGTCGGTAGTTTGATCTTTTGATTTCAAAAATAATACCCAAGTAAATTTTGAAAAACATCTATCACAACGAGGGTATATTTCATTCCCCCTAAGCTGGTTACGAGTATTGGACCAAAAAGATCCATATGCAGAAGATCCAGTTTATGAGAGGTTTTGGTACTGTCTTTAGTTTTGAAAGTAGATTTTATATGTTTACCCAGCTGACAGGCGGAGCAAATCTTATCCTTTGAAAATTTTAATTTGGGCAAACCATCAACTAGCTCAAGCTTACTCAAATTGGCAATAGTTTTGAAATTCAAATGATTCATCCGCTGATGTCATAAACAACTTTTCGAAGAGTCGGCTACTAGACACGTTTGTTCTTTATGCGGTTGATCTGACCAATCAACTTTGTATGTGTTACCAGATCGATAACCAACTAATACAGTCAGACCCTCCGAATTAAGAACAGTACACGTGTGCTTCTGAAATTTGATAGAATAATACTGTCGCACAACTGACTTATGCTGATCAAATTGTAGCACAAGTTCTCAACAAGAACATTGTTGACAGTAACGTTGCCATGGGTAAGCTTACCCTTACCCAGGGTGTTACCGTTTGAGTGTCACCGTAGGTGATCTTAGGTCCATTGCAGGATTTTATGTCTGTAAGTAGTTCAGCATCTCCAGTCATGTGCCTTGCACATCCACTGTCCAGATACCATGTTGAGTGCTCCAGTCTGGATACCTGTTGTACCTACAGTCACATGAGAAAGGACTTTGGTACCCTTTGATTCATTTGAGTCCAGGTTTGATTAGACATTTAGGTGTTAGAGTAGATTCCCAACTAGCCAACTTGTGGCGTGTGGGTTTATAGACTCTTGTATATGACAGTCTTTATATATGATATTCGCATTTGTTTATGGCATTCTTTATCTTCATTATGTTTATATAATGTTAACAATTGTGTTGGATAAAGACCTAGAATGCACCATAGTGTATGTTAGATGTGATAGTGGGTATGACGGCTATCATGAAACACATCTAATAGTCACTG
>KQ995341.1:237887-249657 GCA_001598015.1 Dorcoceras hygrometricum
CAAGTACTAGATTCGAGATTCCCGCATGGATACTCAGCTCAATGCGTTGAGCACAAGAAGAGGATTTCGGGAAGTGCGACTTCCTAAAAGTCAACAGGGGTCAAACCGGGGTTTCCCGCTGTTGAGGGGCAAAACGGTCTTTTTGCACTGGGGTTCTGAAAAATGGTTTTTCAGATCATAATGCGTTGAGCACAAGAAGAGGATTTCGGGAAGTGCGACTTCCTAAAAGTCAACAGGGGTCAAACCGGGGTTTCCCGCTGTTGAGGGGCAAAACGGTCTTTTTGCACTGGGGTTCTGAAAAATGGTTTTTCAGATCATATTATTCAGTTTTGGAAACTGAGTCGATCGGTTCCGATCTGATCGGCGATCGGAGTTACGATGAAGTCTCGGTGTTGGAGATGAACTGAATGTTCATTGTTGGACTCAGGCCCGTTGGGCCGGTCCAAGTCCAACACTCTATTTAATTATGATTATTAGACTTGATGACTTCACTTGTAACTCTACACAACACATAACAAAAACCCTAAGCACCAACACACGCCGCCACCCTCCTCACTCTCAAGTCGCCGCCGCCGCCGCCTCCACGCGCCGCCGCCGCCGCCGTCTTCGCCGGAAAAATTGTTTCCGGCCAATTCGACGATGAGAATCTGTTCGTGCTGATCTCGTCAGGGCTTTTAGTGCAGCCTGATGAAGGAGTTTTAGGATCTGGTCGTGGACCGGATTGGCGTAAACTACCGCAATCTACCAAGAAGAGCCAGATTATTGTAATACCGGTTGGAGCCAGGCACAAGTGCCAGCGAGGTAATCCGTTTAAACGCCCTATGTATGACAATTATGAATTGTTGTTTTCGTATTGATCGTCTCCCGGCACCTGTTTTATGTTCTTCCACTGCCTCGCCGGGGGGCGGATCCGGATCCCCAACATGTTATGCATCAGCCATGGATGGTTCATGGGGCTAGAGTTTGATCCAAGGGTGGCCCGATAGTTATTCCATCGAGTTAGGAGCACGTGGATCCAAATAAGGAGTGATTTGGTCAAGTAATGAATTAGTTACGAATTTTACGATCAGCACGTGTTCTGGCTTGTCGTCTGTGCACGACAGTAGAGTTATTGGGGTCGGGTAATTTATCTATGTGGTTTGTATGGTCAAGGTTGATTTCAAGAGATAGCTCATTGAGTTAGGGTCACGTAGGTCCAAACGGGGAGAGATTTGATCGACGAACGAATTATTTATGAGTTTTATGGCTAGCACGTGTCCTGGTTGCAGTCTACGCGTGGGCAGTGGGTTTGCAGACGTCAGGTTGATTGTGTCGGACATCCTGGTCGGTTATGGTTGGTTCAAGGATCTAGCCCATTGAGGTAGGGTCACGTGGTTCCAGACGGGGAGCGATTTTTTTCGGAAATGGATTTTTAATGAATTTTACGGTTTAGCCGCTCAAACTGCATCTCGTCGGGACAGAAAATGTAAAGTCCGATTTTAAGGGTAAATGGGTCAAATCATTTTAAGTCCAACTTTTAAGTCAAAATTTTAAAGCCTAAATATCTTTTATTTATGGACCTAATACTTTTATCAATTTTAAAGTCTAATTTTTGGTCAAGGGACTTTTATTTTGCCAAAATTCAGTGTCAGATTTTAATTTGAAGGACCGGGTACTTTTACCAATTTGAAATGAAATTTTGAGTTTATTGGGTCAAGTTGAGTTTTGGGCTAAGTTTCAATTTAAGATCAGGTCTAGGCTTTTGGTCTTAGAAATTAGTGGGCCAGCCACTTGAACCAGTCCTTGACCGAAGGAGAAAATGTAGAAGCCCATAAATATATATTTAATTATATATGTAGTATTTTACGTATATAATTATGCATTTATTTAAAGGAAATTAAGTATATATTGATGGGATAAGCATTTTAAATTGCATATTTTATGAATTACACGCATCATGAAAATTTATGAAATGTTAAAGGCATGTACGAGAAAGAAAATATTTTGAGGGATTGAAGTGATTTGTGGCAAAGTAGACGATGAGCGGATCTGGAATACCGGACCCGGTGAACCTTTGTAATGTTATAATGAGCTTATGTATACATGTGTTCACAGCATGATGAAGTGGCAGCATAGAGGTGTGAGGGATCCCGAGGTAAGGTCGGGTGAATCGCATCGCCACGTACATTGGTTTTTTTTATGATTGATCAATCGTTAATGTAATGGCCCACACATCATGGATACGATCACACATTTTTATGTTATGTTATGTCATGCGTTATTATGTTATGATACACGTAGATGTAATGTTACTACTAATTTATGAGTCATGTTTTACGATCATCCATGCATGCATGTCTTAAAGCTATTTTTATGATACGTATGTGCTTGCCTGTGGTTTTATTATACGTACTTTGTTAGTATCATATAGAGAATGATGGGCCTTTAGGCTCACTAGGTTTAAATGGTGTAGGTGATGATCCTGTTGATTTTATCCCGATCGATGGTGAGGACCACTTAGCGCCCGCTGCAGCTGCTACCCCGTTACCACTCCTTATGTTTTGATGAGACATGTTCAGATTCCGCATTTTATTTACTCTTCTTTTAAGACAAAATGAATGATTTAATGTTTTTGAGACATTTATTTATTCATGTTTTAAAATGATGTGGAGGAAGATTTTCGCTGGACGAACTATGTTTTCTTTTAAGAATGTTTATTCCACACTTTATTTAAGAAAAAAAAATTTCTAGAGTACGTTTCATCTCAATCCCCTTACTCATTTGTACATCCCACATATATCTATCTATATATATATATATATATGTGTGTGTGTGAACTCGGGGGTTACCTTGAAAGTGGACGTAGCCTATTTTTTGGGTGAACCACGTAAACATTGTGTTATTGTTGATTATTTTTATACCACAATTTTGCTATTTTTATCCCTCATAATTAACATCGCACCGATATAATATCTCAACAACTGGTACCAGAGCCTTTTACGGTGTCGGGAAGCCTTGGAATAAAAATTTCATAAAATTCGGAGTATGTTTTGTGGTTGCATCCTTGACTTATCTTCCACATCAGAAAATATTGTTTGATATTTTATTAAGGCAAAATATGCGATGTCTAGAGTTTACGGAGCCGGACCCGGAATCAACAAGTTCGACGGTAAAGATTTTGCTTTCTGGCGGTTACAGATTAAAGATTATCTGTATAGCAAGAAGCTGCATCAACCTCTATCAGGAAGAAAAACGGAAAAGATGGAGGATGATGAGTGGGAGCTTATTGACCGATAGGTGTTAGGTGTTATTCGATTAACACTAACAAAGAACATGGCTCATAACATGGCGGTGGCACAAACCACGGAGGAGATGATGTCCATTTTATCAGATATGTATGAGAAGCCATCAGCAAACAACAAAGTACATCTGATGAAAAAATTATTTAATTTACAAATGGAAGAAGGTGCTTTTGTGGCTGCTCACATAAATGAGTTCAACTTATTTCCCAGCTAACATCGGTTGAAATTAATTTTGATGATGAAATTCGTGCACTTATTCTGTTTGGCGTCTTTACCAAATTTTTGGGAGCCGATGCGGGTAGCTGTTAGCAATTCTATTGGTAAAAGAAAGCTGTATTTCAATGATGTCCAAGGTCAAATCCTCGTTGAAGAAGTTCACAGGATAGATTCTGGTGAAGGAACATCATCGAGATCTGCCCTAAATCTTGATAATAGAGGACGAGGCAGGAGTGTGGAAATTCTAACTGATGGAACGGAAGATCCAAGTCAAGAAATGGAAACGACAAAAATAATTTTTAAAAGAAGTTAAAGTGTTGGAGCTGTGGTGAAACTGGTCACCTGAAAAAGAACTGCAAATCAACTAATAACAATGCAAATGCTGTCACTAAGGACGTGCATGATGCTCTATTGCTATCTACGGAAAGTCCAGTTGATTCTTGGGTCATGGACTCAGGAGCTTCATTTCATACCACTGGTAATCATGATGTTTTCAGTAATTACATTACTGGTGATTATGGAAAAGTTTTTCTAGCTGATGGAAAACCTTTGGAAGTAGTTGGTATTGGTGATGTCCATTTGAACATGTCAAATGGATCTGTCTGGAAAATCAACAAAGTAAGGCATGTGCCAAAGACTGATACGAAATCTTCTCTCGATGGGACAGCTTGATGACGAAGGCTATAATGTGACATTTGGGGATGGTTCCTGGAAAGTGAGGAAAGGAGACATGATTGTTGTCAGGCCCGATGCTCTAAATCATAGGTTAAGCACACAATTAACGCAAAATACGAAAGCTTAAAAAGTGGTTAAAATTTTTCTTTTTGGCCAGGCTAAAAATCATAACTTCAAAATACGTGCATACTCAAGATATAGACAACCACTACATATATATATATATATATATATATATATATGCATAAAACTCAAATCGAATCAACAATAACTAAATAGGTCATCCCTTGGCAATGACTCGATATAACATAATATATATATATATATATATATATATATATATGTATATAATTGGGAACTCAACGCCTGGGGCTACACCAGCTGACTATCTCTTGGACTAGCTGATATACCTGCAATGGCCAAACACACGGCCAAAGCATCCCCAAGGGAAAAACAAACGAGGTCAAACCTCAGTACGAAGAGCAATCATACAACAACTATTAGATAATAAAAGTAACATAACATGTCGTGCAATGCATGAGGGGTACCAAGAATTATCGCTAATCAAGGCTCAGCGACTCAGCTGGCAATCAATCTCAGTAATCATCGGAATCCAAATCACAACGTCTCAGCTGGCAATCACGAATCAGTGAAAGAATTGGATTCCATGGCACGGCGACTCAACCAACGAATCACGACTCAGTGATTAATTGGTTCTATGAGATGCGTGTATGCAATGCTAACAGATCATGAACAACATGCAACATACGACTGAACATCATAGAAAACAACTACAGAAATTCACACTCATGAATAAAATAGCACATCTCAGGCTCTACCATGCGATGCTAGGCTTAGCGACTTAGATCACAGCCAAAAGCACGACAACATACATAAAACAAACAGCGCGGCTACACAGAATACACATAAAAGCTATAGCGGCTCAGACACAACATGCATAACACAGGAAAATCAGCTCGGTGACTCATCACAAGCCTAAGAGGTTACAGCACATAGCATACACACGACAAGGCTATAACTCAGCCCACAGCCACTACATTAACATGCTTATATCAAAGATGTAAATGCAAGCTCAATTCGTATCTTCCGTAGATCTTACCCAATACCTCAACACATCTCATAGCTGACAGCAGAAAGCACCCGCTGTGACGCTCAGGTCTCAGCCAACAGCTTAAAGCCAGCAGCTCATAGCAAAAACCACAAGAAATGTACTATCTGCCTAGATATCTTAGAGATCAGGTCGAGTTTAAGCTCACACAACTCACGGCCAAAGCTCTCAACTCATAACATCTACGACTAACAACGGTGCACTATCTAGCTCAAAGGTTAACTATATGAACAAAATCTAAAACCAGCAGAACACGATTACCTGAACCAAAGTTCAACTCCGCCGAGAATCACGAAACACAGCTCATGCATATACTCAGCAATTCCTCCATCCGGCCTCCTCTCGGCTCCAAACTGGTACAGAAACATCGAGCTTAAATAGGGATTTCAACCAAGGTACCCTCACTAAAAACTGATCTCAACCGAGGTAGCCTTTGTTGGTTTTTGTTTCAAATGTGAAACTGGGATTACTTTGAGTATTGTCGTATTTTAAATTATATTGTTTTAAACCGTGAGGCCAAAAGCAAAAAAATTTTACCCGCTTTTTAGTAGCTTCCGCGCGTGTTTGTGTGTTTTGTCTCTGATGTGAGCTCGAGGCTTGACATTTTTGGTATCAGAGCCTAAGCTGGGATAAGCTCGATTTCTTTTATTACACTTGAGACTAGGCACAGTGTCGTGTGTTGCATGTGCTTGACTATGTGATTATGTTCTGCATATTGTTGTGATATCTATGCTGTATCTGTTCTCTGTTGCTTTATCCTGTTTAGTGCCTTCGTAGATGCCGCCTAGACGTAGAGCTAGAGGTAGGGGGCAGTTTCAAGAGTCAGAAGGGCAGAATGAGGATCGGCGTAGTGCTCCTAGTCGTACTCGTAGCAGTCGTGATGAGGAGGAGGAGTTGAGGTTTTGCCGACCCCTGTAGAGAGGATGGACGTTGTGATAGCGAGGTTTCAGAGAATGAATCCTCAGGTTTTCAATGGCGACGAGTCGAGCGAGGATGCAGATTCATGGCTTCAGAATATCACTGGTGTTTTTGATCGTGTCCAGTATGACGACGAGCTTCGGTTGAGCTTGGTGACCCTTCAGCTTAGGAAGGGTGCAGAGCGCTGGGGGCGAGGTGCTTCGAGTACTTTGTTGGAGACTGGCGTTGGGATTACTTGGGACAGCTTTTGTGAGAATTTTAGGTAGGAGTATGTTCCTGAGTCATATGTGAATGCCCGTGAGCGGGAGTTTGATCATCTGGAGTAGGGCTCGATGTCTGTTCGTGAGTATGCTAGGGCATTTTCTGTTAGAGTTGATGCCCAACTAGCCAACTTGTGGCGTGTGGGTTTTATTGACTCTTTGTATAACGATCTTTATTTATGAAATTCGCATTTATTTTATGGCATTCTTTAATTTCATTATGTTATAATGTTAACAATTGTGTTGGATAAAGACCTAGAATTCACCATAGTGTATGTTAGATGTGATAGTGGATATGATGGCTATCATGAAACACATCTACTAGTCACTGTGTATTCTAAATTCGTTCCTAGTCGATTGGGCCGTCAAAATGAGGATAAGGCCGCCCGAGCTTGAGACTAGCATCTGCGATGTGAAGTACCATGTTTCATTTGTAGGGAACATTGTGATGTTCTGAGCATGCAGATGGATAGTGACCTGGTGATCTATCGAATTACCCTCGTTCG
Source organism: Dorcoceras hygrometricum (assembly GCA_001598015.1). Taxonomy (NCBI): domain Eukaryota; kingdom Viridiplantae; phylum Streptophyta; class Magnoliopsida; order Lamiales; family Gesneriaceae; genus Dorcoceras; species Dorcoceras hygrometricum. The sequence continues at coordinate 244,873 of KQ995341.1, forward strand.
GACTTTCCAAGTGGTTACCATTTGTCGAGTGGATAAGTCCGAGGTCTTGATTGTACTGATTAGTCCTCACTACTCGAAACGTCATTGAGACTCTACATGATAGGTGCCTCACTTTGACCCGATTACCTACTCATTTGGGGTCATTAAGTGGCTGGATTGGGTGAGGTCCCGATGCATGTAGGAGTCGATGCTTCGTTGTCGAGGATTCACCGCTCGCTTTTATGCGTGGATATCCTATGTTCTGAGGAGATAATAGTGTGATAAATCTCTGGCCAGAGTACTAGATGTGTTTTGGGTAAATGGGTTTACCTAGTAACGCACGCGATGTCACTATTTGATCTCCGAGATGTATGCATAGCTATTGGATCTCTAGCGACTCTCGATTTACCAATGGTCGTTGATCTGATCGGGATATATGTGTTGAAAGGACCGTACTGTACGCTAACCATGACCGACTGGTTCTTGCAGGCACTATCAGTGATACCTAGGGGATCATGGGGCGATGTTGCTAGGCGCTTTACCATGATCCGATGGGTCAGTCCGAAATTGTGATTTCGGAGCCACAATGGTTGTGGGCCCTCGGCTAGCTGTATCCCTGAACCATTGAGGGTCACACAAGTACTGGCTTCACGATTCCCGCATGGAAACTGAGCTTAATGAGTTGAGCATAGGAGGAGGAATTTAGGGAGTGCGACTTCCTAAAAGTTAACAGGGGTCAAATTGCGATTTCCCAAAGTTGAAGGGCTAAACTGAAATTTTGGACTAGGTGGTCTGAAAAATTGTTTTCATATCATAATACTCAATTTTGGAAAATATGTAGATCGGTCCGATCAGATCGTCGATCGGAGTTATGATGAAGCCACAGTGATGGAAATGAATCGAATGTTGATATGGACCTGGGCCTGACCCAGGCCCATTGGGCCGGTCCAAGCCCATCACATGTCTACTTATTATTGTCCTAGGGTTATTATGACACACACTTGAACTCTAAACCCTAGCAATATCCGCCCCTCCTCTCCCTACTCTCTCACGGTCGTCGACCGCCCTTGCGCAGCCAGCCGCCGCCCGCCGCCGGTGCTCACGTGAATGGACTCGTTCCGATCACGTCGACGAGGAGATTCCGTTCGTGTCAAATTCTTCAGCTCTTCTAGTGCAGACTGATAAAGGAGTCCTGTTAACAGTTGTGGACCGGATTAGGAGATTCCCTGTGAATCTGGTCGGAGCCAGGCGCCTAGACGCCAGCAAGGTAACGCTCAGAAACATCCTATGTATATTTTATTGCATTATATTTGTTATGTATTGAATGTTTCCGGGGCAAATTTTGAAACTTCCGCTGCGCCCCCGGGAACAGGATCCGGATCCGCCATTGCGCCAACAGTGGTATCAGAGCCAAGGCTCGGATCTATCAATACATAATTTGTGCCTTATTGCATCAAATCACAAATTTTTCGAAAAAAAAAGGGCACTTTAGCGTGCGCATGGCGGCGCTGTAGCGTGCGCACGACGGCGCTGTAGCGTGCGCTACAGTTCCGATGGCCGGCCGTGCCGAACGCCGCGTGCGGCACACTCCGGCGAACCCGAGGCAGTGTTGCGACACTGTTTTGACTTCTAGGATTTGTTTCGGGTCTGTCCCGGGCGACGCGAGGAGTTTTCGTGCTAATATTTGATATTGGGCCATTTTGGTCGGACCAAAATTGATTTGACAAAATGTGATTTTATTTATAAAATATGATTTTATATTTAAAATATGATTTTGTTGGAAACTTATCAAATTTGATTTGATTGTTTAATTTATGTCAATTATTTGAATTGATTGTGTTTTGGGATGATCGAGAGCCGTGCCCAATGTGTTAGGTGTATGCTAGGTTTTGCGTATTTCGGTTGTAATATTGTTGATATCATTTACAAAGTGGGCCTGGTTTATGGCTCGTTCCCACCCCTTTAAAATTGTATCCCAATGTGTCATGGATATTTAAATGTAAATATTAGATTTAGTGGGAGGACATGTTTGAAGATGGTGGAGATGATAATCAAAGATATTGAAGACCGAAGATTTGTAAAACTGGAAGCAAATGTAATAGGATTGCATTGCATACTGCATTTCACCTAGGACTGGACCTAGGTCCGTGATTAGCAACCACGGACCGCATAGCTCTCGCTATCGATCATCCCAAATTTTATATATGCGATATATGTCTGTTGAATCCGCGCTTTAAATTGTGATTTAAAATTAATGAGACCGAATTTTCAAAATTAAAATCCCTCATTTTAAATATGATTTAAAATTAATATCAAGATTAAAAGTTTATAATAAACTAAGGGAATTTAAATTTGTTTAAATTTTCCTACCTTCCATCAACAATGAGTGTACGTCGATGCTACCCGCATACATGGCCCGGCTCATATTATTGAGCATACACGTCATTGACACTCGCTGTGAGTTGGTTGGAACTCCCTTTAACGTTGGCTCATATTATTGGGGACGTTAAGGGGACCGTCCTTCACAACTCAACATTGATGGGTCATCTTGACACGTGATAGTAATCGGCGTCATATTATTGGGCCCTTACTGGACGTGAGGTAAATACATGGAGGTTGCACCTGTTGCAATTGGGCTCTACCTTTTGAGGGTCATGGTTGGCTGATATTATTCGGGACCATGATCGCTTGATTGGACTCTTTGTACCACTAAGGAAACTTGCTTTGTCGATTTCATTAGAGGGTGGTGAAATCGTTAAAATAGTGGGAGGGTAACTCATAAAACTAAATGACCTTGTTTTATGTCTTACCGCTTTCCATATATAGTTAGTAATGCATGTCTGTTTTTCTTTTCAGTATAAACTGCTTATATAATGTCTTCGATCAAAAATCCACTTGCTGCTATACTGGATAGCAACAAGTTCACTGGTCTGAACTACCAAGACTGGCTTCGAAACCTCAATATTGTGTTGGCTTCGGAGAAACTTCTCTACACGTTAGATAAGAGCCCTCCGAAGGAAGCCCCTACCGACATCAGCCCTGAGGAGCTGACAAAGCTGAACAAATGGTGGGATGATGAGCTTAAGACTAGATGCTATGTGATGGCATCGATGTCTAACGAAATGCAGCGGCGTTTCGAGAACACGGTGTATGCTGCTGACATACACCTTCATCTCAAAGAGCTGTATGGGGAGAACTTGTTGGGGAACCGTGGCGGATCCAGATCCCGTCTCCCGGCGAGGCAGCGGAACAATAAAATTAGGCCGGGAAACGTTCAATACAATTCAATAATAACACAATATGAACCATTCATAGGGTGTTTAGTCAGTTACCTTGCTGGCGTCTAGGCGCCTGGCTCCGACCAGTTTCACGAGGAAACCGGCACTTCACGGTAGGCGGCGGTAGATTACGTCAATCAGGTCCACGACCGGAAGGGAGACTCCTTCGTCAGCCTGCACTAAAAGGCCTGATGAGATCAGCATGGACGGATTCTCCTCGAAAGGTTGGCCGGAACAAATTCCGGCGAGGGGCGGCGGCGGCGGCGATGCAAGGCTACCGCCGGCGGCGTGAGGTTGGAGGAGAGGTGGGGCGGCTGAAGCTTAGGAGCTAGGGTTAGGGTTTTGTGTAATCAAGTGTTATGATTAAAGCCTCCAAGTCTACATAAATAGACTAGTGATAAACATGGACCGGCCCAACAGGCCCGGGTCCAACGTATGAACATTCGGTTCATCCCTATCACCGTGACTTCATCATAACTCCAATCGCCGATCAGATCGGACCGATCGACTCAGTTTCCAAAACTGAATACTATGATCTAAAAACCATTTTCAGAACCCTATTGGAAAATGACCGTTTTGCCCCTCAACAGCGGAAATCACGATTTGACCCCTGTTGACTTTTAGGAAGTCGCACTCCCCAAAATCCTCCTCAAGTGCTCAACATATTGAGCTTAGTTTCCATGCGGGAATCTCGAATCCAGTACTTGTGTGACCCTCAATGGTTCAGGGATACAGCTAGCCGTGGGCCCACAACCATTGTGGCTCCGGAATCACAATTCCGTACTTGCCCATCGGATCATGGTAAGAGCGTCTAGCAACATCACCCCATGATCCCCTAGGTATCACTGATAGTGCCTGCAAGAACCAGTTGGTCGTGTTTAGCGTACAGTACGGTCCTTTCAATCCATATATCACGATCAGATCAACGACCATTGGTAAATCGAGAGTCGCTAAAGATCCGATAGCTATGCATACATCTTGGAGATCGAATAGTGACATCGCGAGGGTAACTAGGTAAACCCATTTACCTAAAACACTTCTAGTACTCTGGCCAGAGATTTATACACTATTATCCCCTCAGATAGCATAGGATATCCACGCATGTCTGCGAGCGGTGAATCCTCGACAATGATGCATCGACTCCTACATGCATCGGGATCTCACCCAATCCCGCCGCCTTATGACCCCAAGTGAGGCCTATCATGTAGAGTCTCAATGACGTTTCGAGTCGTGAGGACTAATCAATACAACCAAGACCTCGGACTTATCCACTCGATAAATGGTAATCACTTGGAAAGTCAGAACGAGGGTAGTTCGATAGATCACCAGGTCACTATCTATATGCATGCTCAGAACATCACAATGTTCCCTACCAATGAAACATGGTACTTCGCATCGCAGATACTAGTCTCGAGCTCGGGCGGCCTTATCCTCATTTTGACGGTCCAATAGACTAGGAACTAATTCAGAATACACAGTGACTATTAGATGTGTTTCATGATAGCCGTCATACCCACTATCACATCTA
>KQ995341.1:254465-300076 GCA_001598015.1 Dorcoceras hygrometricum
ACCGAAGTCCCATCGCGCATGCGGCTCGTCATAAGCTCCTTGACAGCGGTGAACCTCTCATGTCGAGAGTTCTCCCCATATAGTTCCTTTGAGATGCAAAGTATGTCAGCAGCATACTTTGTCTTCTCAAAGCGCCGTTGCATTTCATTGGACATCGACGCTATCACATAGCATCGAGCTTTAACCTCGTCGTCTCACCATTGTTTAAGCGTAACCAGCTCCTCAGGGCTGATATCGGCAGGGGCTTCCTTCGGAGGGCACTTCTCTATCGTATAGAGGAGTTTCTCCGAGGCCAATACAAGATTGAGGTTGCGGAGCCAGTCTTGGTAGTTCAGACCGGTGAACCTGTTGCTATCCAGTATAGCAGCAAGTGGATTTTTCATCGAAGACATTATATATGCAGTTATACTGAAAAGAAAACAGACAATCATCACTAACTATATAAAATAATCACTAAGACATAAAACAAGGTCGTTAAGTTTTATGAATTACCCTCCCACTATTTTAACAATTTCACCACTCTCTAATGAAATCGAGAAAGCAAGTTTCTTTAGTGGGTACACGGATCCCAATCAAGCGATCATGGACCCGAATAATATCAGCCATCCATGACCCCCAAAAGGTAGTTTCCGATTGCAACCGGTGCAACCTCCATGTATTCACCTCACGTCCAGTAAGGGCCCAATAATATGACGCCGTTTACTATCACGTGTCAAGATGACCCATCAATGTTGAGTCGTGAAGGACGGTCCCCTTAACGTCCCCAATAATATGAGCCAACGTTAAAGGGAGTTCCAACCGACTCACAACGATTGTCAATGGCGTGGACAGCTTTCCGGCATACACGACCCCCTCAATAATATGAGTCGGGCCATGTATACGGGTAGCATCGACGTACACCCATTGTTGATGGAAGGCAGGGAAATTTAAACAAATTTAAATTCCCTTTAGTTTATCGAATAAACATTTATCTTGATATTAGTTTTAAATCGTATTTAAAACGAGGGATTTTATTTTCGAAAATTTGGTCTCATGCAATATATTTTAAATCATATTTAAAACATGCGGATTCAACTCACTATATATCACATATATAAACATTGGGATGATCGATCGCGAGAGCTATGCGGTCCGTGGTTGCCAGACACGGACCTGGGTCCAATCCTAGGTGAAATGCAATATGCAATGCAATCCTATTACATTAGCTTCCGGTTTTACAGATATTTTATTTTCGAAAATTTGGTCTCATGCAATATATTTTAAATCATATTTAAAACATGCGGATTCAACTCACTATATATCACATATATATAAATATTGGGATGATCGATCGCGAGAGCTATGCGGTCCGTGGTTGCCAGCCACGGACCTGGGTCCAATCCTAGGGGTAATGCAACATGCAATGCAATCCTATTACAATGCTTCCGGTTTTACAGACCTTCGGTCTTCAATATCCTTGATCGTCATTGTCCACCGTCTTCGGTTCTCCGGCGAATTTTGTCATTTCCGGCCACCTTTTTGGACGTTCGAGGTAGCGTTGGACTCCTCTTGAGAAGTTCTTTCATTCCATACCCTTTTTGGAGGCTGTAATTGGCTAGAGCAGAAGCACGAAGTTGCTGTTTTTGTTCGTGCGTTTGTGCGTGTGCAGGTAGTCTTTTGATTTAGCCTTGTTCCTAGCCTTGAATTAAGCTTCCTGTAAGTTGTATTGGTAGGATTGATTTTTGGTTGAGCTTAGCTCTCAGCCGTGAGCTTTGATAGTTGGCCGTGAGTTTCTGTTAGCTTGCCTGAGATCTGTTGTGCATGTGTTTAGCAGGTGTTGGAATCAGATCTCTCGGGCCTGTATTGTGTAATCGTTGCACAGAATTAAGGTACGGGTTGAGATTGTAAATGCAGAGAGTGTATGGCTTGGATAAATTGTATTTGCTGGATTTGTTGTGGCTGCTGTGTGTAGTTGCCTTGTGAGATTGCTGTTTTGTGAGATGGCCGTGAGTTATGTTGTGTATGCGTGTTGTTGAGGTTATTGTTTTGCATATGGTTATATGCTTGTTATTCCAGCATGTTGCATACACGTATTATCATCTCATTTCAGCTTTTGCAACCATTGTTTCGTTGTTGTTGCTCTGTTCTTACCAGGATGTCAGGCCTCGTGCTCACAACAGAGTAAAATCACATAAACACAAGCGGAAGATACTAAAAAGCGGGTAAAATTTTTGCTTTTGGCCTGACGGTTTAAAACAATATAATTTAAAATACGACAATACTCAAAATAGATATCCCAGTTTAACAAAACCAACCAAACAAAGGCTACAAGCCCACGACAAACAATACAACATCAACATGTATCAGATACCTGGTAACAACCACAATCGAATATCACAAGATACAACAAAAGCACAGGGCATCCCCTGGCTAACTGTACTGATACATATCAATATGCTATACGCTACTGGGATACTCTAACCACCTCCTGGGGCACCTCTAGCTGGGTCAGCTCCACGACCAGCTGGATAACCTGAACAACAAAACAGGCAAGGAAAACAAACCAAGCCCCAGAGGGACCACACATAGTTAGGTGAGATCTGTTGCGCTTGTATATAGAGATCTGCCCCGCGTGTTTTGTGTTGAGTGCAATACGATGTCGTTTAGATAAGTTGCTACGGCGCCGTTTTGGTGAACGCTTGCAGGAGAGATCTGTGGCCTGAGATTTGTGTTTAGCGTTAGCATTCAGATTTCACCCGTGGTGCTGTGCGACGTCGTTTTAGCGATTAGCGCGTTTGCTGATTGTTCAGATCTTAGTAGCGTTAGTTCCAGATTTCTCCAGCTTTTAACGCTTTTGGTTTTCAGCTCTCGCGTGCGGTTTTAGAGATCAGATTTCTCCGTGGTTTTGAGCGACGTCGTTTTGGGGTAGAGCTCTTTAACCAGCTGTTGATTTTTCGTTAGGCATCAGCTGTCGCAAGATTTCACATGGTGTTTGATCAGCCGTTGGGTTATTCAGCTGTTGGCAGTTTTTAGTGTCCAGCAGTAGGAATCTGTTGTAGCGCATATTCAGCCATTGGGTTAGTGACCAGCTGTTGGTTTATCCAGCTGCTGATTTGGGAACATCTTTAGCGTCGGCTGATTGTGTCGGTTAATGTTTTAAACAGATTTCACGTGTGTATTTATATTAGAAGGTGTTGCCTTCTTTTTCATTAACCAGATCCCATACTTAGAGAAATTTTCCCCCGATTGTTGTTCTTCGCTCAAACCCTCGGGTACTGTTCACCGTGAGTTTCTTTGGTGAATTTCCATCGTTTTCGGTCACCTTTTTGGACGTTCGAAGTAGCGTTGGACTCCTCTTGAGAATCTCTTTCATTCCATACCCTTTTTGGAGGCTGTAATTGGCTAGAGCAGAAGCACGAAGTTGCTGTTTTGTTCGTGCGTTTGTGCGTGTGCAGGTGGTCTTTCGATTTAGCTTTGAAATCTTGTTCCTAGCCTTGAATTAAGCTTCTTGTTAAGTTGTATTGGTAGGATTGATTTCTGGTTGAGCTTAGCTCCCAGCCGTGAGCTTTGATAGTTGGCCGTGAGTTTCTGTTAGCTTGCCTGAGATCTGTTGTTCATATGTTTATTAGGTGTTGTAATCAGATCTCTCGGGCCTGTATTGTGGTAATTGTTGCATAGAATTAACGTACGGGTTGAGCATGTAAATTCAGCGAGTGTATGGATTGGATAAATTGTAGTTGCTGGATTTGTTGTGGCTGCTGTGTGTAGTTGCCTTGTGAGATTGCTGTTTTGTGAGAGGGCCGTGAGTTATGTTGTGTATGCGTGCTGTTGAGGTTATTGTTTTGCATATGGTTATATGCTTGTTATTCCAGCATGTTGCATACACGTATTATTATCTCATTTCAGCTTTTGGAGCCATTGTTTTGTTGTTGTTGCTCTGTTCTTACCAGAATGCGTGGGCTAGCGGCGATACCACACTCTTATCTCCCTGCTGGGATTGTTAGCCCTCATGCACCGAGTGGTTAACTACCACAGTTCATGAGCTGTGCAACGGCAGGTCGAGCTGTTTGATGCATCTGGTATTCGGGTGTGGTGTCAAGGCGAGTGGCTCATTACCACACTTTGAACACACCCCGTGGCCACCGTTTGTTGCAGATTTAGTTGAGCTACGCATTGAGTTCTTTGGCTCCCTTCCTTGGTTGTAGTCTCCAAGCTGTTGTCCCTGGTCTCATGCATAGCATCTGCATTTTATTCTTGCTGTTTACTGCTGTTTTATAGTTGCTCTCCGTACTGGGGTTTGACCCCATGTCCCTCTGGGGCTTGGTTTGTTTTCCTTGCCTGTTTTGTTGTTCAGGTTATCCAGCTGGTCGTGGAGCTGACCCAGCTAGAGGTGCCCCAGAAGGTGGTTAGAGTATCCCAGTAGCGTATAGCATATTTATATGTATCAGTACAGTTATCCAGGGGATCCCCTGTGCTTTTGTTGTATCTTGTGATATTCGATTGTGGTTGTTACCAGGTATCTGATACATGTTGATGCTGTATTGTTTGTCGTGGGCTTGTAGTCTTTGTTTGGTTGGTTTTGTTAAACTGGGATATCTATTTTGAGTATTGTCGTATTTTAAATTATATTGTTTTAAACCGTCAGGCCAAAAGCAAAAATTTTACCCGCTTTTTAGTAGCTTCCGCTTGTGTTTATGTGATTTTACTCTGTTGTGAGCACGAGGCCTGAGAGTGGTCTTACTGCTGGTCAGGGAGCGCAGTCTTCTCAGGCTTCCCAGTCAGCCCATCAGCCCCAGCAGCAGCAGCAGGTGGCACAGCAGTCTGGCCGTCAGAGGTTCCGACCCCGTGGCCAGCAGTTCAAGAAGAAGTCTGGTTTGGGCTCTTCTGGTTCAGGTAGCTCGAGTAGCAGTGGTTCTCGGGCTGAGTTCTGTGGTTATTGCGATGGCAAGCATCCTTCTACCCAGTGTGTTGGTGTGCAGGGCTCCTGCAATATTTGCGGTCAGTATGGGCATTTTGCTAGGGTGTGTCCGTCAGCTGGATCGCAGCAAGCCGCAGCCCCGCCTCAGGGTCGTGGAGGACAGTCTAGGGGTCGTTCCCCTCAGTTTCAGCCGCCCAGGATTGGTGAGACTCAGTTCAGACCGTTCCAGCAGCCTGGTCCGTCGCGATTCGGACAGTCGTCTCAGCCGTTCTATTCTGGACCTTAGCATGCTCAGGCCAACGTCATGACTAGGGAGCAGGCGGAGGAGACGCCGAGCAGGGTGATCGCAGGTACATGTCTTTTTTTTGATTTTCCTGCACGTGTGTTGCTTGACACTGGCGCATCGCATTCTTTCATATCTGATTCATTTGTTATTGAGCATGGTCTGCATACCATTTCTTTGCGCGATGCTGTTTCTGTTTCTACCCCTGGCGGTGTGAGCCTGTTCTCCTAGGAGGTTTTGTTAGATGGCGTTTTGAGATTTGGAGAGCATGTGTTGGTGGCAAATTTGATCCGTCTGATGTTGTGGGATTTCGATTGCATCGTTGGGATGGACGTGTTGTCCAACTATAGGGACTCCGTGGATTGTTTCCATGGGATTGTGCGTTTTAGGCCTTTGTCTGGCGAGAAGTGGGACTTCTACGGCCAGGATTCTCGATCGAAGATTCCGTTAGTCTCAGCGATGGAGATGTTCAGTTTGTTGTCCTTAGGGTATGCTGGTTTCTTGATCTACGCTTTGGATGCGTCTTCTTCTTCTCGTGTGCAGCTCAGTGACGTTCCCGTGGTGCGACATTTTCCCGATGTGTTCCCGGAGGAGATTCCTGGTTTTCCTCCGAGGCGAGATATTGACTTCAGCATTGAGCTGGTTCCTGGCACAGCTCCGATTTCTCGTACCCCGTATCGTCTGGCACCTGCAGAGTTGAGAGAGCTCAAGGTGCAGTTGGACGATCTATTGGAGAAAGGTTTTATCCGACCTAGCATGTCGCCGTGGGGAGCACCCATTTTGTTTGTGAAGAAGAAGGATGGTGTGCATTGATTTCCGCCAGCTGAATAAAGCGACGGTTAAGAACAAGTACCCTTTACCCAGGATCGATGATCTTTTGATCAGCTGCAAGGTTCTGCGGTGTATTTGAAGATTGACTTGCGTTCAGGGTACCATCAGCTGAGGGTAAGAGATCAAGATATCGCAAAGACTGCTTTTCGTACTAGGTACGGACACTTTGAATTCCTGGTTATGCCATTTGGGCTGACCAACACTCCTGCAGTCTTCATGGATTTGATGAACCGAGTCTTTCGTGAGTTTATTGATCAGTTTGTGATCGTGTTCATCAACAACATCTTGGTATATTCTAAGACTCCTTTGGAGCATAAGGAGCATTTGCGAATTGTCCTTCAGACGTTGAGAGACCAGCATTTGTATGCTAAATTCTCCAAGTGCGAGTTTTGGCTGGATCGCGTCGTATTCTTGGGTCATGTTATTTCAGCCGAGGGGATTTCTGTGGATCCCAGTAAGGTTGATGCCGTTTTGAACTGGGAGCGTCCCAGGAATGTGTCGGAGATTCGAAGTTTCTTGGTCTAGCTGGCTATTACCGTCGTTTCATTGAAGGATTTTCTAGCATAGATTGACTCAGAAGGACAAGAGGTTTGTGTGGACTGAGCAATGCGAGAATGCTTTTCAATTGCTCAAGGAGAAGCTGAATACTGCACCTGTGTTGGCTCTACCGTCTGGATCAGGTGTCTTCGTTGTATGTTCTGATGCTTTGCTCAATGGATTGGGCTGTGTTTTGATGCAGAATGGTCGAGTCATTGCGTATGCCTTGCGGCAGTTGAAACCGCATGAGACTCGTTATCCAGTCCATGATTTGGAGCTAGCAGCGGTGGTTTTTGCGTTGAATATCTGGCGTCATTACCTGTATGGCGAGCAATTTGTGGTGTATTCGGACCACAAAAGTTTGCAGTATTTGTTTTCGTAGCCTGACTTGAATATGAGACAGCGTCGTTGGATGGAGCTGCTAAAGGACTTTGATTGCGAGATCAAGTATCAGCCTGGGAAATCGAACATAGTGGCCGATGCTTTGAGCAGGAAGGCTGGTGAGAGCTTGCTTCGCTGTATATTTCTAAGGATCAGGAGCATCTTAACACTACTGGTTGGAGATTCTACCAGGCTGATGATTGTGTTGTGGTTTCTTCTTTCCAAGTGGAGCCACAGATTGTTTCGACTATTCGAGTAGCTCAAAGGACTGATCCTTCCATCCACGATTTGAAGTTGAAAGTCAGGGCTGGAGAACTTGAGGATTATTCTGTTTCTCCTGATGGTTGCTTGAGGTTTCGTGGTAGGATGGTTGTGCCTAACCTCATTGATTTGAAGGAGGAGATCCTTCGGGAAGCGCACTGTAATAGACATAGTGTTCATCCTGGTGCACGGAAGATGTACCATGCGTTGAAGCCGCACTTTTGGTGGGCTGGCCTGAAGAGCGACGTTGTTGGATTTGTTGCTCGTTGTTTGAACTGTCAGATGGTTAAGGCCGAAAGGATGAGACCCGGTGGTCTGTTGCAGAGTTTGGAAGTGAACCAATGGAATTGGGAGCACATAGCTATGGATTTCATGACGCATCTGCCTCGTACCAGCAGAGGATGCGATGCTATTTGGGTGGTTATCGACCGATTGTCGAGGTCTGCACATTTTATTCCCTACGGTATGACCTTTTCTCTGAAGAAGATGGCGAAATTGTACGTGGATTTTGTGGTTAGATTGCACGGTGTGCCTGTTTCGATCGTTTCCGACCGAGATCCAAGGTTCACTTCCAGGTTTTGGAAGAGTTTGCAAGCAGCTTTAGCATATCATCCCCAAACAGATGGCCAATCTGAACGAACTATCTAGACGTTGGAGGATATGTTACGAGCTGTTGTTATGGATTTTGGTGGTAGCTGGCAAGACACGTTGTCTTTAGTGGAATTTTCCCACAATAACAGCTATCAAGTGACGATTGGCATGGCGCCGTTTGAGGCTTTGTACGGCAGGAAGTGCAGATCGCCAGTATGTTGGGAAGAAGTGGGGGAGAAGTAGCTATCTGCCCCAGACTTTGTGCAGCAAATGAAGGATCATGTGGATCTAATTCGATAGCGGATGAAAGCTGCCCAGGATCGCCAAGCCAGTTATGCGAATAAGAGGCGTCGACCTCTAGAGTTTCAGGTTGGTGATCAGGTGTTCCTTAAAGTTTCTCCGTTTCGCAGTGTTATGCGCTTTGGACACAAGGGAAAGTTAGCCCCTCGTTACGTTGGACCGTATGAAATTGTTGAGAGGATTGGCTCTTTAGCGTATCGGCTGTTGTTGCCACCGGAATTATCTTCTATACATGATGTTTTTCATGTTTCCATGTTGAGGAAGTACGAGCCAGATCCGTCTCATGTGCTGAGAACTGAAGAGGTTGAGCTATATCAGACGTTGAGCTACTTGGAATATCCCTTGCAGATCCTTGACAGAAAAGAGAAACAATTAAGGAATAAAACCATTCCGTTGGTGATGGTTCAATGGAGCAAACATGGCAGGGAAGAAGCTACTTGGGAGTTGGAAGAAAAGATGCAGCGCGAGTGGCCGCATCTGTTTGAGTAGCTGTTGTGCTAAATTCCCAGTAGTTGTAGTTTTGGTGGTATTTCTTTCCTAGTTGTTGTTGTTTGCTCAGTTATCTTGAACTCTTGGTCTTGTGTTGGGCAATTTTCTGTTTTGGTTTTCTGTTGCTGTGTTGTAATTCCAGAATTATTGTTTGATTTCGAGGACGAAATACTTTTTAGTGGGGGAGAAATGTGAGACCTGAAATTAAATAAAGATTAATTGTTGGATTAATCGGTTCTTAAGGAATTCTGGATGTTCAGATTTCATTTGGAAGGTTTGTATATAATTTTGGGTCGGATTTCACATTTGAAATAATTCTGGACAGTTTGGTAATTTCGCGTTAGAGACCAGCTGTTGGTTTTGTATAGGGTGAAAACGTCGTCGTTTTGACCTAGTGAACAGTAGAGATCTGTTGAACGCGTATATTATATCAGACTTTGTGTTTGGTTAAGACTCAGCAGTAGCGCTTACGTGGATTTCAGATGTTGGTTAGTTAGCGCGTTTTGTTGTTCAGCAGATGTCCACGCGGGTCAAAGTTCCTGTAGCGTGGGGCAGCGACGTCGTCGTTTTGGTTAGCGCAAAGGGATTCAGCAGTTGGTGCGTTTGCCTTCAGTAGTAATCAGCTGTTGGGTTCTTTACGACGCCGTTTTATTTAGTTGAAACGCAGCGTTTTGGGAATCAGCTGCTGGTCGCGTAAGACAATTACTGTTGAGGGATCTGTAGCATTGTTTTATCCAGCTGCTGGTTTGGTTGATCAGCTGTTGATAGCAAGGATGACGTGTCCCTATGCGATGTCGTTTGGTTAAGTTGATGCGACGCCGTTTTGCTTAGCGTTGTTTGAGAGATGGGAATCAGCTGCTGGTCGCGTAAGACAAGTTTACTGTTGAGGGATCTGTAGCATTGTTTTATCCAGCTGCTGGTTTGGTTGATCAGCTGTTGATAGCAAGGATGACGTGTCCCTATGCGATGTCGTTTGGTTAAGTTGATGCGACGCCGTTTTGCTTAGCGTTGTTTGAGAGATTCAGCGGTTGGTTTGCCTTTCGACTGTTGGTTGGGTTTTCAGTGGTGTCTACTGATTGTGTCGGTGGAATTTGTTCCCACTACTGTCAGCTGTTGTGAAGTGTATTTATTTGAAGACTTGGTCTTTGACTGGATTAACAGATTCCATACTTAGTGATATTTTCTCCCGATTGTTGTTCTTCGCTTCGAACCCTAGGACACTGTTCATCGTGAGTTTCTCCGGCGAATTCCCGTCGTTTCCGGCCACCTTTTTGGACGTTCGAGGTAGCCTTGGACTCCTCTCGTGAAGCTCTTTCATCCTAAACCCTTCTTGGAGGCTGTAGTTGGGTAGAACGAGATCGCGAAGTTGCTGTCCTCGACCGTGTGTTTGTGCGTGCAGGTAGAACTTCGATTTGTTGTTGAGATCCTAGCCTTAGCCTTTATTTAAGCTTCCTGTTGAGTTTATTAGGATGATTGATCGCTGGTTTGAGTTGTAACTCCCAGCCGTGAGTTCTGTGCCCGTGTCCCGTGAGATTTATGCTTTGTGCGTTGGGTGTTTAGCAGGTCTCAACCAGATTTCTCGGGCTTCTTGTTGTGGCAATCGTTGCACAGAATTAAGGTACGGGTTGAGCTTGTTACAGCGTGAGATTTGGCATGGGTAAATGCAGTGATGGCTGATTGTTGTTTCGTGTATTTCTGCCAGTGTTTACTGCCTGCTGTTATGTGCATACACGCATTTATTCACTTGCATTTCAGACTCCTTACTTTGTATCTTGTTGTATTGTGTTGTTGTTTCTTACCAGGATGTGAGAGCGAGCGGCGATACCGCACTCTCATCTCCCTGCTGGGATCGGTTAGCCCTCATGTGCCGAGTGGTTAACTACCACAGTTCATGAGTTGTGCAACGGCAGGTTGAGCTGTTTGATGCATCTGGTATTCGGGTGTAGTGTCGAGGCGAGTGGCTCATTACCACACTTTGAACACACCCCGTGGCCACTGTTTGTTGCATATTCTGTGGAGCTATGTTTGAGTTCCTTGGCTCCCTCTTTGGTTGTAGCCTTCAGCGGTTGTTCAGTGTCTCATGCATAGCATCTGCATTTTATCTTATGCTTTTCTTTAGCTGTTTCAGTTGCTCTCCGTACTGGGGTTTGACCCCATGTCCTCTGGAGCTTGGTTTGTTTTCCTTGCCTGTTTTGTTGTTCAGGTTATCCAGCTGGTCGTGGAGCTAACCCGGCTGGAGGTGCCCCAAGTGGTGGTTAGATTATCCCAGTAGCATATAGCATATATCTATGTATCAGTACAGTTAGCCAGGGTATGCCCTGTGCTCTTGTCGTATTTGGTTGTATTCAGTTGTGGTTGTTACCAGGTATCTGATACATGTTGATGATGTATTGTTTGTCGTGGGCTTGTAGCCTTTGTTGGTTTTTGTTTCAAATGTGAAACTGGGATTACTTTGAGTATTGTCGTGTTTTAAATTATATTGTTTTAAACCGTCAAGCCAAAAACAAAAAAATTTTACCCGCTTTTTAGTAGCTTCCGCGCGTGTTTGTGTGTTTTGTCTCTGATGTGATCACGAGGCCTGACAGATTATCTTTGGTTTGAGTCGTAATTTTAAGCACTTATGGTTAGATCTTATTGATGATTTATCAGTGGAGATGTTACAGCTTGAAGATTGGGATGGTTAGGATTCAGCCTTGTTGCAAGCTGGCTGAGATAACTGCTCAAAGTCCAGTGTAAACTGTACCAGCTTAGAGGTTTGCTGGTGGGTTTAGAATTTGAACCAAGACCAGTTCTGGTGTGAGTTGTTTGGACAGATTAGTCTTGAGCTGGACTGTTTTGTTGTGCTGGTTTGAGTCTGCCGCGAGCTTGTTGTGTGGCTACCAGCTTAGAGGGATCAACATTGGGATCTACGGGGTATGTGCGAGCTAGACTCAGCTTAGAGATATGCTGTAGCTCCGAGCTGGTCTGTTGGAATGCGATCTGGTTTTAGTGTCTCTGTACCTAAGCTGGAACAGTGGAGAGGTCCGAGCTGGCCTGAGCACTGTAGACCAGACCAGGTTCGTGTAGGTGATCCAAGCTGGATGTGTGTTGCTTGAAGTGCTTGAGCTGGTCAGCTGAACGCTATGCTTGTTGAAAACAGTGTAACCTCCCTGAGCTGGTTGTGTACCTGAGTTGGTACAGTAGTAAAGTCTGAGCTGGTTTGAATTTATTGTAGCTTTGACTAGGAATATTAATATAATTGTTGACCAACACTTAGTCATTTTACAACACACATACCTTATCTTCTCTCGTGAGTATCCCGACACTTATATATTCTAACCCTCTTTGTTACTGTTCACGGACACCTTTGTCTTCCGATTGCCGGATATTGGATGGTCAGATTTGAGCAAGGATACCTCAGTTGGAAACCTCTCTTCGAGGCCAACGTTCTTGTACAATTTTGTAGTTGGAAGGAGGCCGGATAGAGTTAATAGCTGAGGAACTGCGTGAGCTGGTTCTTGATATTTTCAGTAGAGTTAAGCTCTAGTTCAGGTAATCGTGTCCTGCTGGCGCTAGTTTCTGTTCTTAGCGTTCATCTTTAAGCTGAGTAGTGCTGTTAGCTAAACGTAGCTGGTCTGGGCTGCTAGGTTTTAGGCTGCGAGCTGGTTAGCTTGAGTAGAGCTGATATTCTTGAGTATCTTGGTAGATTAGATCCCTTCTTGTGGTTTTTGCCTTGATTTCTCGGTAGAGACTTGATCGGAGCTGGGAAGCGTGTTCTGCCGTAAGCCGTAAGCTGTTCTGTGGTAATTGTAGCTCAGAAGCTAAGGTACAGATTGAGCTTGATTTAACAGCTTTGATATAAGCATGAGAATATTTCCAGCAAGAATTGACTGTTGTGTGATTGCGTGCTGGCTGTAAGCTGAGTTTTCTTAGCTCTTCTATTCTGGATGACTATCTGGTTTACTTATGTTTGATTTCTATGCATTGTTTGTAAGCATGATTCTATCTTGCATTCACGCATAACATATTGAGCCTGTTCCTTTGTGAACCGATAATCACTGAGTCGTGATTTTCCGGCTAGCCGTCGTGCTTGAGAATCCTATGCTTTCACTCAGTTGTGATTGCCAGTTGAGTCGCTGTGATATGGATTCCAATGATTTATTGAGATTTTGTTGCCCATCTGAGTCGCTGTGCTTTGATTACCGATGATCCTTGGTAACCCTTCATGCATTGAACAACTTGAAATATTGCATGCCTTATCTGATTGTTGTTATTTGAGTGCTCTTAGTACTGAGGTTTGACCTCGTTTTCTTTCCCTATTTTGGGGCTTCTTTGGTCCTGTGTTTCGTCTTTGCAGGTTTTTCTAGTAACCCAGTTGGACTGAGTGGTGCGTCGGCTGGTAGAACCCCGTTTTGAGTCCCAGTTATGTCTATGTAATGAACTATTTTACCAAGGAATTCGCTGTGTGAATACTATATTTGAGATTTTTATTCGATGAGTTGTTGTATACATTTATGGTATTGTTTTGTTGTATGGATTTTTGAGTTAAAATCTATAATTTGAGTATGTATGTATTTTGAATATATTTTCAGTTCAGGCCAAAACGAAAATTTTAGCCCATATTTTTATGCTTTCACGTAATTGCGATTAATTGAGTAATTAATCTCTGATTTAGAGCACCGGACCTGACATTTTGGTATTAGATCTTAAACTGGATAAGCTTGATTCTTTTCTATCACACTTGAGTCTAGGCACAGAGTTTGAATTTCTGTTCATGATTAACTTTGTGATTTCGTTGATTTCTGTGATATCTGTGATTTCTTTATCTACCTATGTGTTTAAATTTTTAGTCTTGGTTAGATTCCGTCGAGAAGAAGAGGAGGTAGAGTTGTTAGGCAGGTGGCAGGGGAGTCTAGATCCCCGGAGAGTGATGAGTATGTTGCTCAACCGACTGCCTTTGCGTCGTAGAGCTGGACAGATAGAGGCTGGGGTGGAAGATGTGACTAGACAGATTGGTGAAATGGAACTAGTGTTGGCTAGGTTCTAGAAGATGAATCCCCCTACGTTCACTGGCGTCGAGGGTGGTATGATGGCTGAAGGCTGGTTGGAACACATGGAGGAGCTGTTTGATACCGTTGAGTATTCTGAGGAGAAGAGACTGAAGTTGGCTGTTCTTCAGTTGAGGGAGCATGCTCAACACTGGTGGAAGTGTACTTCCAGGGTCATGAGAGAGACCAGAGTTGTGGTCACTTGGGAGAGCTTCTGTGCTACTTTTCACCGAGAGTATATCCTAGACTCGTACTAAAGTAACCTAGAGAGGGAGTTTGATAATCTGAAGTAAGGGAATCTGAAGGTCGCTGAGTATGCTAGACAGTTATCCTCACTTCTTTCGTATGTCCCTCACGTTGCTAACCAGGATAGGAGCGAAACAAGTTCTTGAAAGGTTTGAGGCTAGAGTTGTTTTAGTTAGTGTTGGCTGGTACCCCGTCGGATTATCCTGAGGCCGTGGATAGGGCGGTCGACATTCAAGAGAGTCTTTTGATGCACAGACGCAGGTTCAGTCGGTAGCTGGACGAGGCTTCCATCCCGTGCCTGAAGGGATGTATGCATTTCAGCCTCCTCAGATGTCGCATCAGTCTAATCTCCAGAGGTTTAAGCCTAGAGGGAAACAGTTTAAGAGATGGTCAAATTCAAGTTCTTCTGGTTCTGTTAGCTCTGGTGGTAGTGGTTCTGGAGAGGTGACGTGTAGTCAGTGCGGAGGTAGGTATTTGACTTCTCAGTGCCGTGGAGTTCAGGGTCTTTGCCATAAGTGCGGAAACCTGGACATTTTGCTAGAGTGTGTCCTTCAATTAGGGGACAGCCCTCTAATGTGTCGCAGCAAGGTTCGGCTGGTGGTTCTTCGGAAGGGCCGCAACCTCCTGCCCTGTCCCAGCGAGCAGGAGTATAGCCACGAGAAGCGTCTAGGTTTCGAGGACCTTCTAGACCCCATTTTTTGGGACCATAGCAAGCTCAGGTGAATTCCATGCTCGGGAGATGCCTGAGGGAGTTATCGCATGTACTTGATCTTTGATTTTCCTGTCTGAGTTTTGTTTGATACTGAGCATCACACTCCTTTATATCTGATCTGTTTTTATACGAGTGTGGGTTGAGTGTTACCCCACTGTGTGATGTTGTATCTGTTTCTACTCTCCTGGCTTGAATTTGTTGTCTCGTGAGGTGGTGTTGGATTGCGTGATCAGATTTGATCAGAATGTGCTGGTGACAAATTTGACTTCCTTGGAGATTAGGGACTTTTATTGTATTTTGGGGATGGACGTGTTGTCCAGTTATAGGGCTACTGTCGATTGTTTCCATGGAGTGGTGAGGTTTAGGCCTGAATTGTGAAAAGTGGGATTTCTACGGTGTAGATTCACTGTCTAAGATTCCACTAGTGTCAGCCATGGAGATGTTTAGCCTATTATCGCACGAGAACGTAGGGTTTATGATTTATGCCCTGGATTTGGCCCAAGAATCGCGACTGGAATTGAGTGACATTCCGATCATCCGAGAGTTCCCAGATGTTTTTCCGGATGAGATTCCTGGTTTCTCTCCGAGACGAGAGATTGATTTCAGCATTGAGTTGGTGCCAGGGACTGCCTCGATATCTAGAGCTCCATATCGGTTGGCACCAGCTGAGCTGAGGAAACTTAAGGACCAGTTGTGTGATTTTCTAGAAAAGGGTTTCATTAGGCCGAGTATGTCGCCTTGGGGAGCTCCGATTCTCTTTGTGAAGAAGAAAGATGGATCTATGAGGATTTGTGTTGACTTTCGGCAGCTGAACAAAGCGATGGGGAAGAATAAGTATCCCTTTCCGAGGATTGATCATCTGTTCGATCAACTGCAGGGATCAGCAGTATACTCCAAGATTGATCTGCGATCTGGTTATCATCAGTTGCGGAATAGAGACGCTGATGTAGCAAAGACGACGTTCCGGACTAAAAACAGGCATTATGAGTTCCTTGTGATGCCGTTGGATTGACGAATGCCCCTGCTGTCTTCATGGATTTGATGAACCGCGTCTTTAGTGAGTATATTGATCACTTTGTGATTGTCCTTCATATATGATATTCCGGTGTATTCGATGAGCTATAGAGAGCATAAGGAACACTTGAGACTAGTGTTGCAGACTCTGAGAGACTCACACTTGTATGCAAAGTTCACAAAGTGTGAACTTTGGCTGGACAGGGTGATCTTTTTGGGTCGTGTTATTTCTGCGCAAGGTATTACTTGTTGGCGCAGCGGCGGATCCGGATTCCGCTCCCGAGGCTATTCTTGCCACCTCTAGGTTACCACCGCTCAGGTAACCTCTACTCTACCACACCAACTCCACTGCACCAAAACCCAAGGTATGGTCTTCTTTCCTAAATTGTTTCTCCTTTCTGTCTAGAATCTCACTAGATATTCAATACATCTCAGGGTCTGGTCCAACTCAACTTCATCAGTCCTCAACACAAAGAAAGGATCTGGCTCCCATTTCCTCGGCTTAGACACATGAAACTCATCATGCATCGACAACAACTCAGCCGGTATCCGCAACTGCATGCCAAAGATCCAATCTGTTCAAATACTCTCATACAGACTGATGGATCTAAGAGCTAACCTACACTTCATTCTCAAGCTCTTCACCATCTAGAAGGAGAAACTCGCAAAAGAAGTACACAATCAACAACCTGAAACTCCAAAGATCCATACCTTAAGAGCACAAACTGGCTTGGAGATCTGGCGAAGCCTTTGCTCTTGATCAAATTATATCTTCTTGGATCTTCACATGCTGCACAAATACTGGTGAAGACCACTGATTTTCCTCAATTTCTTCCAGTAGGAAAGGTGATCTGCACTTTTTACCGTACAAAACCTCGAAGGATGTCATCCCAAACATCACTTGGTAGCTAAAACAGCAGAAAAACTCTACCAAGACAAGGTTTCTTGTCAACCAACATCGAAAATCATTGCTACTGCTCACAGCATGCCTTCCCGAATCTGCATGATCCACTCAGGTTGGCCATTTGGTTGGGTGGTAAGCTGCTATAAAAGCCAATCGAGACTCCAAAACTGTCTGCAAGCTCTCTAAACATTGGGAAGTACAACAAGAATCCTTGTCAAACTCTGTCGACATCGGCACACCATGCAATCTCGCTACATGGTTGATGTACCACCTCGTCCTCTTCTTCCAACAGGTTGGCCATCTGGTTGGGTGGTAAGCTGCGATAAAAGCCAATCGAGACTCCAAATCTGTCTACAAGCTCTCCAAACATCCGGAAGTACAACAAGAATCCTCGTCAAACTCTGTCGACATCGGCACACCATGCAATCTCGCTACATGGTTGACGTACCACCTCGTCCTATTCTTCCAAGAAAACCTGTCACACCAAAGGGACAGTAGTCAAGCATGCTCTAAGCTGACTCCAACACAGCTTAGCTTACCCAACTATGTAGTCAACATGGACCGTCATGGCAAACGATCATCAAAACTCTAAGCTTCTTCTCAGCTCCAAAACGTCCAGCTCGACACAAAGCTGAAAGCTCAACACAACACGAACCTCAACAACACACTACTAAATCAGATAGTTCTACTCAGCTCACAAGAGCCTCACGTCAGTTCGCGATTCACTTCCAAATATCCCATCTAAGCTGATCCATATTACTTCGACTCCAAGGCCTCACTCGCTGCACAGATCAGCTTAACTTCAGCGTCTGAAGGATAGAATCATATCTGCTTCTCCAAGAAAAATTCCTACCCCACTAGGTCAGCAGCAGCATCGGCCTGGCTATCGTCGAACACTCCTCAATCCAGCAGGTGCACAACGGCAAGCAACTCTAGAAATCAGGCAGTACCTGGCCTCAACTCAAAGATGAAAAATGATCTCTTGACCCGAAGGAAAAATCCAGGAACCTCGTCTGGAAAGACGTCAAGGGCTATCGAACATCGGGGATATCACCAACACTTTCTCCTCAATCCAAGCATACAAGTCAGTACTATCTCGTGGGACAATCTAACTCACACCTGCAGGATTATTACTAGACACCACATCACACAAAACAAGGCGGGATAGAATCCACACTCAAACACAACGGAGCAGAAACATAAGTGTGTGATGTTCTCGTGTCAACACAAAACTCACGCAGGATAATCCAAAAGCAAAGAAAATACCGGTGATCACTCCTCCGGCAAATCTTCATCTTGCTCCCTCGACAAAGCGTTCACATGAGCCCGCTGAGGTTCCAAGTGCTGAGATTGAGGAGGCCCTCTGAACCTAGACACTTTCGGTGGTTGATAACCTGATCGTTGGGGCTGAGCAGAGAGATCTGGCATCCACGAAGAACCTCCAGAAGGACCCTACTGCTACATGTTAGAACATCGTCCTCTTGCAGTTAGATGCTTGCCACCGCACTGACCACAATTCACTGTCCTCGAACCTGCTCCACCACAGCTGCCCGAATCGGAAGAACTCGAACCGATTCTCTTGAATTGTTTTCCTCTTGGTCTAAACCCCTATTGGTTCGCAGACTGCAGTGCCTGAGAAGGGTACGTAGGAGGCACCCCAAACGGCACAGGAGAAACACTATGTCCATCTATTCTCCGAACCCGAGCTTGTCTATTCGAAAGACTCTCCTCGATGTCTGTCGCTCGGTTCACAGCATCAGCATAGGTGGAAGGGGAAGCTGCTAACACCAAAGGATAAAGGTCCTCTCTCAAACATTCCAAATACCTGTTCCGCTTCGCCCTCTCTCATCCAGCAACATGGAGGACATAGGAAAGAAGGGAAGAAAACTGTCTGGCATACTCAGCCACCTTCAGGTTCCCTTGCACCAAGTTATCAAATTCACGCTCCTTGGTGTTGTATTGTGACTCCGGGATATACTCCTGACGAAAAGTAGCACGGAAACTCCCCCACGAGATCACCGTACCCATCTCTGTCATCGCTAGGGAAGCACCTCTCCACCAGCACTGCGCCTGCTCTCTCAACTGGAACGTCGCCAAACTCGGTCTCTTCTCCTCATCATACTGCACACGATCAAAAAAACCCACCATGTGCTCAAGCCATCCCTCGGCTGCAGGACCACCTTCAGCACCACTAAAGGTAGGAGGATTCATTCGCTGGAACCTAGCCAGAACCAGCTCCATATCATCTATCCGTCGAGTCAAATGCTCCACTTCAGCCTCTGCCTGCCTTGCACGATGGTGCAAAGGAACTCTCGGCTGAGCAATATCCGCCTCACTAATCGAAAATCTTGGCTCATCTACAACCTGCCTACCAGCTCTACCTCTACCTCTCCTCGGCGGCATCTAATAGGTACATCAAAGGTAAGCAAAAACAAAGCAGGTAATCATGTATTCAAGCGCATGCAGGAGGACAAACACTGTGCCTAGACTCGAGTGTGATAGAAAAAGAATCAAGTTTATCCTAGTTAAAGCTCTGATACCAAAATTTCAGGTACGGTGCTCTAAATTAGAGATTAAGCACACAACTAATGCAACATACGGAAGCTTAAAAAGTGGTTAAAATTTTTCTTTTTGCCCTGACTAAAAATCATAACTTCAAAATACGCGATACTCAAAACATCGACTTTGATTCAAAAGCCGACATTAACAAACAACAACCACTACATATATATATTATGCATACAGACTCAAATCGAATCAACAATTAACAACTAAACAGGGCATCCCCTAGAAATGACTCGATATAGCATATATATATAACTGGGAACTCAACGCTTGGGGCTACACCAGCTGACTCATCTATCTGACCAGCTGTTCTACCTGAAAAACCTACAATGGCCAAACACACGACCGAAACAGTCCCAAGGGAAAAAAAATGAGGCCTCAGTACGAAGCGCAATCATACAACAACTATCAGCTAAAAAAGTAACATAGCATGCCGTGCAATGCATGAGGGGTACCAAGAATCATCGATAATCAAGGATTAGCGACTCAGCTGGTAATCAACATCACAGCAATCATCGGAATCCAAATCATAGTGAATCAGCTGGCAATCACGACTCAGTGAAAGCATTGGATTCAATGGCACAGCGACTCAGCCGCGAATCACGACTCAGTGATTATCGATTCTCAAAGGATCAGGCTCAATATGAGATGCGTGTATGCAATGCTAACATAATCATGAACAGCATGCAACATACGATCGAACAACATAGCAAACAGCTGCAGAAATTCACACGCATGAATAAAATAGCACAGATCGGTCTCTACCATGCGATGCTAGGCTTAGCGACTCAGCTCACAACCACAAGCACGACAGCATACATAAAACAAGCAGAGCGGCTACACAGCATGTCAAG
This sequence comes from Dorcoceras hygrometricum, assembly GCA_001598015.1. Lineage (NCBI taxonomy): Eukaryota > Viridiplantae > Streptophyta > Magnoliopsida > Lamiales > Gesneriaceae > Dorcoceras > Dorcoceras hygrometricum. The sequence goes on from KQ995341.1 coordinate 274,358, forward strand.
AACGGTGCTCTAAATCCGAGATTAATTACTCAATTAATCATAATTACACGGAAGCATAAATTTTTTGTTTGGGCCTGAACTGAAAACATCTTTTAAAATACGAACATAATCATAATACAGATTTTAACTCAAAATCCAAACAACAACAGCAGCAATACTGAAAAAATCCAAGCATAGCAACAAGTATAGATCCCCAAATATAGTATTCACACAGGGCATCCCCTGGTTCAATAATTCAATACATAGTATATAACTGGGACTCAAAATGGGGATCTACTAGCCGACGCTCCACTCGGTCCAGCTGGATTACCTGAAGACCCTGCAAAGGCCAACACATACCAAAGCATCCCAAAAAGGGAAAATAAAACGAGTTCAAACCTCAGTACGAAGAGCTTCTATAAAACCAGCTAACACATAAAACATGTAATATCTCAAACGTGCAATGCATGATCGGGATACTATCAAAACTCATCGGTCATCAACAACGATCCACGCCCAAAACTCGCCAATGAATCAAAAAAAAGTAGTGGCCACCTCGCATGTGGAATCATGGGTGCTACCCATGCCCTTCACATGCAGTACCAGCGGCTTGCATTCTGATCCCTCAATCCATCGGTGTCATTCATGCTTGCTGAGGGGTGGGATCTACCCAAGAGAACCTCAGTGCAACCGACAAACCTCACGGCGGGGAGTCAAGGATACGTAATCCAACCGGCACCTCAATCATTTTATTTCCAAAATAACAGATTCAGCATACTGGTACTATACATCGATCGATTCTCAAAGAAATCAGGCCAATATGATATGCGTGCATGCAAGGTAGATCCAGCTCACAATGAATGCATATAAATAACACATAAGAAGTTAAAACAGACAACCATAAATTAACTGCACAGCTAGACAACCTCATCCAACTCATATACACGGCAGTTCACGCAGCTAGGCAAAATCATCTAGCACGTCGCACAGCAGCTCACATCACATAGGAAATATTAACATGATTATACCACAGCTGCTAGTATGAGCTCAACGTACCTCAATCTCACACGGCTACTACCTCAACAGAAGCTGTCCGAACAACCACGCCACTACAACCAGCTCAGCCTACAGCTTAGGGACAATTACGACCGAACAGAACGGGGAGCTACCACTCACCTAGCTCAAATCGACACTTCCTGACATGATAAAAAGCTCTAACAAAATGTAGAACGAGAAATAATCGCTTACCCAAGTTCTCTAGCGGAACGGGAGAAACTATCGGCCGGAAATCACGAACCACCCGCAAGCTTCAACCACGTCGCACTTCCACGACAAGCCGACCCAAGACTCCAAATGGTACCAAACGAACAGTCTTGGAGAGAGGAACCCAGCGCCACCACTCTTGCTCTAAATCGTGGCGGAAATCGATGGCAATCGGAAGAAATATAGTTCGGCTGAACAGAAAGGGTTTGGGGAACAGTAAACGTCGATGGCTCTTTGGAAGAGATAATGGATATATTGTGAGGACTATAAATTATTAATTGGTGGTTAATTAGTTAATCATATATGGGCGAGGATTAGCTAATAGAGAAGTTAACCATCGGGTTTTCATATTTGGATGATTTGGTTTTGTCGTTGGTGATTTTTGGATTTTTAGATTTGGCGAAGAACATATCAGATTTGAGTTGTTGATTGCTATCGGGTGGCTTGGAGAAGGTAAGATATTAGGATTCCCGCATGAGTGCTAGCGAGAATCAGATTTGAGATGTCCCTCGTGTGTTTGAGCAATTTTCTTTAAAAAGTAAATAAAATGATGTCGTTTTGAGTGTAGTGATACGGTTTTGTTTTGGGTGCTAGTCAGTTCTGGTGTTGCAAGAGGAAGCAGATTTGGTTAGCGAAGAGAATTCAAGCGTTAGTCAAAGGTACTGTGTGTACCGGTCCGGTTCGTGAGTTGGTGTAGACCGGTGCGGTTTAATGATATCATATTTGGTCAAATCTGGAGGAGCGCTAGTGGGTCTGAGTGTGTGAGATCTGTTTCAGATCTGTAGATGGAGCGACGTCGTTTAGCGTTAGTGAACAGGAACCCCTATGCGACACCGTTTTGATTAGTGGCACGTGTTTAGAGTAGAGAAGTCAGATCTGAGATAGCGGAGCCAGATTTGAGGTTGCGTTGAGATCTAAATAGCGCTAAGATCTGAATTTTTCGATGATTGACTTTCGCTGTAGCTTTGACTTGGGGATTTAAAAAAAAAGTGTCGATCAACACTTAGAGTATTTTCGAGCCAGATATTTTCTTATCTTCTTCCACGATAACCCTCGATTAGTACTATTCATTCGAACCCTATTTCCTGATATTTCCATCAATTTACGCGACCTTTTGGAGCAAGGCTGGTGGCGCAGGGTTCGCATCTCTTAGAGCTTTCGATTGATGCCAGTTTGGAGCTTTAGATCGGCGTGTAGAGAGGTTGCGAAGTTGTTGCAGAGTTCGAAATTTTTGCGAGTTGAGGCTTATAGTTCCTTGTACAGATTTGAGCCTCTAGGCATCTTATGTTAAGCTTCGTCGTGAGATTTTTAAGGCAGCAGACCTGAGCTGGTCGCTGGTGCCCTGAACTTGTAAGATTTGTTGAGGTATTAGCTACGGAGATCTAAGGTACGAATTGATCTAGATTCAGCAGCTTTGATATCAGCTTTGGGATATTTCTCTCGTGTTGAATTGTTGTGGTCTGTGTGTTGATTATTTGCTCTTATCTGTTTGTGTGCGTGTGAGTTACATACATTGATTAAGCATGAGTCTGTTGTGCATTCACGCATACATATTGAGCCTGATTTCCTTGTGATCTGGATTCCTTTGTGTGTTGTGATCGGCCTGCTGAGTCGTCGTGCCTGAAAGGTCAACGTTGCTATTGTGGTGGCGGCTGAGTCACCGTGCCTGAATACCACTGCCCTGTGATGGTCGGCTGAGTCGTCGCACCTGAAGATCACAGGATGATGATGATGTTGATGTTTGCACAGCTGAGTCGTTGTGCTTTGTTTACCGATGATTTGTGGTAACCCTCATGCATTGCACGGTTGAAATATTGCATGTCTGATATGACTGTTGCTTATTTGTGCTCTTCGTACTGAGGTTTGACCTCATTTCTTATCCCTGTTTTGGGCTTCTTGGGTCTATATTGGCCTTAGAAGATTCTTCAGGTAATCAGGCTGGACATAGTGGAGCTTCAGCTGGTCGATCCCCCTTTTGATTTGAGTCCCAGTTATATGTCTTGATATTGAGCCAGGGGATGTCCTGTGACTATTTTATTTGGGGATCTGTAGTTGATTTACTACTTGAAACTGTTACCTGTTGTTGTGTTATTGTTTGGATTTTGAGTTTTAAATCCTATTTTGATTCTGATGTATTTTGAAATGATGATTTGAATCAGGCCCATTTCGAAAATTTTTAGCCCATGTTTTTAATGGTTCCGCATAATTGTGACTAATTGACGTATTAGCGCACCGGGCCTGACATATATGGTCCGAATTTGGCTAAGTGTTTTAGGATATAACGTGTACATGGTCAAAGTCAATCCATAAAACTAAGTCTCGTGATCTGCTACAGTGTCATCGACCAGCTCACATCAAAGCTGATACCAGCTCGGGCAAATACCAGCACGCAATTTCCCCAAGCTGGTGCGCACAACTGTTCACACTCGCTGGACAGCCAAACAGCTTGCACATTCAGATCACGCCGCCAGCACAGATTACACTCAACCAACGTCTAAACTGATGTCACTAAACGACGTGGCACCGTCTCCAGCTCAGGACAACCAGCTCACACGTACTTAGGCCAGATCGCAACCTCCAGTTCTTGCCTAAACTTGAAACCATGAACCGGTCTACACCAAACCACGAACCGAGCCGGTCCATGCAGTACCACCAGCTCAGGCACCTCTAAGTTGTTTACCATCCCAATAGTTCACGAGACACCAGCCCAGTTCTCCAGCTGAAACACCTCTCGGGATTAATCATCATTCCGATCTAATTAATTCATTAATCACCATCTAACCATTTCTAGTCCTCACACAACACACACATAAAAGCTACAAAAGCTCATACACAACATGCATAACACAGAAAAATCAGATCGGCGACTTAGCACGAGCTTAAGAGGTTACAGCACACAGCATACACACGACAATGCTATGTCAACTCAGCCACAGCCACTATGTTAACATGTGTTGGTCCGTTTGCAATTAGGATCAAAAAGAAACCTAGCAGCCGCTGTTTGAAATGAGCAATTAAAATTTTGCTAGCTGCTAATTCTTGAGCTGCAATAGCTCGTTGTTCTTGAACATATAAAATCATCTGAGCACCGGAGACAGATCTGGTATGATTTAAAAATCATGTGGAAAATACCAGAACTGAATCCTATATTTTAAAACAACTCAAACAGATTTATGTACAACATAAATCTGTTCAAGACTTGTGTGCTTGTGTGCTGCTGATATGCGATGCTAAGTGCTGAACTGTTAATGCGAATGCTAAATACAAGCAAGTGCTGATATGTAAACGTGCAATGCGTGCTAAGTAAATATGCAATACAGAAAGCTTAAAGAACACGATACTCAGCAGGTTTGTTTATGGAAGTTCGGATATCAACATCCTACATCTCCCCTTCTTCCACCTCGGAAGGATCCACTACTTCATAACTGCACATCAGCCGCAACTGTGTGACTGACTACATACACAAGAGTTTTACGTCTTCATGCTTGGACGGGATCTGTGAACATATTTCGAGATTCATTCACAAACAGATGTGAATGAATCCGGGTGTGTGAGATTGATACAATGAACGCTCAACTCTCTGTTTTTCTCACACACTAGGGAATTGCTCTAATACAAGCTAATCTAGATTCAACAGTCGACACAAAAAGCTCCTCTCAAGAATGATTGTCGACTGTTTCATCTTCTTTTCTTTTTCCCTATGTTGGTGCACTGTATGAACAATGTAATTCTACCACAGTGTGTAGTAGCACCAACTGGTTCCTCGAACCGACACTTCTTCAATGGGCGTCGCCTCTAATATATAGCCTTTGTAGAATTCTTCCCGTTGGAAAGCTTCCAAAACTCTTCAGCGCTCCAGAAGGCTATCTTGTCTTCTTTCTACTTTAATGCAACGCTCCTCTGTAAAGTACCGACACAAGAACAGTACTTGCGTCCTTTTCTTTTGCAGGCTACTGTCGCTTTCGCCATTTTGAATTGAGCTCAGCAGTTGACATCCAGCTCTCGCAACTCTTCGTAAATTGTCAACTGCTTCGCTCCAGCTGATTCATGTCGACTACTGCTTCTCTTGCGCTTCTGCTGATTCCTTGCGACTGGTTGAATATAAGCGCAAAGTCTTCCTGCTGAATCTTTATCGCAATAGCAAAACGCTGTCGTATCAACTTATGTAAACGACATCGTTTTGCTCTCGCTAACTCCAAATAGCATCTGCTGATGAACAGTAGCTCTCTGCTGAATCTCCTCCTCTACGACATCGCTTCCTCTTGTGCTATCTCAAGCCATCTGCTGAATCTAAACACGACGTCGCTTCAGCTTTTGCGCTTCGCTTCATCTGCTGATTGTGATGACATCAATGCTGATGTCATCACAGCTCATTCCATATTTAGCGCCTCTTCTCATCTGCTGAATCCTCATCTGCTGAACACTGTAGCTTCCTGCTGAATGATGACGTCACTGCCGATGTCATCATCTTAACGCTCCAGCTGGTTTCTTCATCTGCTGATTGTGATGACATCAGTGACTGTTGATAGATTCATCAACAGTACTTATATCTTTGCGACTGCTAACAGATTCGTCAGCAGTACTTATAATTGCTTCCTTTCTTGCGCCTCCAGCTGATCTTCATCATCTCGAACTAAATCTTCAGCGCGCTTCTCTATTCCTGTACCAGCTGGTTCACTTTGCTCTTTAGCGCTTGCAGCTGATCTTCATCATCTGCTGATTCTCTTCGCTCCAGCTGGTTTAACCTTGGCCTACGCCTGATTACAAACAACTGAAATAACTCTGGACGTCTCCATTGCTAAATCAACTGCTCATTCCATGAACACTCAACCATCTGCTGATAGATAATATAGCGAACCAACTGCTGGACATATTCTTCGACCTGAAATCTGCGCACTTGAGTAGAATTGTTAGAAAGACAATAATAGGTTTTGTGTAATTCAAAACATAATTGGGATCTATCAAAAACAGATCCAACAACATGCTTATCTCAAAGCAGTAAATACAAGATCCATTCTTACCTTGCGCATATCTTACCCAATACCTCAACACAGTTGACAGCTGAAAGCCTGCTGCGACGCTTAGGTCTCGGCCAACATCTCAGGGTCAGCATCTCACAGCAAAAACCACAAGAAAGGTACTATGTGCCAAGATATCTAAGAGATCAGGTCGAGTTTAAGCTCACACAACTCACGACCGAAGCTTTCAACTCAAAACATCTACGAATAACAACCGTGAACTATCCAACTCAAAGGTTTACACTATGAACAGAATCTAACACCAGTACAACACGGTTACCTGAACTGTAGCTCAACTCAACAGGGAATCGTGAAACATAGCTCACGTAGCTCCTCAGCAATTTCCTCCGTCCGGCCTCCTCTCGACTCCAAACTAGTACAGAAACGTCGAGCTTGAATAGGGTTTCCAACCGAGGTACCCTCACTCAAAACTGATCGGCCAATCCCCGAAGATCTGGAAAATACTAGGTCGGGTGAACAATGATGAGGTTAGAGAATATATCTATCGGGAACTCTCTGAAGAGGATAATGATATGTGTGGTCTAAAATTACTAAGTTGGTCAACAAGAGGGTATATATACTCATGCTCAACAGATCACGGCTACGGTGGTATCAGATTAGCTCAGACATCAACACTGTATTTAGCCCAGCGTACAGCTCACCACGCACTACAAACCAGCTCTCGCATCAAAAATCTCATGCTCTCTACCGACCATGCTCTCAATAGATCACCTTTCGCTATAGTTCAGCTCTCAACTATTCAACTTTCGCACTCTTTTCATCTCTCGCGTATGATACATCTTACGAATCACACTCAGCTCTAGCGTAAACAGATTGCGTGCCCTCCAGCACAGGAGAAACGATCAGCTTGTTAGAGTAGATGCCCAACTAGCCAACTTGTGGCGTGTGGGTTTTATAGACTCTTGTACAAACAGTCTTTATATATAATATTCGCATTCTTTTATATGGCGTTCTTTACTTTCATTATGTGTGTAACGATTTACAATTGCGTTGAGTAAAGACCTAGAATGCACTAAAGCGTATGTTAGATGTGATAGTGGGTAGACGGCTATCATGAAACACATCTAATAGTCGCTGTGTATTCTGAACATGTTCCTAGTCGATTGGGCCGTCAAAATGAGGATAAGGCCGCCCGAGTTCGAGACTAGTATCTGTGATGCGAAGTACCATGTTTCATTGGTAGGGAACATTATGATGTTCTGAGCATGCAGATAGATAGTGACCTGGTGATCTATCGACTACCCTCGTTCGGACTTTCCAAGTGGTTACCATTTGTCGAGTGGATAAGTCCGAGGTCTTGGTTGTACTGATTAGTCCTCACGACTCGAAACGTCATTGAGACTCTACATGATAGGCGTCTCACTTTGACCCGTTTGCGGACTCACTTGGGGTCATAAGGCGTCGGGATTGGGTGAGACCCCGATGTATGTAGGAGTCGATGCATTGTTGTCGAGGATTCACCGCTCGCAGACATGCGTGGATATCCTATGCTATCTGAGGGGATAATAGTGTATATCTCTGGCCAGAGTACTAGAAGTGTTTTAGGTAAATGTGTTTACCTAGTTACACTCGCGATGTCACTATTCGATCTCCAAGATGTATGCATAGCTATCGGACCTATAGCGATTCTCGATTTACCAATGGTCGTTGATCTGATCGGGATATATGGATTGAAAGGACCGTACTGTACGCTAACCACGACCGACTGGTTCTTGCAGGCACTATCAGTGATACCTAGGGGATCATGGGGCGATGTTGCTAGACGCTTTACCATGATCCGTTGGGCAAGTTCGGAATTGTGATTCCGGAGCCACAATGGTTGTGGGCCCACGGCTAGCTGTATCCCTGAACCATTGAGGGTCACACAAGTACTAGATTCAAGATTCCCGCACGGATACTCAGCTCAATGTGTTGAGCACGAAAAGAGGATATCGGGAAGTGCGACTTCCTAAAAGTCAACAGGAGTCAAACCGGGGTTTCCCGCTGTTGAGGGGCAAAACGATCTTTTTGCACTGGGGTTCTGAAAAATGGTTTTTCAGATCATAATATTCAGTTTTGGAAACTGAGTCAAGTGCAGAATTCGTCAGTGCTTCTAGTGCAGCCTGACGAAGGAGTCTCGGTTCTGGTCGTGGACCGGATTGGCGATATCTACCGCAATCTACCGAGAAGAGCCGGGTTCTTGTAATCCGGTTGGAGCCAGGCACAAGTGCCAGCAAGGTATTCGTTTTGAATGCCCTATGAATGTCGATAACTGTTATCTATTTTTCATATTGATCGTCTCCCGGCTTTTATTCTTTGTTCTTCCGCTGCCTCACCGGGGGCGGATCCGGATCCCCAACAGTGGTATCAGAGCCAGTGTTTTTCGGATCTGATCATACGAATTGCCATAATTGTATCTAACATCTTATTTTTCAGAATCGAGACGAAAACAGAATCGAAGTTCCGGCTGGAATCGCCGCAGCACACGGCGGCGCCCCACCGCGCGCATGAACGCGTGCGGTACATGCGCGCTGGCCGCGCATGGATGGGCGCCGCCCCTCGCTATCATCGCGAGATGGTGCGCCGCTGCTAGCCGGGACGCACGCGCTGCCTTGCGCTACTTGTCGCGCGAGACACGACGAGTGGCCGCGCGCTGGCCACGAAACTTGCGCCGATGCCCCAAGCGATGGCCGCCCTGAATCGCGCGCTGGCCGCACGTTTCTTGTTTGCTGGCCGACGCTTGTGCGGCGTGCGAGGGCGCGCGATGGAGGAGGTGGTCGACGTTGCACGCGCAGCGTGGCGCTGCGTTGCGTCTCGCGCGATGGTGCGCGTGCTGCCGCCGCGTTTTTCGTGGTGGCGGCGCCGCCGTCGCCGGCCGCCGCTCCGGCGAGTTTCCGGCGATGTCGTGACGGCTGGTCTGAATTCTTCAGGTGCATATTCAGCAGATGCTTTGCTTTCTTAAATTCAGCAGATGCATATTCAGCAGATGCTTTGCTTTCTTAAATTCAGCAGATGCATATTCAGCAGATGCTTTGCTTTCTTAAATTCAGCAGATGCATATTCAGCAGATGCTTTGCTTTCTTAAATTCAGCAGATGCATATTCAGCAGATGCTTTGCTTTCTTAAATTCAGCAGATGCATATTCAGCAGATGCTTTGCTTTCTTAAATTCAGCAGATGCATATTCAGCAGATGCTTTGCTTTCTTAAATTCAGCAGATGCATATTCAGCAGATGCTTTGCTTTCTTAAATTCAGCAGATGCATATTCAGCAGATGCTTTGCTTTCTTAAATTCAGCAGATGCATATTCAGCAGATGCTTTGCTTTCTTAAATTCAGCAGATGCATATTCAGCAGATGCTTTGCTTTCTTAAATTCAGCAGATGCATATTCAGCAGATGCTTTGCTTTCTTAAATTCAGCAGATGCATATTCAGCAGATGCTTTGCTTTCTTAAATTCAGCAGATGCATATTCAGCAGATGCTTTGCTTTCTTAAATTCAGCAGATGCATATTCAGCAGATGCTTTGCTTTCTTAAATTCAGCAGATGCATATTCAGCAGATGCTTTGCTTTCTTAAATTCAGCAGATGCATATTCAGCAGATGCTTTGCTTTCTTAAATTCAGCAGATGCATATTCAGCAGATGCTTTGCTTTCTTAAATTCAGCAGATGCATATTCAGCAGATGCTTTGCTTTCTTAAATTCAGCAGATGCATATTCAGCAGATGCTTTGCTTTCTTAAATTCAGCAGATGCATATTCAGCAGATGCTTTGCTTTCTTAAATTCAGCAGATGCATATTCAGCAGATGCTTTGCTTTCTTAAATTCAGCAGATGCATATTCAGCAGATGCTTTGCTTTCTTAAATTCAGCAGATGCATATTCAGCAGATGCTTTGCTTTCTTAAATTCAGCAGATGCATATTCAGCAGATGCTTTGCTTTCTTAAATTCAGCAGATGCATATTCAGCAGATGCTTTGCTTTCTTAAATTCAGCAGATGCATATTCAGCAGATGCTTTGCTTTCTTAAATTCAGCAGATGCATATTCAGCAGATGCTTTGCTTTCTTAAATTCAGCAGATGCATATTCAGCAGATGCTTTGCTTTCTTAAATTCAGCAGATGCATATTCAGCAGATGCTTTGCTTTCTTAAATTCAGCAGATGCATATTCAGCAGATGCTTTGCTTTCTTAAATTCAGCAGATGCATATTCAGCAGATGCTTTGCTTTCTTAAATTCAGCAGATGCATATTCAGCAGATGCTTTGCTTTCTTAAATTCAGCAGATGCATATTCAGCAGATGCTTTGCTTTCTTAAATTCAGCAGATGCATATTCAGCAGATGCTTTGCTTTCTTAAATTCAGCAGATGCATATTCAGCAGATGCTTTGCTTTCTTAAATTCAGCAGATGCATATTCAGCAGATGCTTTGCTTTCTTAAATTCAGCAGATGCATATTCAGCAGATGCTTTGCTTTCTTAAATTCAGCAGATGCATATTCAGCAGATGCTTTGCTTTCTTAAATTCAGCAGATGCATATTCAGCAGATGCTTTGCTTTCTTAAATTCAGCAGATGCATATTCAGCAGATGCTTTGCTTTCTTAAATTCAGCAGATGCATATTCAGCAGATGCTTTGCTTTCTTAAATTCAGCAGATGCATATTCAGCAGATGCTTTGCTTTCTTAAATTCAGCAGATGCATATTCAGCAGATGCTTTGCTTTCTTAAATTCAGCAGATGCATATTCAGCAGATGCTTTGCTTTCTTAAATTCAGCAGATGCATATTCAGCAGATGCTTTGCTTTCTTAAATTCAGCAGATGCATATTCAGCAGATGCTTTGCTTTCTTAAATTCAGCAGATGCATATTCAGCAGATGCTTTGCTTTCTTAAATTCAGCAGATGCATATTCAGCAGATGCTTTGCTTTCTTAAATTCAGCAGATGCATATTCAGCAGATGCTTTGCTTTCTTAAATTCAGCAGATGCATATTCAGCAGATGCTTTGCTTTCTTAAATTCAGCAGATGCATATTCAGCAGATGCTTTGCTTTCTTAAATTCAGCAGATGCATATTCAGCAGATGCTTTGCTTTCTTAAATTCAGCAGATGCATATTCAGCAGATGCTTTGCTTTCTTAAATTCAGCAGATGCATATTCAGCAGATGCTTTGCTTTCTTAAATTCAGCAGATGCATATTCAGCAGATGCTTTGCTTTCTTAAATTCAGCAGATGCATATTCAGCAGATGCTTTGCTTTCTTAAATTCAGCAGATGCATATTCAGCAGATGCTTTGCTTTCTTAAATTCAGCAGATGCATATTCAGCAGATGCTTTGCTTTCTTAAATTCAGCAGATGCATATTCAGCAGATGCTTTGCTTTCTTAAATTCAGCAGATGCATATTCAGCAGATGCTTTGCTTTCTTAAATTCAGCAGATGCATATTCAGCAGATGCTTTGCTTTCTTAAATTCAGCAGATGCATATTCAGCAGATGCTTTGCTTTCTTAAATTCAGCAGATGCATATTCAGCAGATGCTTTGCTTTCTTAAATTCAGCAGATGCATATTCAGCAGATGCTTTGCTTTCTTAAATTCAGCAGATGCATATTCAGCAGATGCTTTGCTTTCTTAAATTCAGCAGATGCATATTCAGCAGATGCTTTGCTTTCTTAAATTCAGCAGATGCATATTCAGCAGATGCTTTGCTTTCTTAAATTCAGCAGATGCATATTCAGCAGATGCTTTGCTTTCTTAAATTCAGCAGATGCATATTCAGCAGATGCTTTGCTTTCTTAAATTCAGCAGATGCATATTCAGCAGATGCTTTGCTTTCTTAAATTCAGCAGATGCATATTCAGCAGATGCTTTGCTTTCTTAAATTCAGCAGATGCATATTCAGCAGATGCTTTGCTTTCTTAAATTCAGCAGATGCATATTCAGCAGATGCTTTGCTTTCTTAAATTCAGCAGATGCATATTCAGCAGATGCTTTGCTTTCTTAAATTCAGCAGATGCATATTCAGCAGATGCTTTGCTTTCTTAAATTCAGCAGATGCATATTCAGCAGATGCTTTGCTTTCTTAAATTCAGCAGATGCATATTCAGCAGATGCTTTGCTTTCTTAAATTCAGCAGATGCATATTCAGCAGATGCTTTGCTTTCTTAAATTCAGCAGATGCATATTCAGCAGATGCTTTGCTTTCTTAAATTCAGCAGATGCATATTCAGCAGATGCTTTGCTTTCTTAAATTCAGCAGATGCATATTCAGCAGATGCTTTGCTTTCTTAAATTCAGCAGATGCATATTCAGCAGATGCTTTGCTTTCTTAAATTCAGCAGTTTATTCCTCAGCTGGTAATTTGCTTTCTTAAATTCAGCAGATGCATATTCAGCAGATGCTTTGCTTTCGTAAATTCAGCAGATGCATATTCAGCAGATGCTTTGCTTTCGTAAATTCAGCAGATGCATATTCAGCAGATGCTTTGCTTTCGTAAATTCAGCAGATGCATATTCAGCAGATGCTTTGCTTTCGTAAATTCAGCAGATGCATATTCAGCAGATGCTTTGCTTTCGTAAATTCAGCAGATGCATATTCAGCAGATGCTTTGCTTTCGTAAATTCAGCAGATGCATATTCAGCAGATGCTTTGCTTTCGTAAATTCAGCAGATGCATATTCAGCAGATGCGTTGCTTTCGTAAATTTCAGCAGATGTATTTCATTTCATTATTTTTTATGAGGATATGGGGATGTCCTGCTTACGTGAAGCAGACAGTGGGAGATAAGCTGGATATGAGATCCATCTTATGCTACTTCATTGGGTATCCAAAGAATTCCATTGGATACTATTTCTACTATCCCAGCGAGACAAAAGTGTTTGTCTCTAGGTATGCCACCTTTATGGAAAGGGAATTTCTACTTGATAGAAAGGACAAAATAGTAGAACTTGAAGAGGTTCGAGAACCAACTGAAGTACCAAATGAATCTCCCGCACCTACTGAGCCAGTACCAGATATGGTCGCACCTAGGAGATCCGAAAGGATTCCTAGAGCTCCAGAGAGATATGGTTTTCTCCTTGAAGATGATCAAGGTGATCAAGTTGTTGGATCTGATCCAAGAACTTTCAAGGAGGCAATTTCCGATGCTGATTCTAACTTATGGCTTGAAGCAATGCAGTCTGAGTTTGACTCAATGCATGCAAACCAAGTTTGGACTCTCGTTAACCCTCCCGAAGGAATTGTTCCTATTGGGTGCAAATGGGTATACAAGAGGAAACTTGGGCCTGATGGCAAGGTAATGACCTACAAGGCGCGACTGGTCGCGAAAGGTTACACTCAAAGGCAAGGTGTTGACTATGATGAAACATTCTCACCAGTCGCAATGTTCAAGTCAATTAGAATATGTTAGCCATAGCCACATGGTACGACTATGAGATATGGCAAATGGATGTGAAAACTGACGTCGAGGATTCACCGCTCGCAGACATGCGTGGATATCCTATGCTATCTGAGGGGATAATAGTGTATAAATCTCTGGCCAGAGTACTAGAAGTGTTTTAGGTAAATGTGTTTACCTAGTTACACTCACGATGTCACTATTCGATCTCCAAGATGTATGCATAGCTATCGGATCTATAGCGATTCTTGATTTACCAATGGTCGTTGATCTGATCGGGATATATGGATTGAAAGGACCGTACTGTACGCTAACCACGACCGACTGGTTCTTGCAGGCACTATCAGTGATACCTAGGGGATCATGGGGCGATGTTGCTAGACTCTTTACCATGATCCGTTGGGCAAGTCCGGAATTGTGATTCCGGAGCCATAATGGTTGTGGGCCCACGGCTAGCTGTATCTCTGAACCATTGAGGGTCACACAAGTACTAGATTCGAGATTACCGCACGGATACTCAGCTCAATGTGTTGAGCACGAGAAGAGGATATCAGGAAGTGCGACTTCCTAAAAGTCAACAGGGGTCAAACCGGGGTTTCCCGCTGTTGAGGGGCAAAACGGTCTTTTTGCACTGGAGTTCTGAAAAATGGTTTTTCAGATCATAATATTCAGTTTTGGAAACTGAGTCGATCCGTCCGATCTGATCGGCGATCGGAGTTACGGTGAAGTCTCGGTGGTGGAGATGAACTGAATGTTCATCGTTGGGCCGGTCCAAGTCCAACACTCAAGATTATTTAATTAAGCCTAAGCCTAGACTTAATATAACTTGACACAACTCCCAAGAACCCTAACCCTAATCTCTATTGCCTCCCCTCCTCTCTCGAACGCCGTCGTCGCCGTGCGCCGCCCGCCGCCGCCGCCACTTCGCCGGAAATCGTTCCGGCCTAGTTTTTCGAGGAGAATCCGTTCGTGCAGAATTCATCAGTGCTTCTAGTGCAGCCTGACGAAGGAGTCTCGGTTCTGGTCATGGACCGGATTGGCGATATCTACCGCAATCTACCGAGAAGAGCCGGGTTCTTTTAATTCCGGTTGGAGCCAGGCACAAGTGCCAGCAAGGTATTCGTTTTGAACGCCCTATGAATGTCGATAACTGTTATCTATTTTTCGTATTGATCGTCTACCGGCTTTTATTCTTTGTTCTTCCGCTGCCTCGCCGGGGTCGGATCCGGATCCCCAACACAGCTCTCACCAAATCTGACCACCACCAACAGCTCTCGTCCAAAACGGACCGTACAAACAGCTTGCGCCACAAACAGTAGAACAGATCGCGCCAGCATATCAGATCACGCCCTCTACGACAAATCTGATAATCCTATCTGCTCACCACTGACCCGACTACACTATCAACCTACGTCCTTACTGGTTTTACCATACAACTCGGACCTCCTGCGATCTATCTACTCAGCTCAGAACACTAGATACGTCCCTAAACTGAATCCAGGTTACATCTCACTACAAAAACTGCTAACAGCTCAGAACGGTTTCACTGCCAACAGACCTAAGACAGATCGGGTCACACGAGCTCAGCAAAGGTTAAACTGCACGATACCACCAGATAGCTCACACTACCTTAGGTCCCTATCCATCAGCTTAGGATGCTCCATCCAACTTATGGCAACCAGAACAGCCCGCGATGCTCTCAGCTCGCAGCACATAAGCTTGGAACATCTTGCGAAATCCACAGCAGCACAGCTCGCAGCAACAGATCAGATCACGCCCTAGCCAGCTTACACGTAATGAACAGTTGTAACGCCCAGAAAATCCCTAATTCCACATATTATTTTATTTTTCCCCGAAGGGTCAATCTGCGATTTTCGCATCTTCAGCATATCAATTTGTATCTGTGCTGATTTTGAGTTTACAGCTTAGGAACGCGGTTCAAGAGTATTTCGCAAGGGATTAACCTGAGAACGGTTCGAGTTTTAAAATGCTTTAAAATATTTTGTTTTAAAATGATTTATATTAAAGAATGATTTTCTTTTATATATAATATTAGGTATGGGAAAAAGCTTTCAAAAGAAAAGATTTCATGTACAGATGCCCATACCTCTTTTCACCTAATACTTCCATTATTGGAGCTCTATTTAGTTATGATGAAACACTTCATTTGGGGAAGAAATAAACGCAGTTTATCTAAAAAATTTTCTAAGTGTTTCGTCGGTGCTCGTGGGGAATTCCAGCCGGGGTGTTCTGTCCAGCCGTTGTTTGTTTCCAGGCAAGTACTTTATGTTCTTTGATTGTATCCATGGAAGCATAATAAGTTCTTTTCAACTTGTCTGTGCTTGTGTTTCGCAGTTTCTCCAAGTTTATAGTTTCTGTTTAACTGAGCTGGTTTTATTAAAAGTTATGGGTTTGCGATAATGTTTGGTTTTCAATAGACAGAAAAGATTGAGTTTTTCAGAATCTGATGCTATTTCTTTCAAAACTGCTGGGTACAAAGATAGTTTCAAGCATATTTCCATGAGTGAGCCAGTAATTATGTCGTACTGGATGGCAAGGATGAGATTCTGAGATGATAGGCAGAGCTGGTCCAGCTAGAGATCTGTTTTGATCTGGTAAGTTTAGCTTATCTATTCGAACTTCTCCAAGATGCTTTCAGCTCCGTGCTGGGCGTTTAAGGATGAGGTTCTGAGTTGATATGCTGAGCTGGTCCAATTAGAGCGTTGTTATGGTCTGGTAAGCTTAACCAGTCTACTCGAATTTCTCGAAGATGGTTTATTTTATGTTCTAGCTAGTATGAGATGACGTTCTGAGCTGATGGGAAGATCTGGTCCGATAGGAACTTGGTTCTGGTCTGATAAACTTAGATAATTGGTTTAAACTTCTCCAAGTTGTTCTCAGTATTCTATTGATATTCTACTCATTTAGAGTCCTTTCCATCATTTCAGTTCATAGTTTGATCCCCGAGCTGTTACAGTTTTCATTACGACCTGTTTATTTTCCCGAGCTGGTTGTCCAGCCCGCTCCCGTGCTGGTACAGTACCCATATGTTCTTCCGTGCTGGTACAGTACCCTTGTGTTCTTCTGTGCTGGTACAGTGCCCTTGTGTTCCCACGTGCTGGCACAGTATCTTTCATGTTCTATCAGCTGAGCTGGTCTCTACTAGTGCTGGTACAGTACCCATATGTTCTTCCGTGCTGGTACAGTACCCTTGTGTTCTTCTGTGCTGGTACAGTGCCCTTGTGTTCCCACGAGCTGGCACAGTATCTTTCATGTTCTATCAGCTGAGCTGGTCTCTACTAAGCTGGTATAGTATTCTTCAGCTGAGCTGGTCTATTCCAAGCTGGTTTCCCAGCCCATCTCCGAGCTGGTTCCATTGTTCAGTTCTTTTGTGAGCTGGTTTCCTTGTCTAGTAAGTTCAAGCTTCGTTTCAAAGGTATAACCCAAATTCGTTCTTGGTTGTACCAAAGTTCAATAAATAATTCCCCCAGCTTAGAGCTCTGCAGTTCGTTAGCGCGCTGTGTTGCTCCAAGCTGGTCCAGCTTAGGTCCCTTTTGGACTGATGCAGTAAGTTTCAGTTTAATTCCCCTCTTCTTTTGATACAGATTCATAGGTTTGGCTCTAGTATGCTCTTGGTTATGCCCCAGTTCAAAGCATAGTCCTCCAGCTTAGAGCTCGGCTAATTGTTCTTCGTTCCTATATCCTGAGCTGCTCCAAGTTTCATCTTAGTTGAGCTTCGATGCACTCCCAGTAACTTTTAAATGTCAAAGAAGTTTTAAAGCTGCGAACCATTTTTATTTTAAGCGATCTGAATCAGATCAAGAGAAAACAGTTTGAAACCAGTTTTTACAGAAAAACAGTTTAAAGAATTTTTTCAGCAGAGAAAGGTTTTATTGACAAGTTTAAAGGAAGTAGATTTTAAAAGTTAAAGCTGAATGAGTTGTGGTATAAGATCCAGACGGTCAGTTATAGGGAGGGTGAGCAAGTTCGTTGACGGATCAGTGTGTCACTCCAATTACGGTGAGTGTGGATGTCAGTCGACGGACTGTGGTGCCCCTCCAACAAGAAAGTTAAGGGCGTAAATTTTCCAAAATCCTGTATACAGATGAGCTTGTGCAAGCGAACTGACCTATGAAGGTTTTCTGCGCCTGATGACAGTTATGAGAGAAAGGGTTGTTTACAACCAAAGTTTAAAGTAAAGATGAAGCTAAAGCTTACTTCCTTTAATACCAATTACTGCTTTAAAAGTTTTTAGTGCTTCAAGCATGCCGAGTTATAGCTTTAAATGTTTTAAGTGCTTCGAGCATGCCCAGTTACTGTTTAAATGTTTTTAAGTCGGTTTAAGCAAGTTAAATTATGCATTCAAGCTTACAGTTTACCAGCTTTCAGTTATGCTTTAAAGTTTCGAGCTTTCAGTTAGTAGCTTTCAGCTTTCAGTTTAAAAGCTATCTTCATGCATGTACTGCGTGCATTTGTTTTTTTAGAATTACTTGCTGAGCCCCTAGGCTCACTAGCTTTCTTGGGTACAGGTAATGTTGTTCAGCGTGAGTTGGAAGACGCAAGCTGAACCAGATCAGGGAAGTGTGTTTATCGAGGAACCAGCGTTTCCTTGCTGCTGAGACCGTATCTCTTTTGTGATTGCAGTTGTATTAAACACCTCGTTTCAGATTTGTTTCCAAGTTGTTTCGAAACATTTGTATTAAAATATTTCTATAATAGTGTTTCTGTTCTAATCTGTCTTGTCTTTAGTACTTTCAACCCATAAGCTATTGTGATCTGTTTTACTCTAAGATGTTTTAACCCACGAGCTGTTTGTATAGAACGACAGCGTTTTAATTGTTGTTTCCTAGTCCGTGTGAGATCAGTTTACGTATTCTCCCTTCAGTTCCGAGTACCACAGTCCTAATCTGTTTGCTCATGCGCAAGATGAACAGCCCATTATATCGCACAATCACCCCTAGAGTGTTTGTGTTATTCGGAAAGTTCTTTAATTTGAAAATAAAAACTTGTACACTTTCATTCGTACGGTATTTTATAAATTCGTGGACCACAACAGTTCTCGCCAAAGCTGAAACCATAAACAACTCTCGTCCGATCTGACAACCACAAATAGCTCTGGCCCAAGCTGAAGACCACAAACAGCACTGGTCTACACGGACGATACTACCAACTTACGCCTAAGCCGATACCTCCAAACTATGCGGCACAAGACTCAAAATCTGATCCCTCAACTCAGGGCACCCAGAACATCCCTAAGCTGAACTCATCTTACGCTCAAACAGTGAAATCCCCAAGATGTTCGCCTTTACGCTGTTATCCCCAAAACAGCTCTCAGTAGAAGACTCAATCCAGCACAATGAAGCAGTTCAGCTCAAAACTGTTCCACTCAGATCAGCTCGTGATCTGAGATTAGCACAGAGAATTCAGCTCAGCTTACGATTTCCAAAACAGTAAGCGCTTCCAAAACCAGCTTACATTGCTCAGTCACGCCAATCATCTCAGTGTTGGCGTACAATGGCGGATCCGGATCCCGTTTCCCGGGGGCGCAGCGGAAATCAAAAATTGCCCCGAGAAACGTTCAATACATTCAAATACAATTCTATAAACATTCATAGGGTGTTCATAGAATCGTTACCTTGCTGGCGTCTAGGCGCCTGGCTCCAACCAGAATTCACAGGGAAATCTGGCTCTTGAATTGTAGGCGGCGGTAGATCCTCCTAATCAGGTCCACGACCGGAATCAAGACACCTTCATCAGCCTGCACTAGAAGGACTGACGAATTCAGCAGGGACGGAAACTCCTCGTCGTGGTGATCGAAACAAGTCCGATCACGTAGATGGTGTCACACGGCGGCGGCGCAAGGCGGCGTGAGGTTGAGGGAGAGGAGGGGCGGCCGAGTGTGAAGTATGGAGGCTAGGGTTGTGTGTTAATTGTATGATTAAAGCCCTAGTATAATACTAGTATATAACAAATATACATGGGTTTGAACCGGCCCATTGGACTTGGGTCAGGCCCAAGTCCATATGAACATTAGGTTCATTTAAATCACTACGGTTTCATCATAACTCCGATCGACGATCAGATCGGACCGATCGACTCAGTTTCCAAAACTGAACATTATGATGTGAAAAACAATTTTTCAGATTACCTAGTCCAAAATGACAGTTTTGCCCCTCAACTTTGGGAAATCGCAATTTGACCCCTGTTGACTTTTAGGAAGTCGCACTCCCTAAAATCCTCTTCCTATACTCAACACATTGAGCTCAGTTTCCGTGCGGGAATCATGAATCCAGTACTTGTGTGACCCTCAATGGTTCAGGGATACAGCTAGCCGTGGGCCCACAACCATTGCGGCTCCGAAATCATAATTTCGGACTTGCCCATCGGATCATGGTAAAGTGCCTAGCAACATCGCCCCATGATCCCCTAGGTATCACTGATAGTGCCTGCAAGAACCAGTTGGTCGTGGTTAGCGTACAGTACGGTCCTTTCAACACATATATCCCGATCAGATCAATGACCATTGGTAAATCGAGAGTCGCTGAAGATCTGATAGCTATGCATACATCTTGGAGATCGAATAGTGACATCGCGAGTGTAACTAGGTAAACCAATTTACCTAAAACACATCCAGTACTCTGGCCAGAGTTTTATACACTATTATCCCCTCAGATAGCATAGGATATCCACGCATGAAAACGAGCGGTGAATCCTTGACAACGAAGCATCGACTCCTACATGCATCGGGACCTCACCCAATCCCGCCGCCTAATGACCCCAAGTGAGTCGGCAAATGGGTCAAAGTGAGGCGCCTATCATATAGAGTCTCAATGACGTTTCGAGTAGTGAGGACTAATCAGTACAACCAAGACCTCGGACTTATCCACTCGACAAATGGTAACCACTTGGAAAGTCCGAACGAGGGTAGTTTGATAGATCACCAGGTCACTATCTATCTGCATGCTCAGAACATCACAATGTTCCCTACCAATGAAACATGGTACTTCGCATCGCAGATGCTAGTCTGAAGCTCGGGCGGCCTTATCCTCATTTTGACGGCCCAATCGACTAGGAACGAATTCAGAATACACAGTGACTATTAGATGTGTTTCATGATAGCCATCATATCCACTATCACATCTAACATACACTATGGTGCATTTTAGGTCTTTATCCAACACAATTGTTAACATATAACATAATGAAAATAAATAATGCCATAAAGAAATGCGAATAACATATATAAATATTGTGATATACAAGAGACAATAAAACCCACACGCCACAAGTTGGCTAGTTGGGCATCTACTCTAACAATCTCCCACTTGCCCTATAGCCAACTACACATCAGACGCAGTCCTATTGTTTCGTGATGTTTTTCAAACAATGGTCCTGGCAAGGGCTTCGTAAGTGGATCAGCAATGTTGTCCGCAGAGGCGACTCTCTCAACTGCTATGTCACCTCTAGCCACAATATCCCGGATTATGTGGTATTTCCTCAGTATATGTTTGGATCTTTGGTGAGACCTAGGCTCCTTTGCTTGCACAACGGCACCCGTGTTGTCGTAGTACACCGGGACTGGACCAACTCCATCAGGAATGACGCCCAACTCTTGGACGAAATTCCTTATCCAAACCGCCTCGTTAGCAGCAGCTGATGCTGCGATGTACTCAGCCTCAGTGGTTGAATCCATGATAGTGTCTTGCTTTGCATCGAGTCATCTCAGACTGCATTGCTTCAAGCCACAAATTAGAATCAGCATCGGAAATTGCCTCCTTGAAAGTCTTTGGATCACATCCAACAACTTGATCACCCTGATCATCTTCAAGAAGGAAACCATATCTTTCAGGAGCCCTAGGAACCCTTTCGGATCTCCTAGGTGCGACCATTTCTGGTACTGGCTCTGGAGGCGCGGGAGACTCACTTGGTAATTCAGATAATTCTCGAACCTCTTCGAGTTCTACTATTTTGTCCTTTCTATCAAGTAGAAATTCTCTTTCCATAAAGGTGGCATTCCTAGAAACAAACACTTTTGTTTCGTTTGGATAGTAGAAGTTGTATCCAATAGAATTATTTGGATACCCAATGAAGTAGCATAAGATGGATCTAGTATCCAGCTTATCTCCCACTGTCTGCTTCACATAAGCAGGACATCCCCAAATCCTCATGTATGAGTATTTGGGTGGTTTGCCCATCCATATCTCATATGGAGTCTTGTCCACTGCCTTGGTGTGGACATTGTTCAATAAAATTACCGTTGTTTCGAGCGCATAGCCCTAAAACGAGGTAAGAAGCTCAGTGAAGCTCATCATAGATCGAACCATGTCCATCAAGGTCTGATTACGACGCTCCGCTACACCATTGAGCTGTGGTGTGGCTGGAGGGGTCCACTGTGAGAGAATATCATTCTCTTTCAGATAGTCTTGAAATTCAGCACTTAAGTATTCACCACCTCGATCAGATCGAAGTGCTTTAATACTTTTCCCTAGCTGATTTTCTACTTCAGCCTTGAATTCTTTGAACCTTTCAAAGGATTCAGACTTGTGCTTCATTAAGTACAAGTACCCATACCTAGAGTAATCATCGGTAAAGGTGATGAAGTATGTGTGACCGTACTTAGTACCAATGCTAAGTGTGCCACACACATCAGTATGGATCAAATCCAATAGGCCTTGAGCACGTTCAGGCTTGCCCTTGAAGGGTTGTTTAGTCATCTTTCCCTTGAGACAAGTCTCACAAGTCGGTAGGGAGTTAATGTCTGACAAATCAAACATGTCACTCCTAACAAACTTGTTCATCCTTCTTAGGGAAATATGACCTAGCCTAGCGTGCCAAAGTTGTGCTGGGTTCAAGTCATAGACTTAGATAGAGTGACCACGTGGCTCATAGGGTAGTGTCCTCTCTTGCACTCTTCCATAGAGAACCTCTTAAGTATGGTATCGATGTAGGTGGCTTGGGTGAGTCCGAGCATCCGTTTCGATCTATCCCGATAGATCTGTATTCCAAGAATATAGGATGCTTCACCCATGTACTTCATCGAGAATCTACTAGACAACCATACTTTAGTTGACTGTAGCATTCCTACATCATTCCCAATGAGTAGAATGTCATCAACGTAAAGTACAAGGAATGTCACAGCGCTTTTAACTACCTTCTTATATACACATGGCTCCTCGAGATTCTTGATGAAACCAAATTCCTTAATTGTTTCATCGAATCTCAGGTTCCAACTCCTCAATGCTTGTTTGAGACCGTAGATCGATCTCTGAAGTTTGCATACCTTATTCTCATTTCCCACAGATGTGAAACCCTCAGGCTGTGTCATATAGATCTCTTTCTTAATGTTCCCATTAAGGAACGCAGTTTTCACATCCATTGGCCATATCTCATAGTCGTACCATGCGGCTATGGCTAGTAAGATTCTAATCGACTTGAACATTGCGACTGATGAAAAGGTTTCATCATAGTCAACACCTTGCCTTTGAGTGTAACCTTTTGCGACCAGTCGTGCCTTGTAGGTCAATACCTTACCATCGGGCCCAAGTTTCCTCTTGTATATCCATTTACACCCGATAGGAACAATTCCTTCGGGAGGATTAACAAGAGTCCAAACTTGGTTCGCATGCATCGAGTCATCTCAGACTGCATTGCTTCAAGCCACAAATTAGAATCAGCATCGGAAATTGCCTCCTTGAAAGTCTTTGGATCACATCCAACAACTTGATCACCCTGATCATCTTCAAGAAGGAAACCATATCTTTCAGGAGCCCTAGGAACCCTTTCGGATCTCCTAGGTGCGACCATTTCTGGCACTGGCTCTGGAGGCGTAGGAGATTCACTTGGTACTTCAATTGGTTCTCGAACCTCTTCGAGTTCTACTATTTTGCCCTTTCTATCAAGTAGAAATTCCCTATCAAGGTCTCGACGCTCCGCTACACCATTGAGCTGTGGTGTGGCTGGAGGGGTCCACTGTGAGAGAATATCATTCTCTTCTCTTTCCATCCTTCAATAACAACTTAAAATTTGACGACAGAAATAAATAAACATCTCCTATAGCTACTGCAGCAACTCTTGCTCCATTGCCCAGCCTCAAGTGGGTCTCACCCTCTCTAAGACGTCGGCTTCTTGTCATCACCTGCAAATCATTGCAGATATGAGATCCACATCCGGTATCAAGTACCCAAGAAGTCGAATTAAGAGACATTTATTTCGATATAGAACATACCTTTTGCAGTTCGCAACTGCTCGAGGTACTCCTTGCAGTTCCTCATCCAATGCCCAGGCTTGTGGCAGTGGTGGCAAACATCCTCGGTCTGGTTTGGCTTGGAAGTCTTTGCCTTGGGCTTCTTAGTGGGCTTTTCCTCCTTCGCAGGGGCAGAACGCTTCTTACCCTTGCGTCTGGGCCCCTTCTTCGCAGAGGAAGAAGAGCCCATAAGGAGGACGGGCTTGTCCTTCTTTATGGTTCCCTCAAACACGACCAGCATGTTAACCACCTCTTCAAGGGTGGCTGCCAGCTTGTTCATGTTGAAGTTGACCACAAAGGGATCGAATGCAGCGGGTAGCGAGAGGAGAAGCACATCCACAGACAGCTCGTGTGGAAGTGTGATATCAAGGCCCGCCATATTTTCAACGAGCCCAATCATACGAACCCCATGCTCGCGGACCGAAGTCCCATCACGCATGCGGCTCGTCATAAGCTCCTTGACAGCGGTGAACCTCTCATGTCGAGAGTTCTCCCCATACAGTTCCTTGAGATGAAAGAGTATGTCAGCAGCATACTTCGTCTTCTCAAAGCGCCGTTGCATTTCGTTGGACATCAATGCCATCACATAGCATCGAGTCTTAAGCTCTTCGTCCCACCATTGTTTAAGCGTAATCAGCTCCTCAGGGATGATATCGGCAGGGGCTTCCTTCGGAGGGCTCTTCTCTATCGTATAGAGAAGTTTCTCCGAAGCCAATGTTGAGGTTTCGAAGCCAGTCTTGGTAGTTCAGACCGGTGAACTTGTTGCTATCTAGTATAGCAGCGAGTGGGTTTTTGATCGAAGATATTATAAAGTAGTTTGTACTGAAAAGAAAAACAGACATGCATTACAAACTATATATGAAAAGCGCTAAGACATAAAACAAGGTCATTTAGTTTTATGAATTACCCTCCCACTATTTTAACGATTTCACCATCCTCTAATGAAATCGGGAAAGCAAGTTTCCTTAGTGGGTACACAGAGTCCAATCAAGCGATCATGGTCCCGAATAATATCAGCCAACCATGACCCTTAAAAGGTAGAGTTCAATTGCAACCGGTGCAACCTCCATGTATTTTACCTCACGTCCAGTAAGGGCCCAATAATATGACGCCGTTTACTATCACGTGTCAAGATGACCCATCAATGTTGAGTCGTGAAGGACGGTCCCCTTAACGTCCCCAATAATATGAGCCAACGTTAAAGGGAGTTCCAACCGACTCACAACAATTTGTCAATGACGTGTACAGCTTTCCGGCATACATAACCCCCTCAATAATATGAGCCGGGCCATGTATGCGGGTAGCATCGGCGTACACCCATTGTTGATGGAAGGTAGGGATAATTTAAACAGATTTAAATTCCCTTTAGTTTATCGAATAAACTTTTAATCTTGATATCAGTTTTAAATCATATTTAAAACGAGAGATTTTATTTTTGAAAATTTGGTCTCATGCGATTTTAAATCACAATTTAGAACATGCGGATTCAACTAACATATATCAAATATATATAACTTTGGGATGATCGATCGTGAGAGCTATGCGGTCCGTGGTTGCCAATCACGGACCTGGGTCCAGTCCTAGGTGAAATGCAATATGCAATGCAATCCTATTACAATTGCTTCCGATTTTACAGATCTTCGGTCTTCAATATCTTTGATCGTCATCTCCACCGTCTTCAAATGTCCTCCCACTAAATCTAGTAATTTACATTTAAATTTCCATGACATATTGGGATACAAATTTGTAGGGGTGGGAACGGGACACAAACAGACTCACTTTAATCGATATCAACAAAATGTTGGGGATCCGGATCCGCCCCCGGCGAG
>KQ995342.1:28546-51834 GCA_001598015.1 Dorcoceras hygrometricum
TCGGTGGTCAACACAATTAATCGGGTCAACGGAGTAACTGTAGATCAACCAGTCATTGGTTAAGAACAACTAGTCGTTGGGTAAGGGCAATCAGCAGTTGAAAGAAAACCAGACGCTGGATGTGAATCAGCAGTGAGGTACTTAGGGGAAGGAATCAGTCGCAAGAGAAACCAGTCGCAACATAGTAACCAGTCGCAAGCAACAGTAACCAGTCGCAAGCAAAACCAGTCACAAGCAACAGTAACCAGTCGCAAGCAACAGTAACCAGTCGCAAGCAAAACCAGTCGCAAGCAACAGTAACCAGCTGATGGTTATGAAATGCGATATGAACAGTAAACCAACTGATGGTTATGAAATGCGATTTGAACAGTAAATCAGCTGATGGTTATGAAATGCGATATGAACAGTAAACCAGCTGATGGTTATGAGATGCGATATGAACAGTAAACCAGCTGATGGTTATGAGATGCGATATGAACAGTAAACCAGCTGATGGTTATGAAATACGATATGAACAGTAAACCAGCTGATGGTTATGAAATACGATATGAACAGTAAACCAGCTGATGGTTATGAAATACGATATGAACAGTAAACCAGCTGATGGTTATGAAATACGATATGAACAGTAAACCAGCTGATGGTTATGAAATACGATATGAACAGTAAACCAGCTGATGGTTATGAAATACGATATGAACAGTAAACCAGCTGATGGTTATGAAATGCGATAACGTCACGAACAACATCCACAACATTAGACTTCACCTATCAAACCAGACTTAGTTCTGGTTCTACTAGCATTTCCAACTTCGTGGAGTCAAATTCGGACGCTGTCATTCACCAAGAAAAGAAGAACTTCATAATTTTCATGAGTTGGAATCTGAAATGCTCAGTGTTTCAAAATCAACATCATCAACTCCGTAAAATACTATTTTAATTCCAAACCTACACTCACTTGAACCCAATCATTAAACATACAATTCAATATCAGCAAAATATGAGCAAAGACTGATATTAAACATAACTTAGGCAAGGAATTTCGAAACGAAGTAAAAACAATACATATACTTTCATGGTGTAGCAAGAATCAAATTTACTTGCCTCAATACAGGAGAACACGAAAACACAGCAGGTCTAGCAGCAAGTCTCTCCAAGCACAACAGCGAGTTTCTTATGGTTTCTTTTATGAAAATAAAGATTTTTCTTACAAACATTGAACTTATAGTCCAATGTACCATAGGCATGGGAGTCTGACTTGTAACAGGGGAAAAACACTTGAGTAGGCATGGTATTCCACACCTACTTCTCCAGAATTTATTAAAAATCCCCTGTCACTTTTTTAATTTGTTAAAACGATACTCTAATTTTTATAAAAGCCATTCTCCCATTCAAAATTCATTTTATTTTCAACCTCCAAAATTACCCAGTTGATGCTTGGAGTAACAGCTGATCAGACCCTGCACCATGTCTCGCATCTAGAAAATAAGAAGTCAGCTTTTCAATCAAACAAACAAGCTGAGATCTGGAATTAGAAATGAATCCTCGAATTATAAAGATGAGAATTTGTGGTCCTATGGATTTTGGGACGCTACAAAAATGTTGTGAAAACTGCGTTTCAAACGAGGTATGGGCATTATGAGTTTTTGGTTATGCCTTTTGGTTTGACGAATGCCCCTACAGTTTTCATGGACCTGATGAACCGAGTCTTTAGAGAGTTCATCGATCAGTTTGTGATTATTTTCATCGATGACATTTTGGTTTACTCGAAGACTCTGATGCAGCATAAGGAACATTAAGTCTAGTCCTCCAAACACTTCTAGACTCGCAGTTGTATGCCAATTTTCTAAATGCGAGTTTTGGTTGGACAGAGTAGTATTTCTGGGTCATGTCATTTCGACTGAAGGAATATCCATTGATCCCAGTAAGGTAGAGGTTGTAGTGAACTGGGAGCGACCCAAGAACGTCTCAGAGATTCGTAGCTTTTTGGGATTGGCTAGCTACTATCTGTGCTTCATTGAAGGATTCTCTAGTATAGCTAAGTCCATGACGCAGTTGACCCAAAAGGACAAGAGATTTGTTTGGACGGAACAATGCGAGAACATCTTTCAATTGCTCAAGGAGAAGCTAACTACAGAGCCAGTGTTGGCTTTACCTTCAGGTTCAGGAGGTTTCGTGGTATGTTCTGATGCTTCGCTTAGTGGATTGGGTTGCATTTTGATGCAGCATGGTCGAGTCATTGCGTATGCTTCCCTTCAGTTGAAACCTCATGAGGCTCGATACCCAGTTCATGACTTGGAGTTGGCAGCCATTGTCTTTGCCCTAAAGATTTGGCGCCACTATCTCTATGGCGAACAGTTTGTGGTGTATACTGACCACAAGATTCTTCAGTACCTTTTCTCCAATCCAACTTGAATATGAGGCAGTGTAGATGGATGGAGCTGCTTAAGGATTTTGATTGCGAGATTTAGTATCAGCCTGGGAAAGTGAATGTAGTTGCTGATGCGCTTAGCAGGAACGCTCAAATGTGGATGCTTGCATCGCTAAATATCTCTAAGAACCATGAGCATCTAGCACTACTGGTTGGCGTTTCTACCCAGGTGATGACTACGTTGTGGTATCATCTTTTCAAGTCAAGCCATAGATTGTTTCGGATATTAGGGCAGCCCAGAGAACTGACCTATATATCCATGAGTTGAAGTTGAAAACTCAATCAAGTGAGCTGGAGGATTATTCTGTTACACCTAATGGTTGTTTGAGATTTTGGGGCAGGTTAGCAGTGCCCAACTTGATCGATTTGAGGGAATGTGTTGGCGCCCGGCGCCGGATCCGGAACGCGCTCCCAGGGCGCAGCGGAAGTTTCAAAATTTTGTGCCCAGGGTCGCTAATACAAGAGTAGTTCTAGAGATATAAATAGTTTAAAACACAAACATTAAACAACTGGTGTTTAGATTGTTACCTGTCTGGTGACTAGACGCCTGACTCCGACTATTTCTCCAATGGAAATAGCACTTCTTTGGTTGCTCCTAATCTGGTCCACGACCAGTTTTCCAATTCCTTCGCTGGAATGCACTAGAACCCCAACGAATATTTCGTGAGCAGAATCTCCTCATCGGGACGATCACAGTGAAGTGCGACGGCGGCGGGAGAAGGGAGAGAGGGGAGAGGGGAGAGTTTGCTAACAGCTTTGGTGCGGAGTATAATGAATACCCCAGGGCCCCTATTTATAGATTTTTCATGGGCAGAAACCAGGTTAATGGGCTTGGGTCGGGCCCATGCCCATGTGAACGTTGCTTTCAAGTCCATCATTATGGCTTCATCATAATCTTGATCGACGATCAGATCGGACCGATCTACCCAGTTTACACAACTGAACATTATGATGTGAAAATAATTTTTCAGACCACCTAATCCAAAATAGCACTTAGGCCCCTATAAACTTTAAGGATAGTCATACTAGTCCAATCTTTAAGGAAATCTCATTTCCACCCCAAGTTATTTTAGGAAGTCACACTTCCATCCTTTCTCCTACTGTACTCAACAAATTGAGCTCAATTTCTTTGTCTGCACGGGAATTGGTAAACCAGTACATTGTGTGATCCTCAATGGTTCAGGGATACAGCTAGTCGTGGGCTCACAACTCATTGTGAATCAGAAACACAATTTTCAGATCTAACCATCGGACCATGGTAAAGCGCCTAGAAACATCGCCCCATGATCCCTAGGTATCACTGATAGTGCCTGCAAGAACCAGTCGGTCATGGTTATTATATAGTACGGTCCTTTCATCTCACATATCCCGATCGAATCAACGACCATTGGTAAATCGATAGTCGCTGGAGATTCGTAGCCATGCATACATTTTGGAGATCAGAATAGTGACATCGCGAGTGCTACTAGGTAAACTCATTTACACTAAAGCACAAGAGTACTCTGGCCAGAGATTTGTCACACTATTATCTCCTCAGATAGCATAGGATATCCACGCACTAGGGCGAGCGGTGAATCCTCGACAACAAAGCATCGACTCCCACATGCTTCGTGACCTCACCCAATCTCGACACCTGATGACCCTAACGGAGTCGGTAAACGAGTCAAAGTGAGGCGACTAATCATGTAGATTCTCAATGATGTTTCGAGTAGTAAGGACTAATTCATACAACCAAGACCTCTGACTCTCCACTCGACAAATGATAACCACTTAAAGAATCCAAACAAGGATAGTTCGATAGTTCGCCATCCATCTGAAAGCTCAGAACATCACAATTTTTCCTATCAATGAAACGTGGTACTTCACATCACAGATGCTAGTCTCAAACTCGGGCGGCCTTATCCTCATTTTGATGGTCCAATCGACTAGGAACAAGTTTAGAATACATAGTGACTATTAGATGTGTTTCATGATAGCCATCATATCCACTATCACATCCAACATACACTATGGTGCATTATAGATCTTTATCCAACACAATTGTTAACATTATAATAAAACGATGATATATAAAATGTGAATTTCATAAACAAAGATTGTTTTACACAAAGAGTCATCAAAAACCCACACGCCACAAGTTGGCTAGTTGGGCACCTACTCTAACAAAATGATCTTAAGAGAAGCTCATTGTAGTCGTTATAGTGTCCATCCTGGTGTAAGAAAGATGTACCATGCCTTAAAACCGCACTATTGGTGGGCAGGTTTGAAGAAAGATATTGCTGATTTTGTTGCTCGTTGTTTAAATTGTCAGCAAGTTAAGGTGGAAATAATGAGACTTGTTGGACTATTACTGAGTTTAGAGGTGCCCCAATGAAATTGGGATCATGTAGCTATGTATTTATGACTCATTTGCCTTGTTCCAGCCGAGGATGTGATGCTGTTTGGGTAGTAATTGACAGACTTTCGAAGTCAGCTCATTTTATCCCTACAATATGACGAATTATTTGAAGAAAATGGCGAAACTGTATATCAATTTTGTAGTCCGATTGCATGGAGTGCCTGTGTATATAGTTTCAGACCGAGATCCAAGGTTCACTTCTAGATTTTGGAAGAGTTTACAAGCAGCTTTGGGCACCAAATTGGCTATGAGTACAGCTTATCATCCCCAAATCGACGGCCAATCTGAGAGAAATATACAGACCTTGGAGGATATGTTGCGAGTTGTTTTAATGGACTTCGGTGGTAGTTGGCAGGATTCGTTGTTGCTGGGGGAATTTTATTATAATAACAGATACCAAGTAACGATTGGAATGGCACCATTTGAAGCATTGTATGGTAGGAAATACAGGTCGCCAATTTGTTGGGAAGAAGTGGGGGAGAAGCAGCTGTCTTCTCCAGAATTTGTGCAGTGAGAGATCATATTGATCTAATTCGACAGCGTATGAAGGCTGCACAAGATCGCCAAGCTAGTTATGCAAACCGAAGGCATAGGCTTTTAGAATTTCAGGTTTGTGATCGAGTGTTCTTGAAAGTTTCTCCTTTTAGAAGTGTTATGATATTTGTACACAAGTGAAAATTAGCTCCTCGTTATGTTGGACCTTATGAGATTGTGGAAATTATCGGTCATTTGGCTTATCATTTGTTGTTGCCACCTGAACTATCCTCATTACATGATGTGTTTCATGTGTCTATGTTGAGGAAGTATGATCCTTCTCATGTGCTACAAACTGATGAGGTGGAGCTAGATCGACCATTGAGCTATGTTGAGTATCCCTTGCAAATTCTGGACAGGAAAGAGAAATAGCTCAGGAACAAGACCATTCCCTTGGTGATGGTCCAATGGAGCAAGCATGGTAGAGAGGAAGCTATGTGGGAATTTTAGGAGAAGATGCAACGTGAGTGGCCCCATTTTTTTAGGTAGGTATTGCGTTAAATCTAGTATCTAGATTGCTTGTTGTTGTTTTCCAGTTATCTTGAACTCTGGGTTAGTTGAGTTGTGCGGTTGTTGTCCCCAGTTAACTTACAATCGAGATTTATAGTTGTTCTGTGAGTTCTGGAACTGTGGGACATTTTCTGTATCGTGTAACCAGATTTGGTGTTTTAGTGATGTTCTGTGATGTTGAGATTTGGATCGGTTCTGGAGTTTGTTGTTTGATTTTGAGGACGAAATCCCTTGTTATTGGGGGAGAAATGTGAGATCTGAATCGTAATCATTAATTGGATATTTAATCGGGATTGGAACAGACCCAAAGAAGAAGAGCTGGCAGGTTTGTGCATGGAATAGCTCTGGTCTGGTTCGTAGAACGGTCAAATCTGGTTGGTTGAGCGTTTAAGAATGATCTTCGCAAGCCATTCTGGGTGTGCTAAGTTGAATTTTTGGAGAGTAATGGAGTGACGTCGTTTTCGGAGGAACCAGATTTGAGGGTGAAATCTGGTAGTAATGTGTAGACCGGTCGGTTCATGGTTCTAGTGTAAATCGGTGCGGTTCATGGAATACCTGCTGAGTTCAGATCTGAATGAGAGTTGGTTATCCAGATCTGGGTTGTGATGTGACACCGTTTAACGATACCCATGTATTAGCTATC
The DNA here is from genome assembly GCA_001598015.1 of Dorcoceras hygrometricum. Taxonomy (NCBI): domain Eukaryota; kingdom Viridiplantae; phylum Streptophyta; class Magnoliopsida; order Lamiales; family Gesneriaceae; genus Dorcoceras; species Dorcoceras hygrometricum. Next base: position 35,063 of record KQ995342.1, read on the forward strand.
TGGATTGTGGTGCGACGCCATTTTGAGAATCAGATTTGGTTGCGAGCTGGTTTGTGTGTACGCGAGGAATTGTATATGCCAACTAGGAGAGAGAGAACATGGCACTGGTCGTTTTGAGTCGGACTCCTATGCGTCATCGTTTGGAGATAACGAAGAAAAATCCCAATCTGGTATAGCGTAGAGTCTAGATCTGAAGTAGTACTCAGATCTGAGTTGGTACCATCTTTGAGCCCTGAGTTGTCGGTGGCTACTGTTTATCAGATTTGGGGACTTAAGTTATATATAGAGGACTTTGACCAGGCGTACACCATTGTTTTCCAACACTTAGAACTCTCTTCCCCTTAAACATACCTCTACTGTAATGAAACCCTTACTGTTCACCGTAGTCTATTTCTTCCGATTGCCGACGGTAGACAACTCCGATTGGAGCAAGATTGGTAGCGTTGAGCTCCCCTTGCCAAGACGCTTCGATTGCCACCACTTTTGGAGACTTTGGTGAGCTAGAAGAAGAATGCGAGGAAGCTACTGTGCGTTGTCAATTTGCGTTCCGGTCGATTGGTTCTTCAGTTCAGGTAGTGCTTTCGAGTAAGTGTTAGATCCTACCTTATACTTTATTTAGAGCCAGCTATCGTGTTCTAAGGGTAGGATAGAGCTGGGTCGAGCTGGTGGCTCCCGGTTTGTAGTTCTGTGCTTACTGTCCCTTTGTTGTTGTTGTTGTTGGTTAATCAGCTTTCTAATCTGAGTTACTCGGGACCCCTGTTTTAGTAATTGTAGCACAGAAGCAAAGGTACGGATTTGAGCTGGTATTACAGCTTTGGGATAGGCATGGATATGTATGTATGCTTGCTGGTATGTTGTGCAGTGTATGCTATCATGTTGTTATTTCTTGCCTCTGTTATGTGCTGGTAGTTGCAAGCTGTTTTATCTGCATACACGCATTTTCCCTGTTGAGCTCATATCTTGTTAGCCATTTTTTGTTGTGCTAACCCGTATGTACCAGGAGGCTATTTTAGAGGACGAGCGGCAATACCATGCTCCTCATCTCCCTGCTGATCTGGTTGTTAGCCGCAATGATATGAGTGGATAGCTACCACGCTCTCATGAGCTTTGGCAACAGCAGGTTGAGTAATCTGGTTTATGCCCTGGTACAGTGTGTCGAGACGAGTGGATAGCTATCATGCTCTCACACACCTCGTGGCAACTTTCTCATTGTGATTTGTTGACAGCTGTTGAACTGGTCCTTGAGCTCCTTTGTCATCCTGATTCTTTTGTAGCCTGTTTCCTTTGCATCCCGCTGTTCTCATGCATAGCACGTGCATTTATATCTATTGCTATATATGTGTTGGTTTAGTTTGCTCTCTGTACTGGGGTTTGACCCCTGTCCCTCTGGGGCTGGTTGTTTTGGCTGCTTGTGTGTTGTTCAGGATACCCAGGTTTCTCAGCTAGCGTGGAGATGACTCAGCTGGTGGTGCCCCAAGAGGTGGATAGAGTGTCTCAGTTATTTATATTGTATGATTATGTAGTAGAGGCATCGCCGGGGAATGTCCCGTGTTGATGTTCTATTGCTGATTTGAGATTCTGTTGTTTGATACTCGATGCTTGTATTGTTATTTGTTGTAGTTGTTATCTGCAGCTGCTAGTGTTCAACTTTTGGGTTGTTGTAAACCAATATTTTGAGTATCAGTGTACTTTTAAATTATGTTTTCTAAGTCAGACCAAAGCGAAAAATTTTAGCCACTTTTTAAATGCTTCCGCAGTCGTAATTTGCGTGTTTATCTCTGTTTCGTGCATCGAGCCTGACAGTTTCTCACATCCGCATCTTTCAGTTTCTGACTTTCAAAGGCAATGGAATGCCTTTCCTGCATCAGCACTCCACCAAATGCACAAACCGATGCATCAGTATACATCGCAAATGGCTTGTCAAACTCGTGAAACTTAAGCATTGTTTCAAACACCATAGCCTTTTTGAGTGTTTCAAATGCTTCTTTGCATTGCTTACACCATACATACTTGTTTACCTTCCGCAATAAGTCAGTCAAAGGCCCAAAAATCTGAGAATATCCCAACACACATTGACGGTAGTAATTAGTCAACTCTAAGAATGATCTTAATTCGGACTTCTTCTTAGGCGCGGATCAATCCATGATTGCTTGTACCTTGCTCCTGTCCATATGGGAATTTCCTTGGCTAATCACATGCCCAAGGAAAGTTATCTGCTCCCTAAAAAATTCACATTTCTCCTTTTTAACAAAAAATCGATATTCTCTAAGCCGAGATAATACCTTTTCTAGATGCACAAGTGATCTCCCACAGATTCACTATAGTCAATGATATCATCGAGGTATACCACCACAAACTGATCCAAATACTCGAACAATACATCATTCATCAGGTCACAGAAAGTACCAAGGACATTTGTTAATCCGAAAGGCATAATCAGAAATTCGTATGAACCATACCTCATCACACAGGTAGTTTTTTGGTTCATCGCCCTCCGCAATCCACACTTGCCAATAACCTGATCGATCTTTGTGAAGTACCTCGTCATAGATAGATTTTCAAACAGGTCCAAGACATTCGGAATAGGGTTTTTATTTTTTATAGTAACCTTATTCAATGCCCTTAATCAATGCACATCCTTAGCGATCCGTCCTGCTTCTTTTGGAACAACACCAGTGACCCGAATGGAGCCTTCGAGGGCTGGATCATCCCATTGTCCAGCAAATCTGTCAATTGTTACCACAATTCGACTAGGCCCAAAGGACTCCTCCGATAAGGGGCAGTGGGCACCACCGCACTCGGTTCCAACTTGATCTTATGATCAACAGCACATCTAGGAGGCAAAGTCATGGGCAATTCAGCGGGCATAATATCACGAAATTGCTCAAGAAGACCCGCAACTGCATCAGGCACTACCTAGTATACATCGCCTTGATCTCAACCATATCAGCAAGGTATGTAACAGCACCATGACTCAAACCCTTCTCGATCTGCATAGCCAAAATCAGGCCAGCCATCTTTTCGGAGGTTTTGGCCACACATATACCCGTTCACAAAAGAAGGATTGTTGACATCCGCAATAAACAATCTACCCAAGTGTGGCATCACAGCAACTTGAGCAGCAAGCAAGAACTCATTACCAAGAATGTCATCGAAGTCATTAAGGGGAACAACCATCAACCTGCACTACCCGGACCAACTTCATACTCTTAATTTGACATTGGTCATGCCCTTGATGGGTTTTTCTTCCGAAATCACCTCTTTGATTTGTTGAGTCAATTTCAGATCCAAATTTGCAACTCCTCTTTCCACAACAAAATTATGGATAGCACCGTGTCCACCATGGTCATCACCTCTTGACCATTGATGAAAGCTTTCACATACATCAAGCCTTTAGTTGAGACTATGCTCTGCATAAAGGCACCAACCATTGTAAAGGGTTCACTAGTGAGTCCCTTCATCGTTATTCGTGTGTTCCTCCTCGGCAACCAAGGCAGAAAGCTTCCCTTTCTTCGAACAATCATGCATTCGATGATCCCCATTGCATATAAAACAACCACACTTTTCCTTGTCAAAGACAAAAGCTTCCTTGGTCTCCTTTGTGATGCTTGCGCCACCATCTTTCTTATATTTCTTTTTGTATTTGTCAGACTTGACAAACTTGGCCTTTTCTTTGTCCCTGCCATCATTTTTCTTTGGGACAGCATCACTAGAACCAATGTATTTAAAATCTACTAACGCATCGGCATCAGCAATTTGGGTTGGAAGATCCTTGACCCCTTGGCTTCGCAATTTGTCTTGGGCCCAAGGCCGCAATCCCGCAAGGAAGTTGAAGAGTTTGTCTTCCTCAGACATATCTCGCACATCCAACATCAGTGAACTGAACTCCTTCACATAATCCCGAGTAGTTCCCAAATGCTTCAATTTTCTAGGGGACTCCCTAGCAAACCATGAAATATTGTTATGAAGGAACTGCTCCGTCAATTCACGTTTCAAAGCCTCCCATGTCTTAATATTCACATGGGCGCATCGTTAGATAGAAGAGCCATCCACCATAACTTCACATCCTCGGCCACATACATACTGTTATGGAGACTTTATCCTCATCAGGCACCCTCGCGACCTTGAAATACCTCTCCATGTCCCAAAGGAAGTTCTCAAGTTCTTTTGCAAATGTACCACCAAATGGATTTGGTTCAGGCACCTTGAACTTGGTTGAAGGAGAGGACACATTCACTGTTGTACCAGCACCAATAGCCTTCTTCAACACATGGATCTCAACTTCAAATCTATCAAGCATAAGATTCAATTTCTTCTCCCAAGGAAAACATTCTCCTTTCCACAAACTCGGAGTTATCAGCAATAGAACCCACGTTTCTTTCAACAAAACGCAACAAGCCCTCAACTTGTTGGAATATCATTTTTGTTGGCATCCAGAGGGAATGCCAAGAAATCCTTCAACCCAACGCATTCAAGTTTCAAGTTCCAAATGTGATCACGTACCGCGTTGGTATTCATCTCCGAATGGTAGACTCGTCAGCCATACTTTGAATGTCTGTAATTTCGAAGATAGCAACAAAGTCTTGCTCTGATACCAACTGTCACAAGGTATGAGCAACGCAGCGGACACACTCGCTTTGTTTTCGACCTTGTGCGGCTTGAATCACCCACTGATTCAATCAGCCTTCACCCCAAACTCGCGTATATATTTTAGTGATTTTAACTCACAATATACCAACCCAAACCAATGCACACAAGCGATATAAATGAAAAAAATATTTATTAGCAATGCCCAACCTTTGAATTCATTATCACACAAGAGATTACAAAGGAAGTGTAACGCCCCAAAATCCATAGGACCACATATTTAACCCTTTCCTATTTCAAGGGCTTATTTGATATTGCGTATTTCAGCCTTAAGTTTATTCGTTTGTTTTAACAGCTGATTTTCAGTTGTTGCTTTGAGACATGACGCGGAAGGTTTCCAGGCAGCTGTCGCCCAAGCATAAACACGAGTAGATTCAGATTTTGGTTTAAAATGCCCTCATCTGGACAAAAATAGTTCTTTTAAAATGTTTTGGTAAAGTTTTCAAATTCAAAATAGTAGTAGGAAATATTTGACAAATTCTTTTGAAAAGGACACGGGTTGGTAGGATCTCATGCCTACTCGAGTGTTAATACCTACTACAAGTCAAATCCCGTATATGATTGTTTTCATAACAAGAGAGTTTCATTATTGTCCAGAAAATCTCTCTTTTTCTCTAAAAACTTCAAAGTGCTTGAGGTGGTGCTTGTGGAGAACTCCTGTTGAGACCCGCTGCTTCTGTGTTTCGCAGGTTTAAGGCAAGTAAAGGCTGATTCTTTCTACGCCATTTTAAAGCATATATTGTTCTTCAGTGCATGATTGTTGCCTGTTTATGTTAAGATAGTTATGTTCATGTTTAAGCATGTTTTAGGAAATGCTTGGATGATCGGGTACATGTTTTGTTTCTGTTGCAAATTTTAAAGAGTGCTTCGATGATGAAGATGAAAAAAAAATTGTTTTAAAATGTTGAGCAATCGGGTTTAAGTAGTATGTTCATAAATGATCTTCCTTCCGGTGGATGGTGACATCGGAACTTGACGCTATGTAATAGGAGTTGCTAGTCGAATCAGAAGCTAAGTCTGGTTTGATGGGCAACGACTGATAGCGCAGCCGTCATTTTGATGTTACAACACCAAGTTACAATCAGTATTCCCCTTTTCAGCAGTTACCTTTGTGTTAACAGAAGTATAAGTGTTGCGTTCAGCCGTTGATATTTGTATACGTTCAGCCGTGAGTTGTCTTGCGTCTGAATTGGGTTAGTCCTTCGTTATTATTTAACTTACAGCTGAGTTGACTACGGTCAACAACCAGCAGCTGATTTTATCCAACAGCTGATTCTTATCCAGCAGCTGATTTTCTTAGAACCAGCAGCTGATTTTATCCAACGACTGATTCATTACCCAACGTCTAATTCTTACACTAATGACTTCGTTTCATGTAATACATCTGTTTCAATGTTATTGATTATCCTTGCGTCTGTTTTACTATAATCATATTGTTTCCCTTAGCAACAGTTGATTCCTTTTAGCGATAAGTCTCAGCAGTAGAACCCGATACTCGACAAAGTTTTAAGAAGTTTTAAAGAAATGATTCATTACCCAACGTCTAATTCTTACACTAATGACTTCGTTTCATGTAATACATCTGTTTCAATGTTATCGATTATCCTTGCGTCTGTTTTACTATAATCATATTGTTTCCCTTAGCAACAGTTGATTCCTTTTAGCGATAAGTCTCAGCAGTAGAACCCGATACTCGACAAAGTTTTAAGAAGTTTTAAAGAAATAATTTCGAAGCACTGTGAACCCGGACGATGATTTAAAAATCAAATTTCAACCAGCTATGAGTTTAAAGGAAGAACGTTTCAATTTAAGGATTTATGGCATAGATAACAGACGGTCACCATGGAGTGGTGAGCAGCTGTGCAGATGTCAGTTGCCCCTTCACCACGAGCTAAATGCTAAGGCTGATATCAGTAGTCACTTGATCAGGTAAGGAGAGCTTCTAAGCCATAAATTACAAGAAATAAGAATGGGATCTGGGTCATCTTCCCCATTTCCAAGTTTAAGGAAAGAAAGTTTATGAAAACTAATGAATGACTTCCTTTAAACTGTTTTGTTAAGTTACGATATGTTTAGATGTCTGCCTGCATTATGCGAAATTGCTATCTTCAGATTTTACTTGCTGAGCCCCTAGGCTCATTAGTTTTAAAATGGTGCAGGTGGGACAGAGCTGGGGCAGGCGGGAGGCAGCGACTGAACCAGCTGTGGTGATTGTGTTTATCTATGGCCGATGTTTTTCTGCAGCAGCTGTTGTTGTTTTTGATCTTTTGTTAAGTCTGTATTAGATCCATTACAACAATAGTGAATTCATATAGAATTCCAAAGTTGTAATATCGCATTTTGCCCTTTTGTAACATATGTTATTAAAGAAATTGTTTCAGCCGTTCCAGTATCTGGCGCCATATTATGTTTGTGTTTGAATTTTTATTTAGTTATAAGAAATACAGCTTATATCAATTCCCATTCAGCCCTTCTTTTCTTTTTATTATTCCTTCGTGACCCCATGAGGATTGGGACGTCACAACTTGGTTTCAGAGCATGGTCCTGAGATAAACACACGCACTTCCAATTGGAACAGCAGTTGTCAACCATTTCTCCAGCGCTGTGAGTTTATTTTATGTTTCAGAGCATTTGTTTTTATCTTTAACATGTTCTTATTATTGCATTGTGGTGGATTACGGGCTATAGATTAAGATGTCTGGTCGAGGAAGAAGAAATATCCCAGTAGATGAATCCAACCCCGATAGTAACGCTAGTATTGCAAGGTTGCTGGTAGAGCAAACCAGCAGAGGTAATGGTCAATCATCCAGCAGCCAAGGACCCAACAATGATGATCCTCAAGAGAAGTTCAGAAGACAAAAGCCGAAATAGTTTAGTGGTACGACTGATCCTTTAGTTGCTGAGAGCTGGATTAAGTCGATGGAGGTTATCTTTGAGTACCTCCAGATGCCAGATTTGGATAGGCCAAGGTGCGCTATCTATATGTTGAGGGGTGACGCCATGATTTGGTGGGAAGGAGCTAAGCTATCGGTGGATTTGATGAATCTCACTTGGGCAGATTTCAAGTAAGTGTTTTATGAACAGTACTTCACAGCTGACAAGAGGTCTGAGTTGAAGAGAGAGTTTCTGACTTTGAAACAAGGAAGCATGACTGTGCAAGAGTATGCACGGACATTTGAAAGAGGATGCTATTTTGTGCCTCTAATTGGAAATGATCCAGCAGAAAAGTTGAGCCACTTCGTGGAAGGGTTAAAACCCATGTTCAAGATGAACGTTAGGCTATCTGTGCCCAAGACATATAGAGAAGTAGTGGATAGAGCCCTGCGAATTGAGAGGGATTGGAAAGATATAGACGAATAAAGGCAGCAGAAGAGGCAGACCTCTCAGCAGAAAGATCAAAGGCCTTTCAAGAAGCAGCATAAGAATCAGCAGAGGCCTCAAGAGCAGAAACCCCTACTGGAACAGAAGCCTCTGCCTATCCAACCGATCAGTGCAGTTCCAGCTGGTAGCAACAGACCAGTGTGTCCTATGTGCCAGAAGCCACACTCTGGTCAGTGCAGACTTGGACAGAACGTCTGCTACAAGTGTGGGTTACCAGGGCATATGATGAAGAATTGCCCAAAGTCGAGACAGTTGGTGACCAGCCGGGCATTTGTGATGACAACCGAACAGGCCAATCCAGATTCCACAGTGGTTACGGGTGAGATTTTAATAGCTGGTTTGCCTTCTGTGGATTTGCTAGATTCAGGAGCCACCCATTCATTTATAGCAGCTAAGTTTGCTAGGAAGCTACCCATTGGACCTGATCGTGTAGCTGTAGGCTTTTGTGTGACAGTGCCTTCAGGAGAATAATTAGTATCCCATGATATGTTTAGGAATTTAGAACTTAGGCTCCAAGGGCATTCGATTTCCGCAGATTTGATTGTTTTGCCGATGCCTGAGTTCGACATGATTTTGGGGATGGACTGGTTAACCAAGCATGGAGTGGTAATTAATTTCAAGACTCGAGCGGTAGCAGTTAACCCGCCTAGAGGAGACTCATTTCAATTTGAAGCCAATCAGACGTGGAGTATTCCTCGCCTTATATCAGCACTTAAGGCTCAGAGATGTTTAAAGAAAGGAGGGGTAGGATATATGATAAGTCTGTTATCCTTAGCAGCGACTAGCAAGCCCCAACTTTCAGACGTGGAGGTGGTAAACGAATTTCCTGAAGTTTTCCCAGAAGATATACAAGGACTGCCGCCAGATAGAGAATTAGAATTTTCGATCGATTTAGGTCCTGTCCAGGAGCAGCCCCTGTATCCAGACCACCTTATCGTTTAGCTCCCTCAGAAATGAAAGAATTAAAAGAACAGATACAAGATCTGTTAGAAAAATGATTTATTAGACCAAGCACTTCACCCTGGGGAGCCCCTGTTCTTTTTGTTAAGAAGAAGGATGGAAGCTTGAGACTGTGTATAGACTATAGGGAGCTGAACAAACTGACCATTAAGAATAAATATCCCCTTCCTAGAATTGAGGATCTTTTTGACCAATTGAAAGGAGCAGTAGTCTTTTCTAAGATTGATTTGAGGTCGGGTTATCATCAGCTGAAGATTAAGGCATCCGATATATATAGACAGCCTTTATAACCCGTTACGGTCACTATGAATTTTTAGTGATTCCTTTTGGTTTAACTAACACCCCATCAGCTTTTATGGATCTGATGAATAGAGTTTTCCAACCCTTTTTGGATCGGTTCGAAGTTGTGTTTATAGATGACATCCTAATATACTCTAAGACAAAGGTTGAACATGTTGATCATTTGAGGACAGTGCTTCAAGTTTTGAAGAGTAAGCAGTTGTTCGCTAAGTATAGTAAATGCGACTTTTGGTTGGAGAAGGTAGCATTCTTAGGTCACATTATATCTAAGGATGGATTTGAAGTTGACCCAGCCAAAGTAGAAGCGGTACGTGACTGGCCAATACCAAAGTCGGTTTCAGAGGTAAGGAGTTTCTTGGGATTAGCCGGTTATTATAGGAGATTCATTCAAGGATTTTCCAAGATAGCTGTCCCTTTGACCTTGTTAACAAGGAAGCTGGTTAAGTATGATTGGACTTCGGAATGCCAATCAGATTCGACAAGTTGAAACAAGTGCTGATAGCAGCACCAGTATTAACCATGCCGTCTGATCAAGGGAAGTTTGTGATTTATACAGATGCATCTAAGATGGGTTTAGGTTCCATATTGATGCAAGATCGAAAGGTGATCTCCTATGCTTCCCGACAGCTGAAGGACCATGAGAAAAACTATCCCACTCACGACTTGGAGCTGGCAGCCGTAGTGTTTGCCTTGAAGATATGGGGACATTATTTTTATGGGGAAAAGTGTGAGATATTCACAGATCATAAGAGCCTCAAATACTTTTTCACTCATAAGGAGCTGAATATGAGGCAGAGGAGATGGCTGGAGCTGGTAAAATATTATGATTGCACGATCAGCTATCACCCAGGAAAAGCTAATGTGGTTGCTGATGCTTTGAGTAGAATGTCCGTTGGACTAGCACAGCTCATTATCCAAAGACCCTTGGCAGCTGAAATTGAGAAGTTGGGACTAGAATTAGCAACCAACAGTAGCAAGTCAGTCTTAAAAGGTCTCTCGGTGAAATCAGATTTGATGGACCAAATTCGTGAGGGTCAGCCGAAAGATGAACAGCTTCAGAAGTGGGTTAAGAAAGATAGGGAAAGAGGCAGCAGTCTCTAATTTTCAGACAGTGGAGTAATCAGATTTCAAGGAAGAATCTGGGTACCACAAGTAGACACCTTGAGGTCAGATTTGATGGCAGAAGCCCATACAGCCCCATACTCTGTTCATCCGGGGAGTACTAAGATGTATAAAGACCTCCAGCAGTTGTACTGGTGGCCAGGGATGAAACGAGACATTGCCAGATTTGTCTCGGAATGTTTAACTTGTCAGCTGGTGAAGGCTGAACATCAAAGACCAGCTGGGTTGTTGAAGCCACTGCCTATTCCCGAATGTGTATCTGACAGTGATCCGAAATTTACGTTAACTTTTTGGAAGAGTTTGCATAAAGCTATGGGTACGAAGCTAACTTTTAGCACAGCCTTTCACCCCCAGACAGATGGACAATCGGAAAGGGTGATCTAGATTCTGGAAGATTTACTCAGAGCTTGTATTGTGGATTTTTCCGAAGGCTAGGAGCTAAAGTTACCTCTAGTAGAGTTTGCGTATAATAATAGTTATCAATCAGCTATACAGATGGCTCCATATGAAGCTCTCTACGGTCGTAAATGTAGAACACCTCTTCACTGGGATGAAGTTGGTGAAAGAGCTGGTTTAGGACCAGATGTAGTGGAGAAAACAACATCAAATGTTAGGAAGATAAAGGAGCGGATGAAAGCTGCTCAAAGCAGGCAAAAGAGTTACGCAGACAATAGGAGAAGAGAGCTGAATTTTGAAGTCGGCGATCATGTAGTTTTGAGAGTTGCTCCAATGAAGGGAATTATGCGTTTTGGGAAGAAAGGGAAGCCGAGTCCCAGATATATTGGACCATATGAGATTTTCGAAAGAGTAGGATCGTTAGTCTATCGTTTAGCATTGCCCCCGCAGCTGTTAGCAGTGCACAGAGTATTCCATGTATCAGCTTTGAGGAAGTACATTCCTAACCAATCTCACGTATTAAGTCATGAACCTATCCAGCTAGCACCAGATTTAAGTTATGAAGAGAGACCCGAGAGGATTCTTCTTCGAGAAATTAGAAAGCTGAGAAATCGTAGTATTCCTATGGTTAAGGTGCAATGGTTCAATCAATCTGAACGAGAAGCTACGTGGGAAACAGAAGCTGATATGCTTAGTCGTTACCCAGAATTGTTTGGTAAGTGAATTTCAAGGACGAAATTTCTTTAAGGAGGGTAGAGTTGTAACGCCCCAAAATCCATAGGACCACATATTTAACCCTTTCCTATTTCAAGGGCTTATTTGATATTGCGTATTTCAGCCTTAAGTTTATTTTGTTTGTTTTAACAGCTGATTTTCAGTTGTTGCTTTGAGACATGATGCGGAAGGTTTCCAGGCAGCTGTCGCCCAAGCATAAACATGAGCAGATTCAGATTTTGGTTTAAAATGCCCTCAGCTGGACAAAAATAGTTCTTTTAAAATGTTTTGGTAAAGTTTTCAAATTCAAAATAGTAGTAGGGAATATTTGACAAATTCTTTTGAAAAGGACACGGGTTGGTAGGATCTCATGCCTACTCGAGTGTTAATACCTACTACAAGTCATATCCCGTATATGATTGTTTTCATAACAACATAGTTTCATTATTGTCCAGAAAATCTCTCTTTTTCTTAAAAACTTCAAAGTGCTCGTAGTGGTGCTTGTGGAGAACTTCTGTTAAGACCCGCTGTTTCTGTGTTTCGCAGGTTTAAGGCAAGTAAAGGCTGATTCTTTCTACGCCATTTTAAAGCATATATTGTTCTTCGGTGCATGATTGTTGCCTGTTATGTTAAGATAAGTTATGTTCATGTTTAAGCATGTTTTAGGAAATGCTTGGATGATCGGGTTCAAGTTTTGTTTCTGTTGCAAATTTTAAAGAGTGCTTCGATGATGAAGATGAAAAAAAATTTGTTTTAAAATGTTGAGCAATCGGGTTTAAGTAGTATGTTCATAAATGATCTTCCTTCCGGTGGATGGTGACATCGGAACTTGACGCTATGTAATCGGAGTTGCTAGTCGAATCAGAAGCTAAGTCTGGTTTGATGGGCAACAGCTGATAGCGCAGCCGTCATTTTGATGTTACAACACCAAGTTACAATCAGTATTTCCCCTTTTCAGCAGTTACCTTTGTGTTAAGAGAAGTATAAGTGTTGCGTTCAGCCGTTGATATTTGTATACGTTCAGCCGTGAGTTGTCTTGCATCTGAATTGGGTTAGTCCTTCGTTATTGTTTAACTTACAGCTGAGTTGACTACGGTCAACAACCAACAGCTGATTTTATCCAATAGCTGATTCTTATCCAGCAGCTGATTCTTAGAACCAGCAGCTGATTTATCCAACAGCTGATTCTTATCCAGCAGCTGATTTTCTTAGAACCAGTAGCTGATTTTATCCAACGACTGATTCATTACCCAACGTCTGATTCTTACACTAACGACGTCGTTTCATGTAATACATCTGTTTCAATGTTATCGAATATCCTTGCGTCTGTTTTACTATAATCATATCGTTTCCCTTAGCAAAAGTTGATTCCTTTTAGCGATAAGTCTCAGCAGTAGAACCCGATACTCGACAAAGTTTTAAAGAAGTTTTAAAGAAATAATTTCGAAGCACTTTGAACCCGAACGATGATTTCAAAATCAAATTTCAACCAGCTATGAGTTTAAAGGAAGAACGTTTCAATTTAAGGATTTATGGCATAGATAACAGGCGGTCACCATGGAGGGGTGAGCAGATGTGCAGATGTCAGTTGCCCCTTCACCACGAGCTAAATGCTAAGGCTGATATCAGTAGTCACTTGATCAGGTGCACCACGGACCTAAGGAGAGCTTCTAAGCCATAAATTACAAGAAAATAAGAATGGGATTTGGGTCATCTTCCCCATTTCCAAGTTTAACGAAAGAAAGTTTATGAAAACTGATGAATGACTTCCTTTAAACTTGTTTGTTAAGTTACGATATGTTTAGATGTCTGCCTGAATTATGCGAAATTTTTATCTTCAGATTTTACTTGCTGAGCCCCTAGGCTCATTAGTTTTAAAATGGTGCAGGTGGGACAGAGCTGGGGCAGGCGAGAGGCAGCGACTGAACCAGCTGTGGTGATTGTGTTTATCTACGGGCGATGTTTTTCCGCAGCAGCTGTTGTTGTTTTTGATCTTTTGTTAAGTCTGTATTAGATCCATTACAACAATAGTGAATTCATATAGAATTGCAAAGTTGTAATATCGCATTTTGCCATTTTGTAACATCTGTTATTAAAGAAATTGTTTCAACCGTTCCAGTATCTGGCGCCATAATTATGTTTGTGTTTGAATTTTTATTTAGTTATAATAAATACAACTTATAACAATTCCCATTCAGCCCTTCTTTTCTTTTTATTATTCCTTCGTGACCCCATGAGGATTTGGACGTCACAACTTGGTTTCAGAGCATGGTCCTGAGATAAACACACGCACTTCCAGTTGGAACAGCAGTTGTCAACCGTTTCTCCAGCGCTGTGAGTTTATTTTATGTCTCAGAGCATTTGTTTTTATCTTTAACATGTTCTGATTATTGCATTGTGGTGGATTACGGGCTATAGATTAAGATGTCTAGTCGAGGAAGAAGAAATATCCCAGTAGATGAATCCAACCTCGATAGTAACGCTAGTATTGCTCAGCTTTTAAGGTTGCTGGTAGAGCAAACCAGCATAGGTAATGTTCAATCATCCCGCAGCCGAGGACCCAACAATGATGATCCTCAAGAGAAGTTCAGAAGACAAAAGCCGAAAGTGTTTAGTGGTACGACTGATCCTTTAGTTGCTGAGAGCTGGATTAAGTCGATGGAGGTTATCTTTGAGTACCTCCAGATGCCAGATTTGGATAGGCCAAGGTGAGTTATCTATATGTTGAGGGGTGATGCCATGATTTGGTGGGAAGGAGCTAAGCTATCGGTGGATTTGATGAATCTCACTTGGGCAGATTTCAAGCAAGTGTTTTATGAACAGTACTTCACAGCAGACAAGAGGTCTGAGTTGAAGAGAGAGTTTCTGACTTTGAAACAAGGAATCATGACTGTGCAAGAGTATGCACGGACATTTGAAAGAGGATGCTATTTTGTTCCTCTAATTGGAAATGATCCAGCAGAAAAGTTGAGCCACTTCGTGGAAGGGTTAAAACCCATGTTCAAGATGAACGTTAGGCTATCTGTGCCTAAGACATATAGAGAAGCAGTGGATAGAGCCCTGCGAATTGAGAGGGATTGGAAAGATATTGACGAAGAAAGGCAGCAGAAGAGGCAGGCCTCTCAGCAGAAAGATCAAAGGTCTTTCAAGAAGCAGCATAAGAATCAGCAGAGGCCTCAAGAGCAGAAACCCCTACTGGAACAGAAGCCTCTGCCTATCCAACCGATCAGTGCAGTTCCAGCTGGTAGCAACAGACCAGTGTGTCCTAAGTGCCAGAAGCCACACTCTGGTCAGTGCAGACTTGGACAGAACGTCTGCTACAAGTGTGGGTTACCAGGGCATATGATGAAGAATTTATTAGAGTAGGTTGTTAGAGTAGATGCCCAACTAGCCAACTTGTGGCGTGTGGGTTTATAGACTCTTGTATATGACAGTCTTTATATATGATATTCGCATTTATTTATGGCATTATTTATCTTCGTTATGTTTATATAATATTAACAATTGTGTTGGATAAATACCTAGAATGCACCATAGTGTATGTTAGATGTGATAGTGGTATGACGGCTATAATGAAACACATCTAATAGTCACTGTGTATTCTGAATTAGTTCCTAGTCGATTGGGCCATCAAAATGAGGATAAGGCCGCCCGAGCTCGAGACTAGTATCTGCGATGCGAAGTACCATGTTTCAATGTTAGGGAACATTGTGATGTTCTGAGCATGCAGATAGATAGTGACCTGGTGATCTATCGAACTACCCTCGTTCGGACTTTCCAAGTGGTTACCATTTGTCGAGTGGATAAGTCCGAGGTTTGGTTGTACTGATTAGTCCTCACGACTCAAAACGTCATTGAGACTCTACATGATAGGCGTCTCACTTTGACCCATTTTCCGACTCACTTGGAGTCATTAGGCGGCGGGATTTGGTGAGATCCCGATGCATGTAGGAGTCGATGCATCGTTGTCGAGGATTCACCGCTCGCTTACATGCGTGGATATCCTATGCTATCTGAGGGGATAATTGTGAGGATTGAGAATTTAGATTAGTGATTAATTGATTTGATTTGGGATTAATCACGTAAAATTTTGAGGTTCCTGCTGATTTTGAACGTTGCGTTAATTTTTGGAAATTCAGTCGTAGCGAGTTTTTGGAGCAAAATGTCAGCAGCAGGTTACTGTAGCTCTTGCTGGTGAATTTTGAATCAGCAGAGATGACGTCAGCGTGATGCAATGAGAGCTGCTGGTTTAGTTTCGAGTTTGAAGTCGCTGCTGGCAGATGTTGCATTTAGCGTGAGATTGAAACGAGGAAAGCGACACGTTAGTCAACATTTTGGAGTGTTGACTATTGGATTCAGCAGTTGCGCTTGTGTGGAGCGATCAGCTAATGGTTTGAGGAATCAGTCGCAAGAGCTGTTAATAGATATGATGACGTAGGCTACATCTAGGATGCTTCGAGATAGTGGGATGATGCTCACTTGGGATGCTTTCTGTGAGGCTTTTCGACGCGAATACACTCCAGAGTCCTACTTCGCTAGCCGGGAGCATGAGTTTGATAATTTGAAGCAGGGTGATATGCGTGTGGCCGAGTATGCGAGGCGGTTTTCTGCGCTTCTAGTGTACATGCCAGCTGTGGCGAACCAAGAGCGAACGAAGAGGAACAAGTTCTTGAAGGGCTTGAGACCTGACCTTTATCGGATGGTGCTTTCTGGGTCCCCGGCGACTTTTATGGAAGCTGTGAACAATGCAGTGGATATCGAGGAGAGTTTGATGGATCCCGAGGCTCCAGTACATCAGACGACCGCGCGTGCTGCTCAGCCAGCTCAGGCGGTGTCGCAATCGTATCAGTCTCCTCAGGGGTCACAGCAGTCGAGTCGCCAGCATTTTAGACCTAGAGGGAAGCAATTCAAGAAGAAGGGCCATTCGAGTTCTTCTGGTTCCGTGAGCTCTGGTTCTGGCAGTGGTTCTGGTAGCGGTTCCGGAGGCAGATTCTGTAGTCAGTGCGGAGGGAGACATGAGACTTCGCAGTGTCGAGGAGTCCGAGGACTCTGCCATCTTTGTGGTCAGCCGGGACACTTCGCTAGAGCGTGTCCTTCGATTGGAGGGCGGTCTACTGGTCAGTCGCAGCAGGGTTCCGCTAGTGGTTCTTCTCAGCGACAGCAACCTTTTGCTCAGTCCCAGCGATCTGGTTTTCAGCCTCGTGAGCCGTCACGTTTTGGAGGACCTTCCCGACCCCCGTTCCAGATTCCCC
>KQ995343.1:47452-62811 GCA_001598015.1 Dorcoceras hygrometricum
AGGTTTACTTCCAGGTTTTGGAAGAGTTTGCAAACAGTTTTGGGTATCAAATTGGCTATGAGCACAGCGTATCATCCCCAGACAGATGGCCAATCTGATAGAACTATCCAGACGTTGGAGGATATGTTACGAGCTGTTGTGTTGGATTTCGGAGGTAGCTGGCAGGACGCGTTGTCTTTTGTGGAGTTTTCTTACAATAACAGCTATCAAGTGATGATTGGCATGTCGCGGTTTTAGGCTTTGTATGGCAGAAAGTACAGATCGCCAGTGTGTTGGGAAGAAGTGGGGGAGAAGCAGTTATCTGCCCCAGATTTTGTGCAGCAAATGAAAGATCATGTGGATCTAATTCGACAGCGGATGAAAGCTGCCCAGGATCGCCAAGCCAGTTATGCAAATAAAAGGCGTCGACCTTTAAAGTTTCAGGTTGGTGATCGTGTATTTCTCAAAGTTTCTCCGTTTCGTAGTGTTATGCGCTTTGGACACAAGGGAAAGTTAGCCCCTCGTTACGTCGGACCGTATGAGATTATTTAGAGGATTGGCCCTTTAGCGTATCGGCTGTTGTTGCCTCCGGAATTGTCTTCTCTACATGATGTCTTCCATGTTTCCATGTTGAGGAAGTACGAGCCAGATCCGTCTCATGTGCTTAGAACCGACGAAGTTGAGCTAGATCAGTCGTTGAGCTATCAGGAATATCCCTTGAAGATCCTTGGCCGAAAAGAGAAACAATTGAGGAACAAAACCATTCCGTTGGTGATGGTGCAGTGCAGCAAACATGGTAGGGAAGAGGCTACTTGGGAGCTGGAGGAAAAGATGCAACGCGAGTGGCCGCATCTGTTTGAGTAGCTGTTGAGATAAATTTCCAGAAATTGTAGCTTTTGGTTGTAATTCTTCCCTAGTTGTTGTTAATTGTTTGCTCAGTTATCTTGAACTCTTGGCCTTGTGTTAGGTAGATTTCTGTTTTGGTTTCTGTTGCTGTATTGTGCTTTCAGAATTTTTGTTTTTTGATTTCGAGGACGAAATCCTTTTTAGTGGGGGAGAAATGTGAGACCTGGATTTAATGGAAGATTAATGTTAGATTAATCGGTTTTAAGAAATTTGGAAGTTTTCGTAATTTTGGTATTTGTGAGTTAGAAGCTGGTTGGTAGTGAAAACCAGTCGCAGAGTGTAATTGTATCGCGGGAGATCGAAATTCCGTCGTTTTGCATTGAGTAACTAGTCGTTGGCAAAGTCTGCCAGCAGATAGTATCTTAGGCATGCGTTTGGTAGGATCTGCCAGCAGCAACGCTTACGTGGATTTCAGCAGAGAGCGCTAAGGAATTTCAAAACGGCGACGTTTTGTGAGGTATCTGCTGGGTGTTATCTGTTAGCAGCAAGCTCCTGTATCGAGTGCAAAACGCTGTCGTTTGGATTAGTGTAGGCGACGTCTTTTTGGTTAGTACTAGGGGGCCAGTCGTTGCATTTGTGTAGTTCAGCAGATTTGCTGACGTTTGCGAAGCTACGTCGTTTTACTTAGTTGAAACGTTGCGTTTTGATGTCGCGTCTGGTACCAGCTGCAAGGATATGTTGCGTTGTGAGAGAAATCCAGTCGCTGGTTTTGGGCGACCAGCTGTTGACAGATAGGATGATGTAAGCTGTGCGACATCGTTTAGTTAATTTCCCACGACGCTGTTTTGCTAGCGTTGTTGGAGAGATTCAGTAGCTGGTTTGTTTTGCATCTGCTGGTTGTATTTTCAGCGAGTGTCGACTGGTTTGTCGGTGGGATTTGTTATCAGCATTTGAGCAGTGTATATATATTGGAATACTTTGTCTTCGATTGGTATGTTAGATTTCCCATACTTAGCGAAATATTCTCCCGATTGTTGCTCTTCGCTTCGAACCCTAGGTTACTGGTTTTGCATCTGCTGGTTGTATTTTCAGCGAGTGTCGACTGGTTTGTCGGTGGGATTTGTTATCAGCATTTGAGCAGTGTATATATATTGGAATACTTTGTCTTCGATTGGTATGTTAGATTCCCATACTTAGCGAAATATTCTCCCGATTGTTGCTCTTCGCTTCGAACCCTAGGTTACTGTTCACCGTGAGTTTCTCCGGTGAATTCCCGTCGTTGCCGGCCACCGTTTGGTACATTTGAGGTAGCGTTGGACTCCTCTCGAGAAGCTCTTCCATTCCATACCACTTTTGGAAGTTGTTGTTGGCTGGAGCAAAAGCATGAAGTTGCTGTTTAGTTCGTGCATTTCGTAGTTCAGGTAGAACTTCGTTCTCTTGCGATGAGATCTTGTTACTAGCCTTGATTTAAACTTCCAGTTAAGTTGTATTGATAGTGTTTGTGTTGGTTGAGCGTAGCTCCCAGTCGTGAGCTTCTGTTAGCATCCCTGAGAATTATGCTTCGTTTTTTAGCAGGTTTTTAACGAGATTTATCGGGATCCCTTTGTGGTAATTGTTGCGCAGTATTTAGGTACGGATCTAAGCTTGAGGTAGCTGGGAATTGGCGTGAGATTTCATGTTGGATGGTTGTTTGGCATTGCCATGGATGTTGCTGTGTGCATATGTGATTTCTGTTGATTTTAGCTGCTGTGTTTATGCATACAAGCATTTCCATATTGCATTCAGATTTCTGTTGTAGCCATTACTTGGTATTCTGTTGTATTGCTGTTGTTTCTTACCAGGATGCGAGGGCGAGCGGCAATACCGCACTCTCATCTCCCTGTTGGGATCTGTTAGCCGCCATGCGCCGAGTGGTTAACTACCACAGTTCATGGGCTAGGCAAAGACAGGTTGAGTTGTTTGATGCATCTGGTATTCTGGTGTAGTGTCAAGGCGAGTGGCTCATTACCACACTTTGGACACACCCCGTGGCCACTGATTCGTTGCAGATCTTTTGGAGCTATGTTTGAGTTCCTTGGCTCCCTTGTTGGTTGTAGCCTTCAGCTGTTATCCGGTGTCTCATGCATATCATCTGCATTTTATCTTATGCATTTCCTTTAGTTATTTCAGTTGCTCTTCGTACTGGGGTTTGACCCCATGTCCCTCTGGGGCTTGGTTGTTTTTCCTTGCTTGTGTTGTTTTCAGGGAACCCAGGTTTTACAGCTGGTCGTGGTTTTAACCCAGCTGGAGGTGCCCCAGGAGGTGGTTAGAGTATCCCAGTTGCGTATAGCATATTTATTTTTATCAGTACAGTTAGCCAGGGGGATGCCTTGTGCTTCGTTGTTGTATCCAGTGGTTGGAGTCTGATACTTGTGTTTGTATTCTATACTGTATTGTTATGGCTTGTAGCCATTTGTTGTTTTGTTGATTTCGAAAACTGGTATATTTATTTTGAGTATCGCACTATTTTAAATTATATGGTTTTAAACCGTCAGGAAAAAACAAAAATTTTACCCACTTTTTATTAGCTTCCTCTTGTTTGTGCGTTGTTTATCTCTGTTGTGAGCACGAGGCCTGACACTAATGCTTTCGTCGGCTGGGATGTTGATGGAGCAGCTTCAGCTCTTGTCTCCAATTCGAACTCATAAGCTTTTAGGTTTGCAAACAAGTCGTGAAGCTCCAGCTTGTTCAGATCTTTTGATTCCCTTATCGCCATTGTCTTCACATCCCACTCTCTGGCCAGCGCTCTCATAACCTTCAATGATAACTCTCTCTTGCTATACTCTTTTCCAAGACTGGTCAACTCAATAACAACAGCACTGAATCTCTAGTCAAACACCGTCATAGTCTCTCCATCCTTCATTTTGATTGACTCATACTTCTGTTGAGCCACCGTCAGTTTGTTCTCCTTAGTCTCATAGTTTCCTTCGCAAATTTGTGTCAGCTTTTCCCAAATTTCCTTGGCAGTGGCGCAGGTCTTCATTTTACTGAATATGTTTTTGTCCAGCGTCTTGTAAAGAATATCCCTGGCCACATAGTCTAGATTCGCCTTCTTCTTGTCCTCATTAGTATACTCATGTCTGCTCTTTTCCAAAAAATGAGGCTCACCACCAGATATCGCAAATGCTAAGTTTGGCTTCATTATTTTCAATGTCCCTTCTCTAATAACAGACCACATATCGTCATCCTGAGCAGCCAGATGCGCTTGCATGCGAATCTTCCAGTCGTCATAATCCTCCTTGGAAAACATAGGAATCTTGTTGTGAGAAGTCGACATTTTAATATTAGATAAAGCACAAACAACAACTGTTCAATACTGAGATACGCAGGCTCTGTTACCAATTGATAGGATCAAAGTGGTTCGAAATACAATTGCAAGAGTTCATAAGGGGTGGGTTGAATGAACTCTTGATATTTTTAAATTTTCGAAACCTTTTAAAACAGTTTTACAAGCACCCGCTTAACTTAAATCTGAGTTACCAGATTTAAGGTATCTCAGTTAAAGGCTGATTTCTTGGCTAAAAAAATGTGTGCGGAATAAAGCCAATCAATCAGTGAAAAGCAGTAAATAAATGCGTTAAGTAAAATTTAAAGGGACAAGAGTATGTTTCTGGAAGTTCGGATATAAATATCCTACGTCTCCGCTTCTTCCTTTTCAGGAAGGATCCACTAGAAGGTTTGATGGTTACAGGCCTTCTACAAACACCCGGTCACGCAAGCAACACTTAACGTGAACTCCTAGAAATCTCAAACACCAACAAGCAGTCGCAGCTGCTATTTTACAATAGTGAATGATTTTTCTCAAACGGCTTTCAGTAGCACGTTTGTTACAGACTCAAAATTGATTTTACAATGTGATACACTACTATTGAAGTCTGTATATCTTCTGATTTCTAATCTATGAAACTTGATACAATAATAAACCAGAAGATGAACTCGAAGATAGAACAATAAGCGTTGGTTGAGTGTTCTTCGAGTTTGCGAGCTTTTGTGAGATAACTTTGATAGAGAGAAAGCTCGAGAATATTTGATAGAAAATAATGGCAGAGTGATGGCAAGTAGTCGAGAGTGAAGGAGAGCTTCTTCAATTCAAACTTTTTCTATTTATACCCTTTGCTCTCAACGATCATAAAAGCTATTTCCTCTGAAAATATTCAAAAAATCACGATTACGGTATACACTGCTCCACTAAGGCAAATTGCGCTTTGTCAGAGCCAAAATTTCGTTTTACGTATTTGTGCAAACATCGTATAACATCCTCTGATACTGTGTAATATTTACCCAAAATAGTATCAATCTTGTTTCATTAATTCCAGGCAATTTGTATGACTTAATCGAGACCATTGATTCTCTCCAAATTGAATATGTGATCCCGTTTGAATCGATTCAATGTTTGCGCATGAAATTATTTTGTTGAACAGATCTATCTTTCTCAAAGACGATTTAATAGTTCATTGCTGTCCAAATACCAAGCTGTCATAGTAAAAAATATCTGACTACCAAAATGCGAACAATTCTGTTGACAGTAACCATTGCTGTTATCTATTAGACACACTGTTACGGTATCTGTTGGCCTATGTCATCGCTGTTTGAATGACAAAGTCTGTTGGCAGATATCATCACTGGTAGAATGACAAAGTTTGTTGATATCCCCCTTTTTGTAAATCTATAAATAGGAAGGATCTGTTACCTCAACTATTCACACTAATACAACTGACAGTTCTGTTGACAAACACCATCGCCGACACAATAATAGAAGTCCGTTGACAGATATGCTCTGATTCAGTAAAGAATTCTGTTGACAGATATGATCACTCTCAAAGCACTTTGAACAGTAGTAATCTGACCCGATAATCCAACTGTACCAAAACCAATCTGATCAAATCTTTAACCCGAAAGGACACATCTGTTAACCCTGAAGATTAATTACTTGAATGACATCATTAAGTCCAATTCTTGTCTTATTTTTGTTATCACCAAAACTATAAACTTTATCTTACCATAGTATGTCGTCTTGGGGAGCTTCGATTCTTTTTGTGAAAAAGAAGGATGGATCTATGAGGATGTGCGTAGGTTTTCGGTATTTGAATAAAGCGACAGTGAATAATAAGTATCCGTTGCCGAGAATCGATGATCTGTTTGATCAGTTGCAGGGATCTGCTGTATACTCTAAGATAGATCTGCGATCTGGTTATCATCAGTTGCGGATTAGAGACGCTGATGTAGCGAAGACGACTTACAGGACGAGATATGGTCATTATGAGTTTTTGGTGATGCCGTTAGGACTGAAAAATTCTCCTGCTGTGTTCATGGATCTGATGAATCGCGTCTTCAGCGAGTATATTGATCATTTTGTGATTGTCTTCAGATGACATCCTAGTGTACTCGAGGAGCTATATAGAGCATAAAGAGCACTTGAGACTGGTTTTACAGAGATTGAAAGACTCACAGCTTTATGCTAAGTTCAACAAGTGTGAATTCTGGTTGGATAGAGTTGTCTTTTTGGGTCATGTCATTTCGTCGCAAGGTATTTCTATGGATCCTAGTAAGGTCGAAGCAGTTCTTAATTGGGAGCGACCTAGGAATGTCTCCGAGATCCATAGTTTCTTAGGTTTGGCTGGCTATTATAGACGTTTCATCGATAAGTTCTCTTCGATAGCCAGGTCGATGACTCAGTTGACCCAAAAAGATAGGAAGTTTGTTTGGACTGAAGAGTGTGAGTCTAGTTTCCAGTTTCTTAAGGAGAAGTTGACTACTGCTCCTGTGTTGGCTTTGCCTTCGGGTTCTGGAGGTTATGTAGTGTGCTCTGATGCTTCTCTGAGTGGTTTGGATGCTTGTTGATGCAGAACGGGCGTGTGATAGCATATGCGTCTCGACAGTTGAAACCCCATGAGACGAGGTATCCCGTTCATGATCTGGAGTTGGCTGCGATTGTCTTTGCCTTGAAGATTTGGCGTCATTATTTGTATGGTGAGCAATTTGTGGTGTACACGGACCACAAGAGTTTGAATATCTTCACCCAGTCTGATTTGAATATGAGGCAACGTCGTTGGTGGAGTTGCTGAAAGATTTTGACTGTGAGATCAGTATCAGCCTGGGCGGGTGAACTTAGCTGCCGATGCTTTGAGTAGGAAAGCTCAGCCTGCAATGTTGACGTCGATGAGAATATCCAATGTCCATCAGGAATTGGGGACTTCTGGATGGTATTTACAGCCGTGTGATCAGTGCTTTGTAGTTTCTTCTTTTCAGGTAGAACCGCAGATTGTTGTAGACATTAGAGCAGCACAGAGGATGACCCGTATATTCATGAATTGAAGATTAAGGCCCAGAATGGTCACTCAGACGATTTTTCTGTTGCTTCCGACGGATGTCTGAGATTCCGTGGTAGATTGGTGGTTCCGAACCTGATTGATTTGAAAGAGACTATCTTGAATGAGGCCCAATGTAGTCGATACAGTGTGCATCCACACGAGAAGAAGATGTACCATGACTTAAAATCTCACTACTGGTGGAAGGCATGAGGAATGATATTTCTGGATTTGTAGCTCGATGTTTGAATTGTCAACAGGTCAAGGCTGAGAGGATGAGACCTGGTGGATTTCTACAGAGTCTAGAAGTGCCTCAATAGAATGGTGAGCACAACGCCATGGGTTTTGTGATAGAGGATGTGATGCGATTTGGGTTGTTGTTGACAAACTTTTGAAGTCAACCCATTTCATTCCCTATGATGTGAGGTGTTCGATGAAGAAAATGACAAAGTTGTATATCGACCATGTGGTAAGATTGCATGGAGTACCTATTTCGATAGTGTCTGATATAGATCCAAGATTTACTTCCCGAATTCTGGAAGAGCTTGCAAGAAGCGATGCGTTCGAGATTGGCTATGAGTAACGCTTATCTCCCTCAGACAGATGGCCAATCTGAAAGGACCATTCAGATTTTAGAAGACATGCTGTGATCTGTGGTCTTGGATTTCAGTGGTGGCTGGCAGGATTCTTTGTCCTTAGTTGAGTTTTCTTATAATAACACCTACCAAGTGACCATCGGGATGGCTCCATTCGAAGCTTTGTATGGTCGCAAGTGTATATCTCCAATCAGCTGGGAAGAGATTGGTGAGAAGCAGTTGTCTACTCCTGAGTTTGTGCATCATACGAAAGATCACATTGAGTAGATTCGGAGTAGAATGAGAGATGCTCAAGATTGACTTGCTAGCTATGCTAATAAGCGACGCAAACCATTGGAATTTAAGGTTGGCGATCATGTTTTTCTCAAAGTTCTCCTTTCAAGAGCGTAATGAGGTCCATAATTAAAGGTAAATTGGCTCCTAGATTCATTGGTCCCTTTGATATTATTGAGAGGATTGGACAGATGGCTTATAGATTGCAGCAGCCTGATGAGTTAGCAGCGATACATGATGTTTTTCATGTGTCAATGTTAAGGAAATATGAGCCAGATCCATCCCATGTGCTGAGGACTAATGAAGTAGAGTTGGATTCTACCTTGAGCTATGTTGAATATCCAGTGAAGATTCTGGACAGAAAGGAGAAGAAACTGAGGAATAAGATTATACCATTGGTGATGGTCCAATGGAGCAAGCATGGTAAAGAAGAAGCTACCTGGGAAGTTGAAGAAAAGATGAGATAGGAGTGGCCTCATCTGTTTGAGCCTTGATTGTAGATTTCCAGGTAATCTTCTGGCTTGTTGTTTTCGTGTTTTAAATTATTTAGGTGAATTCCTGGTGTTTTTCGGATTCTGAATTGTTGTTGTAAGTTGATTTCGAGGATGAAATCCATTTTTTGTGGGGGAGAATTTGAGGACTATAAATTTGTTATGCGGTGATTAGCGATATAATCAGATATGGGTTATGGTTTAGTTATTTTCGAATTTGTTTGGATGTATTTTGAATTGTTTCTAGTATACTGTGTAGTTAGTATGCTATCATATCGTTGTGTAAGGGAGAGCGTTAGCTCTCTAGACAGATTTGGTGTATCTAAGATCACTGGAACTCAGATTTGGATAATGCCTGCGCGAGTGAATTAGAAGTGCGGTGAGGATTGGTTTGGTTCGTTGTTTTCAGGTTTGGGTGAGATATGGGTGTCCAGATCTGGTTCTCACTGGTTTGAGTGAGTTACCGTGAGCGAGAAGTGATACGGTGTCGTTTTAGGTGCTAGTCAGATCTGGTATTCAGAGAGGGACAGATTTGGTTAGCGAGGAGAAGTCAAGCGTTGGTCAACGATACTATTTGGACCGGTCAGGTTCGTGAGTTGGTGTGGACCGGTGTGGTTTAATGATAACAGATTGGTAAAATCCGGATGAGAGCTAGCGGATCCGAGTGCGTGAGATTTGGATACAGCGCGACGTCGTTTAGTTTTAGTGAGCGGGACTCCTAGGCGACGCCGTTTTGATTAGTAGTGCTTGTGTAGCGTAGCGAAGCCAGATTTGAGTTGTCGCTGAGGCCAGATCTGAGGGACTTTTGTCTTAGAGCTAAGATCTGGGTTGCGGATGAGATCTGTATAAGTATGTGTGACTTTCACTGTAGAGTTGTCCGAAGGATTTATTTGCTAAGTAGAGATCGACACTTAGTAATTTTTTCAACCCGACATTTCCTATCTCCTTTCCAGAGAAATCCTCGATTAGTACTGTTCATCCGAACCCTTCTCCGTTACATTGCCATCGTTCCTCGACGCTGTTTGGAGCAAGATTGGTGGCGCTAGGTTCGTCTTGCTTAGCTCTTTCGATTGATACCAGTTTGGAGTTGTAGATCAACTTGCGGAAGAAGAGCGAAGTAGTTGCAGGTTCGAGTAACTTCGTGAATTCCAGTCGATGGTTTTCCCTGTTAAGATTTGATCTTCTGGATTTGAGCTTAGGCAGCTTCTGTTAAGCTTCACCGTGAGTCAATGAGGAAACAGACTTGAGCAGATTGTTGGTGCCGTGCCCTGGTGAGGTTTGATTGAGATTTTAGCTGGTTTGAGGTACGGATTGAGCTCCTGTAAACAGCTTTGGCATGGGCATGTTTATATTTCTGGTTGTGAAATTTGTATGCTATGATCTCATGACTATGTGAACAGATTTGATTGACTGTGCTCTGTTTTATGATCTGTTCTACGTACTGATGATTGTATGCATTGGAACCTGATTATTGAATGGCATTCATGCACACATATTGAGCCTGATGTTTGATTGATGACCTGAGTCGAGCTAGCATTGTGATCGGCCGGCTGAGTTGTCACGCCTGAAAGGTCAAACGCTATCATCGGAGTGGTGGCCGCCTGAGTTGTCGTGCCTGAAGACCACCGAGCTGTGATGGCTGACGGGCCCGAATATCACGGACCGATGATTTCCACGGACTGATTGGCTGTGCGTGGTGTTTGAGGCTCATTTGAGATTTGCCAGCTGAGTCGTTGGCCTTGATGACCGATTCCTTTGATAGCCATCATGCATTTCATAACTTGAAGTATAGCATGTTGCATGATATGCTGTTTTTAGATTGCTCTTCGTACTGAGGTTTGACCTCTTTACTTTTCCCTGTTTTTGGGGCTGCCTTGGTTTGTATTGACTTAGGCAGGTTCTTCTGGTAACTAGACTGGACAGAGTGGAGCTTCAGATGGTCGATCCCCATTCTGATTGAGTCCCAGTTATATTTATGTATTGATATATTGAGCCAGGGGATGTCCTGTGCCTTTATTTAAGTTTGGGATATGTAGTTGATTTAGTACATGTTTTTTTCCTGTTGTGTTGTGAGTTTTGTGTTAAACTCGTATTTTGATTATGAACTATTTTAAGATTGATGTTTTGGATCAGGCCCAACATTTTGAAAAATTTTTAAGCCCTGATTTTGATGCTTCCGCATAATTGAGATTAATTGATTTATGAATCCTTGGTTTAGCGCACCGGGCCTGACAGTCGAGCCACCGTAGCTATCGCTACAGTTGACTTTTGAGGAGCGATCTACTCGGATCTTAGGTTGACAGGATAGGAAGCTACGCAATCGAACCATTCTAATGGTCAAGGTCCAGTGGCTGAATCATTCCGAGGAGGAAGCTATGTGGGAGGTAGAGGATGACATCAAGGAGCGCTACCCAAAACGTTTCGGTAAATTTCCGAGTTTCGAGGACGAAATTCTTGTTAACGGGGAGATTATTGTAACGCCCGGAAATTTCCCTACTAAAAGTCACGTCCGTGCTGGACTACCTTTTCTGGAGTTTAGCTCTTCACTTTCATTGAACAGATTCCACGGAATAACCAATATCCGGAATCAATAATCCATTTCTCCTTATTTAGATCATTGTTAACTTCTTGACATTCTGTTCTTCAACTATTCACCCGAGCTGGTTTTCAGTTACCATCAGCTCGCAGCCCAGCTGTACGCTTAGTGAGGTTTTAAAAGTTGATTGAGTTTTAAACAAGTGAACCCCACAAGTTTAAGTGATCGGTCTTCGATCAAGTTCTTTGTTTAAAATATATCTCATCAGTTTAAAGGAAGTGAATTTCAGTTTTGAATGATTTATGGCATAGAGAACAGACGGTCCACAGGAAGGGTGAGTGAGCTGGTTGATGGATCAGAGTGCCCCTTAATGAGGAAAGTGACAGGATTATGGTTAGCAACTATAATCCCTTACACAGCCAAGTTGGGATTATTTCCCCTGTTCCTGAATTCAGATGTTAGCTTGATCAAGCTCCGGGACCTAAGGAGAGCTTCTAGGCCATAAGTCACTAAGAAAATAAGGGAGATCTGGGTTGATATCCCGATCTAATTTTATGAGAATGATTTGATCTTAAGCTGACTTCCTTTAAATTATATCATTAACTTATGAATACTTATGCCTGCATTACGTGATCTTGTTATCCTCAGTTTTACTTATTGATCCCCTAGGCTCATTTCCTGGTGCAGGTGAGACAGCTCAGGGGCAGGCGGGAGGTGCGAGCTAAACCAGCTTGGGGGCGTGTGTGTTTAATGAAGGCCAACGTTTCCGTGTTGTCATTTTTGATCTTTTGTGAAACTGTATTAAGATCTATTACAACAATATAGGATTCATGTAGAATTCAATAAGTTGTAATATCGTGTTTGTAATTCGAATGAAATTTTTGTACTCTAAGCTGACCTTATTGTGTTCATATCAACTGTTCTGTAATACAAGCCTTGGAAGGAATACAGCTTCCATTTTCATTTAGCCATTCATCTTTCCACTTAATATTTTTACTCCAATCTGTTGACTCCCTTGGGTTTGGGTGTCACAGGATCACTTTCCCATCCCACAAATCAGCCGACGCTGCCGGTATCATCGGACCTTGTTCCAGCCGTTTTGGCGAGGAGATTCCGTCGTGAAAATTTGATGTGCTTTCTAGTGCAAGGCAGTGTAGGAATTTGGATCGCCATCGTGGATCGGATAGGCGAACAATCGGAGATTCAACCGTTGAAGTGCTATTGCCGCGTAAAATCGGAATAGTCGGAGCTGGATGCGATGTCGCCAAAGGTAACTCTCAAACATCCTATGTATGGTTTTTTTATGTTTTGATTCACGTATGAATGTTCCCGAGAGAATAAAAATTTTAAAAATTCCATTGCTGTAACGCCCGGAAATTTCCCTACTAAAAGTCGCATGCTTTAGTAATATTTTGTTTCATTTCTAATAGCAATATCAATACCATTAATACCATATTAATTATTTAAGCTATATGACCAGTATCTTTTTAAATTTTTTAGTACAGGTGCTACGAGATCGGAATGGAGACGATGGGAATACCGAGTTAAAGATGATTTTTATAAAATTAATTCTTGAGGCCACTCCCTATGCCTTGGAAGGTTTCATAGTAGTAAAATTTTAAAAGCCCATTTTTTTTTTGAAATAGGTTTTCCCATCATATTTTACCCAAATTTTTGAAATTCTGCAAGGAAGGAAGAAAGATTTTTAGTAGCACTTTTATCATTTGCATGGAAACTCTCTCTAGTATATTTAAACAATTTTAAAACACAAATTTTCCCTTTATTTAAATAAGAGTTTCGGAACCTATACACACACACACCTCACTCTATTGTTTTCAAAAAAAAAAAAAAAACCACTAGGACCCTTCCCGTAAGCCCTGGCCCTCTGAGCATCGAATTGATGCCCAATGTGACGTATTTTTTCTCTGTTTATCATGACAATGCTTCATAGAATTCGAGTTGTGGTAAATGGTTGATGGTTTGAGTGAGGGTTGAGGTCAGGCTGGGCAATGGTTCAGTTTAGAGTAGGGACCATGGACTGTTGATGTCGAGGAAGAAGAGGCACAGGTTGGACGTGGCTCATGTTTTTTCGACTCATGTTTCAATATCTGTTTAGGTCGTAAGCTTAGGTCAAAAGCTGTGTTCCGTAAGCTTGGGTCGTAAGCTGTATCCTGTAAGTTTAGGTCGAAAGCTGTGTTCCGTAAGCTTGGGTCGTAAGCTGTGTTTCGTAAGCTTAGGTCGTAAATTGTGTTCCACAAGATGTATCGACCCTCGTAAGCTGTATCAACCGTCGTAAGTTGTGTTGACTACCGTGAGCTATGTGGAGCAACGTAAGCTGACTTGACCATCGTGAGCTGAGCTGACTATCGTGGGTTGAGTTGAAAACCGTGAGCTGCTTTGACCATCGTGAGCTGAGTTGACTGTCGCAAGCTGAGTTGACCACTGTGAGCTGAGTTGATCCCCGTGATCTGAGTTGACAATCATAAGCTGAGTAGAGCATCCTATGCTGAGAGGAGGGTTTGCGACCTGATCTGCGTATTCTAAACTGATTCGAGTACTATGTGCTATTTTTAGTACGCGAATGATCTGGGTAGACGAGCTGATCTGCATATTCTAAACTGATCGAGTACTCCATGCTATTTTTAGTACGCCATCTGGTCTGCCAGGTGATCTAGGAAGACGTGCTTACCTGAGTACTGCGAGCTGAGAAGAGGGTGCATGATATGATCCCCTAAGATGAGCTGTTGAGGAGTGAGCTGCACCGGGAAGTGCGTGCTATACTGGGTACCGTAAGCTAAGCCTTGTGATCTGAGCTGGGCTGGATACTGTCATGAAATGTTTAAAATGATGATTTTAAGTTTATTTTATGATTTTAAGTGCTTTAAGAGTTTTTGTGATTGATGAAGTTTTACAAAAATTTTGAAGAAAAGAAAGTTTGTTACTTTTGACGCATGCGGAAGTATTTTTGAGGCAGAATGTTGAGAAAATGATGAAATGTTTTGAATGATGGTACTTGGCTGTGGTGTTTCAAAATTTGATGGATATGATGGCTGGAAAACGTTCTGTTTGGCCATTATCAACATGACGGATATTGTGGATGGGAGACGTCTCGTTGGCTATATCAACTTGACACGTATTGCGCTTCAGAAAAGTATTGGAGTGCCTTTACAATTTATAGGATTGGACTCCAGGAAAGGAACTGGGGTGACTTTCCAACCTGGTACAATGGTATTTATATAGCTTGATAAGGAGACTTGAGGTTGAGGGACCACAGTCGGGATACGGAGTTCACCAGAAAATCTTTTTACTTATGAGTTTATCGCTTATGCATGAATTTAAAGAAAAATGATTTGAGAAAGAAAACCATTTTTTATGTATTTAATGTTTGAGAAAATTTAATTGAGAATGCATGTGCTTGTATTATTTAATACTTTGCTATCCTTTAATTTGTACTTATTTAGTCTTTATGCTCACTACGTTTGATTGGTGCAGATGACGTGGAGGCTGAGATCGAGGGGCTGGACCTTTGAGCGGATGGCAGTTCAGCTTGGCGCATCCTAGCGACATAACGTTTTTCCACTTATGTTTAAGAATAATATTTATTTATAACATTTTATTTAAGTTGTGGTTCTATAGTTCAATTTAATTGATTACGAGGTTAATAGGAATGAGTTCTTCATTTGCTACAAACATGTTTTAAACTCTTGTGAATTTTGGATTATTTATTTTTTTGAAGCTTTCATATATATATAAAAAATTTCTCATTTATATTACTAGAAAAAGAAAACTGGTCACGACCCATAAATGTCTCCGGGAGAGTGATCCGGATCCACCGCTGCGCCAACAGTTATTTCATCTCAGGCTAAATCGGTTGATCCAAGCAAGGTGGAAGATTTTGTAAACTGGTCACGACCTGTGAGGATTGAGATGTTAGATTAGTGATTAATTGATTTGATTTGGGATTAATCACGATTATTTGAGGGAATTACGTAGAGAATATGATTCCTGCTGAAATTTCAGTCGCAGCGCTTGGTTAGAGAATGAGAATTATCGAAATTTAGTGAAGTCAACGCTGGTCAAAGTTACTGTAGCTCCTGCTGATGGATTTTGAATCAGCAGAGGTGACGTCAGCGTGACGTATTCCTTGCTGCTGGTAGTTTGCGTTGCGAAGGTTCTGCTGATCAAGCAGGCGCGCTTGTGCAAAAGCGTTGAGAAGTGACGTCGTTTGGTTTAGTAGATGCGTCGTCGTTTTGAGAGTTTTCTCGCGACCAGCAGATAGAATGTTTTGGAG
>KQ995344.1:7874-26604 GCA_001598015.1 Dorcoceras hygrometricum
GGTCCCATGTGTATCTTATTTTGTAGCCTTGTATCTTGTATTGCTGTTGTTGATTTCTTACCAGGATGTGAGGGCGAGCGGCAATACCGCACTCTCATCTCCCTGCTGGGATCGTTAGCCACCATGCGCCGAGTGGTTAACTACCACAGTTCATGGGCAAGGCAACAGCAGGTCGAGTTGTTTGATGCATCTGGTAATTGGGTGTAGTGTCATGGCGAGTGGCTCACTACCACACTGTGAACACACGCCGTGGCCACTGTATGTTGTTGATGATTCTTTGAGCTATGTTTGAGTTCCTTAGCTCCTTCGAGGGTCGAGCTTTTCGTTGTTATTCGGCGTCTCATGCATAGCGTCTGCATTTTATTCCTTGCTGTTTATTGCTGTTTTATTGTTGCTCTCCGTACTGGGGTTTGACCCCATGTCCCTCCGGGGCTTGGTTGTTTCTTTGTTGCTTTGTTTTCAGGAAACCCAGGTTCTACAGCTGGTCGTGGTTTTAACCCAGCTGGTGGTGCCCCAGGAGGTGGCTAGCGTGTCCCAGTTGCATATAGCGTACTTATATATATGTATCAGTTAGCCAGGGAGATGCCCTGCGCTTTGTTGTTGTACCCGTAGGGGAGTATGATACATGTTTGAATTATGTATATTTGATTGTTGGTTGTTTTATGAATTGGGAAACTTATTTTAAGTATTGCTGTATTTTAAATTATATGTTTAAAACCGTCGGGCCTAAAAGCGAAAATTTTACCCACTTTTTGATAGCTTCCGCATGTGTTTATCTATTGTGAGCACGAGGCCTGACATTTTTGGTATCAGATCTTAAACTGGGATAAGCTCAATTCCTTTGATCACACTTGAGTCTAGGCACAGTGTTGCGTGATGCTTGTGCTTGACTTATGAGACTACGTGCTGCATATTTTGTGTTATATGCTTTCTTTGCTGTATCTGTTCTGTTTTGCTTGATCCTTTTGAGTGTTTTAGATGCTGCCTAGACGTCGTGGTAGAGGTAGGGGGCAGTTCCAGGAATCAGGAGGACAGAACGAGGATCAGTATAGTGCTCCTAGTCATACTCTTGAGAGTAGTGGAGAAGAGGAAGCTGAGGCTCCGCCGGCTCCGGTAGAGAGAATGGATGTGGTCATAGCTCGGTTTCAGAGGATGAATCCTCCTGTCTTCAATGACGATGATCTCTGGTTGAGGTTGGTAACCTTGTTGTTGAGGAAGTCCGCAGAGCGCAGGTGGCGCATGCGGTGCAGGGTGGTAGACCCGCTGGTCAGGGAGCTCAGTCGTCTCAGAGTTCTCAGTCCGCGCATTTTCCTCAGCAGCAGCAGCAGGTAGCTCAGCAGTCTGGCCGTCAGAGGTTTCGACCCCGCGGTCAGCAATTCAAGAAGAAGTCTGGTTCAGGGTCTTCTGGTTCTGGAAGCTCGAGTAGCAGCGGCTCTCGGGTGGAGTTTTGTGGTTTTTGCGGTGGAAAGCATTCTTCCACGCAGTGTGTTGGTGTGCAGGGCTCCTGCAACCTTTGTGGTCAGTATGGGCATTTTGCGAGAGTGTGTCCATCAGCTGGAGCACAGCAGACCGCGGCCCAGCCTCAGGGTCGTGGGGGTCAGTCTAGGGGCCGCTCGCAGCAGTTTCAGCAGCCCCGTTTTGGTGAGACTCCGTTTAGGCCGTTTCAGCAGCCTGGCCCTTCGCGTTTTGGGCAGTCGTCTCAGCCTTTTCTTTCCAGGACCCCAGCATGATCAGGTTACCTTCACGAGGGAGCAGGCCGAGGAGACACCGAGCTGGGTGATTGGAGGTACATGCTTTATTTTTGACTTTCCTGCTCGTGTGTTGTTTGACACCGGTGCATCGCATTCATTTATTTCGGATTCGTTTGTTGTTGAGCATGGTTTGTGTACCGTCCCTATGCGCGATGCTGTTTCTGTTTCTACCCCCGGTGGTGTAAGCCTGTTCTCGCAAGAGATTTTGTTGGATGGTGTGTTGCGGTTTGGTGAGCATGCCTTGTTAGCAAATTTGATCCGTTCGATGCTTTGGGATTTCGATTGCATAGTTGGGATGGATGTGCTGTCCAACTATAGGGCCTCCGTGGATTGCTTCCATGGGATTGTGGCTTTAGGCCTTTGTCTGGCGAGAAGTGGGACTTCTACGGTCAGAACTCGAGATCGAAGATTCCGTTGGTCTCCGCGATGGAGATGTTTATATTGTTGTATTTGGAAAATGCTGGCTTTATGATTTACGCTTTGGATGCGTCTTCTTCTTCTGGTGTTTAGCTTAGTGACGTTCCCGTGGTGCGACACTTCCCCGACGTGTTTCCGGAGGAGATTCCTGGTTTTCCTCTGAGACGGGAGATAGACTTCAGCATAGAGTTGGTGCCTGGCACAGCTCCGATTTTTCGTGTCCCGTATCGTCTGGCGCATAGGCGGAGTTGAGAGAAATCAAGGTACAGTTAGATGATTTGCTGGAGAAGGGTTTCATTCGCCCTAGTATGTCACCGTGGGGAGCGCCCATTTTTGTTTGTAAAGAAGAAGGATGGCTCAATGCGGATGTGCATTGATTTTCGTCAGTTGAATAAAGCCACTGTCAAGAATAAGTACCCGTTACCGAGAATCGATGATCTGTTTGATCAGTTGCAGGGTTCTGCGGTGTATTCTAATATTGATCTTCGTTCCGGGTACCATCAGCTCAGAGTGAGGGAACAAGATGTCGCGAAGACTGCGTTTCGTACGAGGTACGGACATTTTGAGTTTCTGGTGATGGGTTGAGAGAGCAGCAGTTGTATGCGAAGTTTTCCAAGTGCGAGTTTTGGTTGCAACGTGTTGTATTTCTGGGCCATGTCATTTCAGCATATGGCATTTCTGTGGATCCCAGTAAAGTGGATGCTGTGTTGAACTGGGAGCGACCGAGGAATGTGTCTGAGATTCGCAGTTTCTTAGGTCTGGCTGGCTATTATCGTCGTTTCATTGAGGGGTTTTTCTTCTATAGCTAAGCCGATGACCCAATTGACCCAGAAGGATAAGCGGTTTGTTTGGACTGAGCAGTGTGAGAATGCTTTTCAATTGCTCAAGGAGAAGTTAACTACTGCACCTGTGTTGGCTTTGCCGTCCGGATCAGGTGGTTTCGTTGTTTGTTCTGACGCTTCGCTAAATGGATTGGGTTGTGTGTTGATGCAGAATGGTAGAGTCATTGCGTATGCCTCGCGGCAGTTGAAACCGCACGAGACTCGTTACCCAGTTCATGATTTGGAATTAGCAGCGATGGTCTTTGCGTTAAAGATCTGGCGTCAGTACCTGTATGGCGAGCAATTTGTGGTGTACTCCGACCACAAGAGTTTGCAGTATCTGTTTTCGCAGCCTGACTTGAACATGAGACAGCGTAGGTGGATGGAGCTGCTTAAGGATTTTGACAGTGAGATTAAATACCAGCCTGGAAAGTCAAACGTAGTGGCTGATGCGTTAAGCAGGAAGGCTAGTGAGATGCTTGCGTCGCTGTACATCTCCAAGGATCAAGAGCATCTTAACACTACGGGTTGGAGATTCTACCCGGCTGAAGATTGTGTGATGGTTTCGTCCTTCCAAGTAGAACCGCAGATTGTTTCTAGCATTCGAGCAGCTCAGAGGACCGATCCGTCAATCCACGAGTTGAAGATGAAAGTCAGGGCTGGCGAACTTGAGGACTATTCTGTCTCGTCCGATGGTTGTTTGCGTTTCCGAGGCAGGTTGGTTGTGCCCAATTTGATTGATTTGAAGGTGGAGATCCTTCGAGAAGCACACTGTAGCAGACATAGTGTTCATCCTGGTGCACAGAAGATGTACCATGCTTTGAAGCCGCACTTTTGGTGGACTGGCTTGAAGAGCGATGTTGCTGGTTTTTTCGCTCGTTGTTTGAACTGCCAGATGGT
The DNA here is from genome assembly GCA_001598015.1 of Dorcoceras hygrometricum. Classification (NCBI taxonomy): domain Eukaryota; kingdom Viridiplantae; phylum Streptophyta; class Magnoliopsida; order Lamiales; family Gesneriaceae; genus Dorcoceras; species Dorcoceras hygrometricum. Next base: position 11,764 of record KQ995344.1, read on the forward strand.
TAAGGCCGAAAGGATGAGACCTGGGGGTCTGTTGCAGAGTTTAGAGGTGCCCCAATGGAATTGGGAGCACATTGCGATGGATTTCGTAACGCATTTGCCTCGTTCCAGCCGAGGATGCGATGCGATTTGGGTAGTTGTAGACCGTTTGTCTAAGTCTGCACACTTCATTCACTATGGGATGACCTTCTCGTTGAAGAAGATGGCGAAGCTGTACGTTGATTTTGTTGTTAGATTGCACGGTGTACCTGTTTCAATCGTGTCTGACCGAGATCCGAGGTTTACTTCCAGGTTTTGGAAGAGTTTGCAGACAGCTTTGGGCACTAGATTGGCTATGAGTACCGCGTATCACCCCCAGACAGATGGCCAATCTGAGCGAACTATCCAGACGTTAGAGGATATGTTGCGTGCTGTTGTGTTGGATTTCGGAGGTAGTTGGCAAGACGCGTTGTCTTTGGTTGAGTTTTCGTATAATAACAGCTACCAAGTGACGATTGGCATGGCGCCTTTCGAGGCTTTGTATGGCCGCAAGTGCAGATCGCCCGTTTGTTGGGAAGAAGTGGGGGAGAAGCAGCTATCTGCCCCTGACTTTGTGCAGCAGATGAAAGATCACGTGGATCTTATTAGACAGCGGATGAAAGCTGCCCAGGATCGCCAAGACAGTTATGCGAATAAGAGGCGTCGACCTCTGGAGTTTCAGGTTGGTGATCGTGTATTTCTCAAGGTTTCTCCGTTTCGTAGTGTAATGCGCTTTGGACGCAAGGGAAAGTTAGCCCCTCGTTACGTTGGTCCGTATGATATTGTCGAGAGGATTGGCCCTTTAGCGTATCGTCTGTTGTTGCCGTCCGAGTTATCTTCTCTGCATGATGTCTTTCACGTTTCCATGTTGAGGAAGTATGAGCCAGATCCGTCTCATGTGCTTGGAACTGACGAGGTAGAGCTAGATCAGTCGTTGCTATCAGGAATACCCTTTTGCAGATCCTTGGCAGAAAAGAGAAACAGTTGAGGAATAAGACCATTCCGTTGGTGATGGTGCAGTGGAGCAAACATGGTAGGGAAGAAGCTACTTGGAAGCTGGAAGAAAAGATGCAGCGCGAGTGGCCGCATCTATTTGAGTAGCTGTTGAGCTAGATTTTTCCAGTCGCTTGTAGTTTTGCTGTTTTCTTCCTTAGTTGTCGTGAAGTGTTTGCTTGGTTACCTTGAGCTCTTAGCTTTTGTTGGGCGAGTTTCTTTTTAGTTTTCTGTTGTTGCTTCGACTTTTAGTAGCTGTGTTGTATTCAGAATTGTTGTTTGATTTCGAGGACGAAATCCATTTTAGTGGGGGAGAAATGTGAGACCTGATTTTGTATTAAGGATTAATTGTTGGAATTAATCGGTTGATTAAGAGATTTTGTGGTTTAGATCTCTATTTTGAGGTTTGAGTTGCATATTCGGGTTCCATTTCGTGTGTTGAACAATTCTGGATGCTTTCGTGTTTTTGGGTTTTTGAGGCAAAAGCTGGTTTTGTGAGCCAGCAGCTGGTCGGTGGCGAAAACCAGTCGAAGCGCGTTTTGTAATGCAGCAGGTGCGTTAGTGAATTGTGTTGTAGTCGCTGGTGAAGAGACCAGTCGAGAGTTTAGTAGCGTGTTTTGTGTTGAGCGCTAAACGTCATCATTTGAGGTATTGTGACTGGTACCAGCTGCGAGGAGTCGTGCGTCTGGATGACCAGTCGAGGAACCAGTCGTTGGGTATTAGCGTGTTTTTGGTATCGGGTGAGATACGACAGCATTTTGAGGAACGTCACTGTAGCTTGCGACTGGTTGTGTTTCGTATCTTGCGACTGGTTGTGCGTTGTAGTTTGCGACTGGTATTTGGCGAAGTTTTTGTGTCTGGATTGGAGCGACGTCGTTTGATTTAGTTGCAACACTGCGTTTTGATGGTGCGATTGGTACCAGACGAGGGAAAAGTTGTGCGTGGTTTTGTATCTTGCGTCTGGATGACCAGCTGCGATAGAAAGGATTACGTATCCTATGCGACGTCGTTTGGTTAAGTTGTTGCGACGCCGTTTAGAGAATCAGTCGATGGTTTTCCTTGCGTTTGTTTTCAATGTGTCGACTGGTTGGTTTGATTGTCGTCTGCTGGGTAGTATTTACGCACGTGGGATTTAGATGAGGGTTATTACTTGTGCGTCGACTAGTGTTGTCGACTGTCTGCCCAGCTTTTGTTATGGAACCAGTCGTAGGTAGAGTCCTACAACGTCGTTTTATGTATTTTGAATTTATGCGTAGCGGGGTTCAACCAGCCGATGGTTGTTGTTTCTACTGGTTTGTCGGTGGACTTTTTAGAGGAATTCAGCAGCTGCGGGGATTATATAAGGAAGACTTGGTCTTCAATTATTGTTATCATTTCCCATACTTAGAAATATTCCAGATTTTCGTTCTCTGTTTTCTCAAACCCTCGTTACTGTTCACCGTGAGCTATTCCGGTGAATTCCCGGCGTTTCCGGTGGTTGTTTTGCTCGTGTGAGGTAGCGTTGGACTCCTCTCTAGAAGCTCTATCATCCTACACCATTTTTGGAACCTGTCGTGGGCTGGAGCGAAAGCACGAAGTTGCTGTTCTCGTGCATGAGTTTTGTTGTGCAGGTAGCGTTTCTGTCCAGCTTCGAGACCTTATTCCTAGCAATAGTTTTAAGCTTCCTGTTTGGTTGTTGAGGTTTAATGGTTAGCTGGTTGAGTGTGACTCCCAGCCGTGAGCTTTTATGTGTTGGCCGTGAGTTTTGAGTTGATGATTCCCTGTATTTTGCGTATGTTTTTCAGGTTGGAATCAGTAGTCTCAGGCCTTGTTTTGTGGTAATTGTTGCTCAGTATAAGGTACGGATCTTGAGCTTGTAATTCAGCGTAGAACGTGGCTTGGATGAATTGTGAGATGGCTGTGTTGGATTACCGTGCTCGTTGTTGTCCTGGTTGAGGACTGTGTATGCTATTTGTGTATTTGCTGCGTTGCATATGTTTATATGTCTGTTTTCCAGCATGTGCATACACGCATGATATTCCATTCCAGCTTTGGTAGTCTTTGTACCTTGTTGTATTGTTGTTGTCTCTTACCAGGATGTGAGGGCGAGCGGCAATACCTCACTCTCATCTCCCTGCTGGGATCGTAGCCACCATGCGCTGAGTGGTTAACTACCACAGTTCATGGGCGAGGCAACATCAGGTTGAGTTGTTTGATGCATCTGGTAAGTGGGTGTTGTATCATGGCGAGTGGCTCACTACCACACTGTGAACACACCCCGTGGCCACTATATGTTGTTGGTAATTCTTGGAGCTATGTTTGAGTTCCTTAGCTCCCTTGTGGGTCGAGCTTTCCGTTGTTCTTCGGCGTCTCATTCATAGCATCTGCATTTTATTCCTTGCTGTTTATTGCTGTTGTATTGTTGCTCTCCGTACTGGGGTTTGACCCCATGTCCCTCTGGGGCTTGGTTTGTTTCTTTGTTTTGTTGTTTTCAGGAAACCCAGGTTCTACAGCTGGTCGTGGTTTTAACCCAGCTGGTGGTGCCCCAGGAGGTGGCTAGCGTGTCCCAGTTGCATATAGCGTACTTATATATATGTATCAGTTAGCCAGGTAGATGCCCTGCGCTTTTTTGTTGTACCCGTAGGGGAGTCTGATACATGTTTGAATTATGTATATTTGATTGTTGGTTGTTTTATGAATTGGGAAACTTATTTTAAGTATTGCTGTATTTTAAATTATATGTTTAAAACCGTCGGGCCTAAAAGCGAAAATTTTACCCACTTTTTGATAGCTTCCGCATGTGTTTATCTATTGTGAGCACGAGGCCTGACACCCTATCTCTTCATCAGTCTTTGGACACATAGACTTAGATAGAGTGACCGCGTGACACATAGGTAGGTGTCCTCTCCTGGACTCTTCCATAGAGAACCGCTTAAGTATGGTATCGATGTAGGTTGCTTGGGTGAGTCCGAGCATCCTTTTTGATCTATATCTATAGATTTGTATTCCTAAAATATAGGATGCTTCACCCATGTCCTTCATCGAGAATCTAGTAGACAACCATACTTTAGTTGACTGCAACATTTCCTACATCATTCCAAATGAGTAGAATGTCATCAACATAAAGTACAAGGAATGTCACAGCATTTTTAACTACATTATTATACACACATGGCTCCTAGGGATTCTTTATGAAACCAAATTCTTTAATTGTTTCATCAAATCTCAGGTTCCAACTTCTCGATGCTTGTTTGAGACCGTAGATCGATCTCTAAAGTTTGCATACTTTGTGCTCACTTCCTACAGAAACCCTCAGGCTGCGTCATATAGATCTCTTACTTAATGTTTCCATTAAGGAACGCAGTTTTCACATCCATTTGCCATATCTCATAGTCGTACCATGCGGCTATGGCTAGTAGGATTCTAATTGACTTGAACATTGCGACTGGTGAGAAGGTTTCATCATAGTCAACACCTTGTATTTGAGTGTAGCCTTTCGCGACCAGTCGCGCCTTGTAGGTCAGTACCTTACCATCAGGCCCAAGTTTTCTCTTGTATATCCATTTAAACCCAATAGGAACTATTACTTCGGGAGGATTAACAAGAGTCCAAACTTGGTTTGAATGCATTGAGTCAATCTCAGATTGCATTGCTTCAAGCCATAAATTAGAATCAGCATCGGAAATTGATTCCTTGAAGGTTCTTGGATCACATCCAATGGTTTGATCACTTTGATCATCTACAAGGAGGAAACCATATCTAGCAAGAGCCATAGGAACCCTTTCAGATCTCCTAGGTGTGTCCATATCAAGTATTGGCTCTTGAGGTGCGGGAGATTCACTTGGTACTTCAGTTGGTTCTCGAACCTCTTCGAGTTCTACTATCTTGCCTTTTCTATCAAGTAGAAATTCCCTTTCCAGAAAGGTGGCATTTCTAGAAACAAACACTTTTGTTTTATTGGAATAGTAGAAGTAGTATCCAATGGAATTCTTAGGATACCCAATGAAGTAACATAAGATGGATCTATTATCCAGCTTATCTCCCACCGTCTGCTTCACGTAAGTAGGACATCCCCAAATCCTCAAGTACAAGTATTTGGGTGGCTTGCCCATCCATATCTCATTGGAGTTTTATCCACTGCCTTTGTGTGGACATTGTTCAACAACATTACCGTCGTTTCGAGCGCATAGCCCCAAAACGAGGTAGGAAGCTCAGTTAAACTCATCATAGATCGAACCATGTCCATCAATGTTCGATTACGACGCTCCGCTACACCATTGAGTTGTGGTGTGGCCGGAGGGGTCCACTGAAAGAGAATCTCATTCTCTTTAAGATAGTCTTGAAATTCGGCACTCAAGTATTCTCCACCTCGATCGGATCAAAGTGTTTTAATAATTTTTCCCAATTGATTCTCTACTTCAACCTTGAATTCTTTGAACTTTTCAAAGGATTCAGACTTGTGCTTCATTAAGTACAAGTACCCATACCTAGAGTGATCATCGATAAAGGTGATGAAGTATGTGTGACCGGACTTAGTACCAATGCTAAGTGGGCCACACACATCAGTGTGGATCGAATCTAATAGGCCTTGAGCACGTTCAGAATTGCCCGTGAAGGGCAATTTCGTATTTTTTCCCTTGAGACAAGACTCACAAGTTGGTAGGGAGTTAATATCAGACATATCAAACATGTCTCTCCTGATCAACTTGTTCATCCTATTTTAGGAAACATGACCTAGCCTAGCGTGCCAAAGTTGTGCCGGGTTCAAACTATCGGTTTTCCTTTTTATTGTTGTTGTGTGTGTTTCCACATCACGAGTTGGAACTTCTCTCAATTTTAAGGCGTATAGATCGTTTTCGCGTTCCCCAATTCTAATTAAACATTCATTCATGTAAATATTGCAAATCGAATTGGCAAAATGATAAGAATATCCATCACTACCAAGCATAGAAACGGAAATGATGTTCTTTATTAATTCAGGAACAAATAAAACGTTTCTCAACAACAACTTAAAATTTGAAGACAGAAATAAATAAACATCTCCTATAGCTTCAGCAGCAACCCTTGCTCCGTTGCCTAGCCTCAAGTGGGTCTCACCCTCTATAAGACCCCGGCTTCTTGTCATTACCTCCAAATCATTGCAGGTATGAGATCCACATCCGGTATCAAGTACCCAAGAAGTCGATTTAATAGACATATTTATTTCAAATAGAACATACCTTTTGCAGTTCGCAACTGCTCGAGGTAATACTTACAGTTCCTCCTCCAGTGCCCAGGCTTTTGGAAGTAGTGGCAAAAATCCTCAGTTTTGTCAGGCTTTGAGGCCCTTGCCTTAGGCTTCTTGGTGGGCTTTCCCTCATTTGCAGGGGTAGAACGCTTCTTTCCCTTGAGTTTGGGCACCTTCTTCACAGAGGAAGAAGAGCCCAAAAGAAGGACGGGCTAGTCCCTCTTTATGGTCCCCTCAAACACGACAAGCATGTTTTCCACCTCTTCAAGGGTGGCTTCCAGCTTGTTCATGTTGAAGTTGACCACAAAGGGGTCGAATGCAGCAGGGAGGGAGAGGAGGAGAAGATCCACAGACAGCTCATGTGGAAGTGTGATATCAAGGCCCACTAGCTTCTCAATGAGCCCAATCATACGGACCCCATGCTCGCGGACCGAAGTCCCCTCCCACATGCGGCTCGTCATGAGCTCCTTGACAGTAGTGAACCTCTCAGTCCAAGAGTTCTCCCCATACAGTTCCTTGAGATGAAGGTGTATGTCAGCAGCATACACCATCTTCTCAAAGCATCGCTGTATTTTGTTGGACATCGATGCCATCATATAGCACCGTGTCTTAAGCTCGTCATCCCACCATTTAGTCAACTTTGTCAGCTCCTCATGACTGACATCGGCAGGGGCTTCCTTCGGAGGGCTCTTCTCTAGCGTGTAGAGAAGTTTCTCCGAAGCCAAGACAATATTGAGGTTTCGAAGCCAATCTTGGTAGTTTAAACCAGTGAACTTGTTGCTATACAACATAGCAGCAAGTGGATTTTTGATTGAAGACATGATTATAGAAATTTATACTGAAAAGAAAAACAGACATGCATCACAGACTATTTGTAACGACCCTCATTTTCTTGACGGAATAATTATAAGTTTTGGGTCTCAATTGAATAAAATCAAGAGTTATAAACGTTGGAGAATGGATCGTTACTAACTATCTGGGTTGAAACGAGAATAATAAAATTCTTCGCATTAAAAGATAAGAAATCTAGAATAACTTAGGCAATGGTGCGAAATGGAGAGAACAACTATATCATATGTCAATAATGCATCTCGTAGTGTGATAACGTCTGGTTAAAAACATAACAAAACTCTGAAATTTGTTTTGATACAACTTACATCAGAATATTCAGTATAATACAAAAGCGTTCTCAAAAAGAAGCTATGAACTTTGAAACAGAAGGAAATAAAGAACTCTGATGTCCACGATAAACACATTCCTTCCATCCTGTTCATTTCCCTCCATCTTCCTGCTGAGAATTACCTGCACTCAATGAAAACTAGTGAGCCAAAGGCCCAGCAGGTAAAATCTGGAATATCAAAAGCAAATAGTACAATCATTCTTGAACAAATGCATACTGGAGTCTGAACTGGTATTACGCTTATGAACAAACAAGCGTAAACATAAATAGGAAATCTAAGTTAAATACGAAAGCATAAAACATGAATCAATCCTGGAAACATTTTCTTTAAACATTCTTAAGAGCTGCGATTAAAATCACACTTGCGCTCTTTATTCATTTTCTGGAAAATTATGACAATACTTTAAACATTTGGTCCATTTCGTTTGATCAAACTCCTGATATCAGTCTTAGCACTATGGCTCATGGTTGAAGGGGTATATAGATCCGTCGACCTATAATCCTAATCCTTCCTGGTTAAAAGGGAACATGGTTCGTCAGCCGTGTACTCGCCTTTTCATTGGGGACCCTTTTCATTGTCATAATTTAAAACATTTCATAAAATATTGTTCTGCTCTTTCTTTCTCTCGTAAAAACTATTTTCTTCCTCTTGTTTGAGTTGCTGGTTTTCGTTTGTCTGAAGATGTTCTGGAACTGTAAAGGTTTCCTTATAAAGCTTGCGAAGATGAAAACTGAATAATTTAGCTAATTGAATCTGTCGGATAAGTCGAAAGATTCATTTGAACTGATTCAGAATTGAAAAGAGAATCAAATTCTGAAATTTCGTTATCAGCTGATGAAAACGAAGAATGAACAGTAACCAGCTGAAGTGAATAGTACCAGTCGCAAGACTAATACCAGCTGGATACAATACCAGTTGCAACTAATAAGAACCAGTCGCAAGGTTAGAATCCAGTCGCGAGATCTTTTAAACAAATGTAAAGTGAAACGATGTCGTTCGCATAACCCAGTCGCTACAACCAGTCGCTACTGCTGATTTATGCATCTGCTGATTTTACAAAACATCTGCTGAATTTGCGAAAGCAAAGCATCTGCTGAATTTGCGTCTGCTGATTTTCAATCAAAGAAATGAAACTGCTGATTTCATACTTAGAATATTTTCGATAAGACAATATCAGCAGAGGTATAATAACCAGCTCTTGTTCTTAATATACAGATAACCATGAACTACGATGGTTACCTTCCTCTAAAGACTTCGACATATCTTATGAAACTTCTGGAAAAGATCGAATAAGCTACTTGTAAGCTACTTCGACAAATGAATTACTGAAAAACTCAGGAATTCATTAGAATAACATCACCAAAACATTTTCTAAATCATCCTTGAATCAAAAATTACAGTAACTCAACTTCTTTCGAAAACAGAGCATGAACTTATGGTTTTTCTTTGAAGAAAAGCCGTAGCCATCTTCCTTTTCTTTAAAACCATACATAATCATAAAACAGAATTGAATATATGCTTTCTATTGAGTGAGCAAGAAACAGAGTTTACTTGCCTGGTATCTTTAACACAAGAACAGCAGATAATTCAGTATACTTCTTGCACACCGCCTGTCTCCTTTAAAACACTTTGAAAGTATTTTGTTCGGCTTCTTGAGAACGAGCACCTCTTAATATGATTTGATTTGAAAGTAATGATGCATGAAGCAGCTTAAGATTCTATTTATATGATTTACAATGACTAAGGAAAACAAACACGTTATGTCAATATGCCAAACTCTATAAAAAGCGTGCCCTGTTTTAAAATAAGAGATGTGCATGGAAACCGAGAATTTTAGTTAAATAGAGGATCCACTTGGTTTGCAGAAGTCACTAAATATCTACTGTACTTGCATTCTAACATTTGAATATCAATCCATAATAAAATAAAGATTGATCATGGCATAGACAGAAATATTCAAGAATTGAATCGTAATAGCAATGTAATCCCTCAATCTCATATCTTTCTAATTGTGGACTTCTAAATGATCTGGTCGTTACAATCTACCCCCCTTAAAAGAATTTCGTCCTCGAAATTCACTTACTTGAAGAAGTCTGGGTAACTTTTCTGCATATCTGATTCTACTTCCCATGTTGCTTCCCTTTCTGAGTGATTCGTCCACTGAATCTTGATCATTGGAATAGTTCTGTTTCTTAACTTACGATTTTCCTTTGCTAAAATCTTTTCTGGAGTTGATCATCCTTAGATTGCCCTTCTTTGATCCTATCTTTAAGCGTTGATTGGATCGTGAGAACTGATAACTTAGCAGCACTTTCCTTTCGAATTATCTCAAGTTCAAATCGATTAATCTCTAATGCCAGGGGAATCTAAACTGAGATTTGCGCTAACCCCACGCTTCTTCTACTTAACGCATCTGCTACTACGTTAGCTTTTCCCGGATGATAGCTAATTACGCAATCGTAATCTTTAACCAATTCAAGCCATCTTCTCTATCGCATGTTTAATTCCTTCTGAGTAAATAAATACTTGAGGCTTTTATGATCTGTAAAAATTTCGCACTTCTCGCCGTAAAGATAGTGTCTCCAAATCTTCAAAGAGAAAACTACTGCAGCTAATTCCAGGTCGTGCGTAGGATAATTCTTTTCATGAATCTTCAACTGTCTAGAAGCGTAAGCAATTACTTTTCTTTATTGCATTAGAACAGCTCCCAATCCTGTCTTCGATGCATCAGTGTAAATCACAAAATTCCCTTTCTCTGTTGGTAACGTTAGAACAGGGGCTTCAACTAATGCATGCTTCAATTTCTCAAAACTGGATTGGCATTTGGAAGTCCAATCATACTTCACATTCTTTTTAGTTAAGGCCGTTAATGGAACAGCAATCTTCGAAAATCCTTCTATGAATCTTCTATAATATCCTGCAAGTCCTAGGAAACTTTGAATTTCCGTGACATTCTTATGTACAGGCCAGCTTCGAACATATTCTACTTTTGAAGGATCTACTTCTATTCCATTCTTTGAAATAATGTGACCCAATAATACTACTTTATCAATCCAGAATTCACACTTACTGTACTTTGCAAATAACTGCTTATTTCGTAAAATTTGCAAGATTTCCCTAAGGTGTTCTTCATGCTCTTCACTGCTCTTCGAGTAAATCAAAATATCATCTATGAACACAATGACAAATTTGTATAAATAGGCTTGGAATACTCGATTCATTAAGTCCATAAATACGGATGGCGCATTCGTTACCCCAAAAGGCATAACTAAGAATTCGTAATGGCCATATCTTGTTCTGAAAGCAGTCTTATAAACATCTGATTCTTTTACACGCAACTGGTGATAACCTGATCTCAGGTCTATCTTCGAAAATACAGCAGCTCCTCTTAACTGATCAAATAAATCGTCGATTCTAGGGAGAGGATACTTATCTTAATCGTTAGTTTGTTCAATTCTCTATAATCAATGCATAGACGCATACTCCCATCTTTCTTCTTTACAAAAAGCACTGGTGCGCCCCAAGGGGAAGTACTGGGTCTAATGAAACCTTTATCCAGTAGTTCTTGAATCTGATCTTTTAATTCTTTCATTTCCTTAGGAGCAAGTCTATAGGGAGGCTTTGAAATTGGAGCGGTTTCATGTACTAAATCAATAGTAAATTCTAACTCTCGAATGGGAGGTAAACCCGAAACATCTTCTGGGAAAACATCTGGAAATTCCCTTACAACAGGTACTTGTTCTATTTCTTTTTCTTTTCAGGTTCTAATGATATAACATTTACCAGAAATCCCTGACAACCACTCCTTAAACATTTCTGGGCTTTCATTGCTGATATTAGCTTAAGGGTCTTCACATAATTCCCAGCTTTGAACGAAAATGAACTTCCATCGGGTTTCTTAATAAGGATAGATCTTTGCTTAAAATCTATGACAGCTTCATGTTTCACCAACCAATCTATTCCCAGTATAAAGTCAAATTCAAACATAGGTAATACTATAAGATCTGCATAAATAATATTACCTTGCAATTCAAGCTCTACATTTCGAAGCATTCGATTGGTTACTATACTTTCTCCTGTAGGAGTTTGAACACAATATCCTACTTCTATTTCCACTGGTTTAACAGGTAATTTCTCAAAAAATCTAGCTGATATAAAAGAATGCGTTGCACCAGAATCTAATAATGCTACGGTAGGCAAGTTATCAACAGAAATTTTACCCGTCACCAAAGTGGTATCTGCTGGTGCTTCAGCAGCAGTCATCACATATGCCCTACTGGTAATGAGTTGTTGTTGTTGCTGTTGCTTATGTGGACAACCTCTCGACATGTGGCCTGTCTTACCACAAGTGTAACATACATTCTGTCCTTGAAGACACTGCCCCTTATGATTCTTCTTGCAAACGGTACATGGAGTTCTATTTCCATTGCTAGGAACAGAGGAAATCGGTTGAGCAGCAATTGGTCCCTTCCCATTTGACCCCTGCTGCTGGTTGTTGTTATTCTGCTTCTTAAATTTTCTTTTATCATTTTGTTGGAAAGCTTGCCTCTTCAATTGCCTTTCTTCATCAATCGCTTTCCAATCTTGCTCTGCCTTCAAATCTTTGTTCACCGCTGTTTTGTAGCCTACGGGTTCTGCCAATCTAACATCATGCTTAATCATGGGCTTCAACCCGTTAATAAAATGGCGAAGTTTAGCATCTGCGTTTGTCCTTATCAATGGAACAAAGTAACATCCTCGCTCAAACTTGCGGATGTAATTCCGCATCGGCAATCCTTCTTGCTTCAGAGTTAAGAATTCGCTCTGCAGCTGTTCTCTAACGTCCACAGTGAAATATTGCTCGAAGAAGACTCTCTTAAACTCTTCCCATGTGAGAATTTCCAAGTCTACCGTCAACTTGGCTCCTTCCCACCACATCATAGCGTCACCCCGCAACATATAGATTGCACAACGAGGTCTCTCTAACTCTGTCAGATGAAGATAGTCGAATATCACCTCCATGGATTTTATCCAACTTTCTGCCACCAGGGGATCAGTAGTGCCAGAAAATTCTTGAGGTCGTTGCCTCCTAAATTTCTCTTGAGGATCTTCTCTGCTAATCATTCTACTCGAAGAATGACCATTTCCATTGGAGGTCTGATCAAATAATCGTTCTAACAGTTGGGCCATATTGGCAAGGACTGGAGTTATGCCTTCTGATTCACTATCTCCTTCGACAAAACTCCTTCTGCCTCTACCTCTTCCTGACATATCTGAAAAAGGGTAGTCCAAATCCACCACAATTCTATATGAGAGATTACTCTATGATAAAACATGAACGTAAAACTCACAAGTTTTGCAGAAGCTGGAGAGATTTGCTCAGACTGGAAGTGTGTTTATCTCAAGGACCATGCTCTGATACCAACTGTAACGACCCTCATTTTCTTGACGGAATAATTATAAGTTTTGGGTCTCAATTAAATAAAATCAAGAGTTATAAACGTTGGAGAATGGATCGTTACTAACTATCTGGGTTGAAACGAGAATAATAAAATTCTTCGCATTCAAAGATAATAAATCTAGAATAACTTAGGCAATGGTGCGGAAATGGAGAGAACAACTATATCATATGTCAATAATGCATCTCGTAGTGTGATAACGTCTGGTTAAAAACATAACAAAACTCTGAAATTTGTTTTGATACAACTTACATCAGAATATTCAGTACAATACAAAAGCGTTCTCAAAAAGAAGCTATGAACTTTGAAACAGAAGAAAATAAAGAACTCTGATGTAACGCCCCAAAATCCTTAGGACCATATTTATGCATTTCATAAATCATATGGGCCATTTGGCAATTTTAAATAGTATGTGTCTGCTGAATTGTTAAGATCAGCAGGTAAAGGTGCGCTGCGGCTCATTTCAGCAGGTAACTCCAAAGAGCAATACACAAGTTGGTAAGAAATTGATTGCAAAATATTTTAAGGAGGTAAAATGATTTCTTTTGAAAAGGGTTTGGTGTTTTACAAATTAAAATAATATGGAAGGAATTTTACTAACTTTTAGGAGTGTGTCATGCTTGATTTCACAAGTAGCTTGCCACTAATCCCTTTCATATAAATACTTGTTTCTAAAATAAGATTTGGATCAGTTGCAAAGAAAAGTTTTAAAGTGTTCTTCAAAGAAATTTCCAGAAGAATTTGTGTGTTGCTCAAGAAGGGAGGAGTCTGCAGGAACTAGCTGTGGTTGCAAAGCTTCAAATCAAGGCATGTAAAAGCTGATCTTTTTTTGATGTTTATAATGCTTCCAGTATGTTTTTCAGAAAGTTTATGAAGTTTTATATAAACTGAGGATTTGAATTCATTTCCAGAAATGTTAGGAAAGTTCTTCTTGAAGTAGCTGTAATATTAGAATTGGATAACTGTGTAATTGGTAGTTGCTGGTCGAATCATTGGTATGGTTTGATAGGCAACAACTGATGGCATCGTTGTTGTTTTGATATTACAGATGAAGAGTTATGTATTCAGCAGCTGTATCTACTTGTTAAGATTCAGCAGCTGTGTAGTTTTAGCGTTTATGAATGTTCTTCCAGTAGTTGAAATGTCGAAATTTGATGATTTTGTAATCAGTAGTTGTTAGTTGAATCAGTATAAAGTCTGATTTAATAAGCAACGGCTGGTAGCGAAATCATTGTTTAGACATTGCAAGTGCTTTCGTAAAATTCAGCAGATGCATATTCAGCAGATGCTTTGCTTTCGTAAAATTCAGCAGATGCACTGTTCATCAGCAGATGCGTACTTCCTTTATTTAGTATCAGCAGTTGCATTCCTTTGATAAGGAATCAGCAGCTGCATTGTGCTTTTAAATTCAGCAGTTGCTATAATTTCAAGTACTGTTCATTCCAGCTGGTATTAGTCTTGCGACTGGTACTATTCACTTATATAATCGTGTTAGCACTTTTCCTTTCGACTGATTGATGTGCTAACGATGTCGTTCCATTTAGTTATATAAATATCAGCAGGTAGTTTTGTATTTTGTCTGCTGATCGTTCTAACGACACCGTTTCGCTTTATACAAAGATCAGCAGGTAGTTTTGTATTCGTCTGCTGATCGCCCCAAAGACATCGTTTCATTTTATATTCTTGCGACTGGTACTGTTCACCAGCAGATGTATTTCTTTTCATTTCAGCAGGTATTAGTCTTGCGACTGGTACCATTCCTTGCGACTGGTTTTCTTTCAACCAGTTCCAGTTTAACGATATGTTTCCAAAGTCGAATTCAATACTCAGTAAAGTTTTAAAATGGGAAGCAAATGTTTAAAATAATGGAACCCGATGTTTTACAGAAATGTTTAAAGAAAGATTGTTAAGGAACGAAAGATGTTTTAGATTATGGCATAGATAGTTAAGGTCACCAAGGAGAAGGGTGAACAGTTGTCTAGATGTCGACTGCCCTTTCATATGAGCT
>KQ995344.1:33598-52006 GCA_001598015.1 Dorcoceras hygrometricum
AGTCATTTTGATCAAAGTGCAACACGGACCAAATAGAACTTATATGCCATGATCAACTGAAAATGGAATTGAAAGAAATGAGGAACTGGGCTATCTTCCCCTGTTTCTGCCATTGAAATGTTTATGATATGATATTGTATATTGAAGTTCCTTAACATATGCATTGTACAGATGTCTGCCTGCGTTTTATGAAATTGTTACTACTTAGATTTTACTTGCTGAGCCTTTAGGCTCACTAGCTTTTAAAATGGTGCAGGTACGACAGCTGATGGAGGAACAGCAGGTGGAACTTGAATCAGCAGATGGGTGGCGTTGTGTTTATCCAAGGCCTACGTTTTCCGTGTCTTAGTTATATTGTTTTGATTAGGTTGTGCTGTATTAAATCAGTAGCAATGGTTGTATATTTATATCGAATAGCAGCTATTGTAAACCGCAATTGCAAAGTTATATGAAATACCCTGTTTTCCGCATATGTTTTAGCAGTAGCGCGCACATTTGAGTATCTGCTGAATTTCGTATTGATCTTGAGTTTCGTTTTCTTTGAGTTATAAGAGATGCAGCTTATAATAAATCTTCTTTTAGCCCTTCTTTTATTCGAAAATTTTTGTTTACCCCAATTCTCGTGGCCCCATTGGGTTGGGCGTCACATCTGATGTCCACGATAAACACATTCCTTCCATCCTGTTCATTTCCCTCCATCTTCCTGCTGAGAATTACCTACACTCAATGAAAACTAGTGAGCCAAAGGCCCAGCAGGTAAAATCTGGAATATCAAAAGAAATTAGTACAATCATTCTTGAACTAATGCATACTGGAGTCTGAACTGGTATTACGCTTATGAACAAACAAGCGTAAACATAAATAGGAAATCTAAGTTAAATACGAAAGCATAAAACATGAATCAATCCTGGAAACATTTTCTTTAAACATTCTTAAGAGCTGCGATTAAAATCACACTTGCGCTCTTTATTCATTTTCTGGAAAATTATGACAATACTTTAAACATTTGGTCCATTTCGTTTGATCAAACTCCTGATATCAGTCTTAGCATTATGGCTCATGGTAGAATGGGTATACAGATCCGTCGACCTGTAATCCTAATCCTTCCTGGTTAAAAGGGCACATGGTTCGTCAGCCGTGTACTCGCCTTTTCATTGGGGACCCTTTTCATTGTTATAATTTAAAACATTTCATAAATATTGTTCTGCTCTTTCTTTCTCTCGTAAAAACTATTTTCTTCCTCTTGTTTGAGTTGCTGGTTTTCGTTTGTCTGAAGATGTTCTGGAACTGTAAAGGATTTCCTTATAAATCTTGCGAAGATGAAAACTGAATAATTTAGCTAATTGAATCTGTCGGATAAGTCGAAAGATTCATTTGAACTGATTCAGAATTGAAAAGAGAATCAAATTCTGAAATTTCGTTATCTGCTGATGAAAACGAAGAATGTACATTAACCAGCTGAAGTAAATAGTACCAGTCGCAAGACTAAAACCAGCTGGATACAATACCAGTCGCAACTAATAAGAACCAGTCGCAAGGTTAGAATCCAGTCGTGAGATCTTTTAAACAAATGTAAAGTGAAACGATGTCGTTCGCATAAACCAGTCGCTACAACCAGTCGCTACAACCAGTCGCTACTGCTGAATTTTGAAAGGTGACGCAGCTGCTGAATTTTGACAATAAAACGCATCTGCTGATTTTATAAAGCATCTGCTGGATTTGCGAAAGCAAAGCATCTGCTGAATTTCATACTTAGAATATTTTTTACAAGGCAATATCAGCAGTGGTATAAGAACCAGCTCTTTTTTTTAATATACAGATAACCATGAACTACGAAGGTTACCTTCCTCTAAAGACTTCGACATATCTTATGAAACTTCTGGAAAAGATCGAATAAGCTACTTGTAAGCTACTTCGATGAATGAATCACTGAAACTTCAGGAATTCATTAGAATAACATCACCAAAACGTTTTCTAAATCATCCTTGAATCAAAAATTACAGTAACTCAACTTCTTTCGAAAACAGAGCATGAACTTTACGGTTTTCTTGAAGAACAGCCGAGGCCATCTCCCTTTTCTTTAAACCATACATAATCATAAAACAGAATTGAATATATGCTTTCTATTGAGTGAACAAGAAACAGAGTTTACTTGCCTGGTATCTTTAACACAAGAACAGCAGAGAATTCAGTATACTTCTTGCACACCGCCTGTCTCCTTTAAAACACTTTGAAAGTATTTTGTTCGGCTTCTTGAGAACGAGCACCGCTTAATATGATTTGATTTGAAAGTAATGATGCATGAAGCAACTTAAGATTCAATTTATATGATTTACAATGACTAAGGAAAACAAACACGTTATGTCAATATGCCAAACTCTATAAAAAGCGTGCCCTGTTTTAAAATAAGAGATGTGCATGGAAACCGAGAATTTTAGTTAAATAGAGGATCCACTTGGTTTGAAGAAGTCACTAAATATCTACTGTACTTGCATTCTAACATTTGAATATCAATCCATAATAAAATAAAGATTGATCATGGCATAGACAGAAATATTCAAGAATTGAATCGTAATAGCAATGTAATCCCTCAATCTCATATCTTTCTAATTGTGGACTTCTAAATGATCTGGTCGTTACACTATTTATGAAAAACGCTAAAACATAAAACAAGATCATTTAGTTTTATGAATTACCCTCCCACTATTCTAACGATTTCACCACACTCTAATGAAATCGAGAAAGCCAGTTTCCTTAGTGGGTACACAGAGTCCAATCAAGAAATCATGGTCCCGAATAATATCAGCCTACCATGAACCTCAAAAGGTAGAGCCCAATTGCAACAGGTGCAACCTCCATGTATTTACCTCACGTCCAGTAAGGGCCCAATAATATGACGCCGATTACTATCACGTGTCAAGATGACCCATCAATGTTGAGTTGTATCTCACAGCAAGTGTCAATGACGTGTACAGCGTTTACCGCATACCATAACCCCCTCAATAATATCAGCCGGGCCATGTATACGGGTAGCATCGACGTACACCCATTGTTGATGGAAGGTAGGAAATTTTAAACAATATTTAAATTCCCTTAGCTTATCGAATAAACTTTTAATCTTGATATAAATTTTAAATCAAATTTAAAATGGGGGATTTTAATTTTGAAATTTGATCTCAATAATTTTAAATCAAATTTAAAATTGCGGATTCAACAGACATATATCACATATATAATTGGGATGATCGATAAGCGAGAGCTATGCGATTCCTTGTTGCCAAGCATAGATCTAGGTCCAATCCTAGGTGACATGCAGTATGTGTTGGCGTAGCGGCGAATCCGGATCCCGCTCCCGGGGTGTAGCGGAAGATTTAAAATTTGGACCCAGGAACGGTCAATACACCTGTAAATAAACATGCATAGGATGTTTAGATCAGTACCTTGCTGGCGTCTAGGCGCCTGGCTCCGACCAATTTCACGAGAAAATCGGCACTTCAACGGTTGTCAGTTGTTGTCCTCCTAATCCAGTCCACGACTGGATTCTCAATTCCTTCGCTGGTCTGCACTAGAAAACACGACGAAGATTTTACGGACGGAATATCCTCGTCGGGACGGTCGGAACAAGTCCGACGGCGGCGTGGGTAGGAGAGGGAGAGGAAGGAAGAATATAGCTGAAGAGCTTTTGGTACAAATCAAATGAATACCCCAGGGCCCCTATTTATAGATTTTCCATGGGCTTGAACCAGCTTAATGGGCTTGGGTCGGGCCCAGGCCCAGAGTGTACATTGCTTTCAAGTTCATCACTGTGGCTCCATCATAATCCCGATCGACGATCAGATCGGATCGATCTACACAGTTTACAAAACTGAGCATTATGATGTGAAAATAATTTTTCGGACCACCTAATCCAAAATAGCAGTTTGGCCCCTGTAAGTTTCAAGGATAGTCAAACTAGTCCAAGCTTAGGGAAATTGAATTTTGACCCTATTTAATTTTAGGAAGTCGCACTTCCATCCTTCCTCCTCCTATGCTCAACAAATTGAGCTTAATTTCCGTACGGGAATTGAGAAACCAGTACTTGTGTGACCCTCAATGGTTCAGGAATACAGCTAGCCGTGGGCTCACAACATTTGTGACTCCGAAACCACGTTTTCGGACTAACCCATCGGATCAAGGTAAAACGTCTAGCAACATCGCCCCATGATCCCTTAGGTATCACTGATAGTGCCTGCAAGAACCAGTAGGTCATGGTTAGCGCACAGTACGGTCCTTTCAACACAAATATCCCGATCAGATCAACTACCATTGGTAAATCGAGAGTCGCCAGAGATCCAATGACCATGTATACATCTTGGAGATCAAATAGTGACATCGCACGTGTTACTAGGTAAACCCATTTACCTAAAACACATCAAGTACTCTGGCCAGAGATTTGTCACACTATTATCTCCTCGGATATCATAGGATATCCATGCACAAGAGTCTCAATGACATTTCGAGTAGTAAGGACTAATCCATACAACCAAGACCTCGGACTTAATCCACTCGACAAATGGTAACCACTTGGAAAGTTCGACGAGGGTAGTTTGATAGTTCGCCAGGCAAACCATCCATCTGCATGCTCAGAACATCACAATGTTCCCTACCAATGAAACGTGGTACTTCACATCGCAGATGCTAGCCTCAAACTCGGGCGGCCTTATCCTCATTTTGACGGTCCAATCGACTAGGAACGAGTTTAGAACACACAGTGACTATTAGATGTGTTTCATGATAGCCATCATATCCACTATCACATCTAACATACACTATGGTGCATTCTAGGTCTTTATCCAACACAATTGTTAACATTATAAAAAATAATGAAGATAAAGAATGCCATAAAAGAATACGAATATCATAAATAAAGATACTTTTATATAGAGTCAACAAGAACCCACACGCCACAAGTTGGCTAGTTGGGCACCTACTCTAACAATCTCCCACTTGCCCTAAAGCCAACTACTCATCAGACGTAGTCCCATTGTTTCGTGATGTTTTCAAACAACGGTCCTGGCAAGGGCTTCGTAAGTGGATCAGCAATTTTGTCTGCAGAGGCGACTCTCTCAACTGCTATGTCACCTCTAGCCACAATATCCCGGATTATGTGGTATTTCCTCAGTATGTGTTTGGATCTTTGGTGAGACCTAGGTTCCTTTTCTTGCGCAACGGCACCTGTGTTGTCACAGTACACCGGGACTGGACCAACTCCATCAGGGATTACGCCCAAATCTTGGACGAAATTCCTCATCCAAACCGCCTCTTTAGCAGCAGCTGATGCTGCAATGTACTCAGCCTCAGTGGTTGAATCCGCGATGGTGTGTTGCTTGGAACTCTTCCAAGAGACAGCACCACCATTGAGCATGAATACAAATCCAGAGGTTGACTTCGAATCATCCACATCACATTGGAAGCTAGAATCAGTGTAGCCTTCCAATTTCAGTTCACCACCCCCATAGACCATGAACATATTCTTAGTCCTTCGTAAGTACTTAAGAATATATTTCACAACCTTCCAATGCATTTGGCCAGGGTTGTCTTGGTAGCGGCTCGTGACACTCAGAGCATATGCGACATCTGGTCTAGTTGAGATCATACCATACATAATGCTACCTATTGCCGAGGCATATGGCACACATGTCATACTCTCTATCTCCTCATCAGTCTTTGGACACATAGAATTCGATAGAGTTACCGCGTGGCACATAGGTAGGTGTCCTATCTTGGACTCTTCCATAGAGAACCGCTTAAGTATGGTATCGATGTAGGTTTCTTGGGTGAGTCCGAGCATCCTTTTTGATCTATCTCTATAGATCTGTATTCATAGAATATAGGATGCTTCACCCATGTCCTTCATCGAGAATCTACTAGACAACCATACTTTAGTTGACTGCAACATTTCCTACATCATTCCAAATGAGTAGAATGTCATCAACATAAAGTACAAGGAATGTCACAGCATTTTTAACTACATTCTTATACACACATGGCTCCTAGGGATACTTGATGAAACCAAATTCTTTAATTGTTTCATCAAATCTCATGTTCCAACTTCTCGATGCTTGTTTGAGACCGTAGATCTATCTCTGAAGTTTGCATACTTTGCGCTCACTTCCTACAGATGTGAAACCCTCAGGCTGCGTCATATAGATCTCTTACTTAATGTTTCCATTAAGGAACACAGTTTTCACATCCATTTTCCATATCTCATAGTCGTACCATGCGGCTATGGCTAGTAGGATTCTAATTGACTTGAACATTGCGACTGGTGAGAAGGTTTCATCATAGTCAACACCTTGTATTTGAGTGTAACCTTTCGCGACCAGTCACATCTTGTAGGTCAGTACCTTACCATCAGGCCCAAGTTTTCTCTTGTATATTCATTTAAATCCAATAGGAACTATTCCTTCGGGAGGATTAACAAGAGTCCAAACTTGGTTTGAATGCATTGAGTCAATCTCAGATTGCATTGCTTCAAGCCACAAATTATAATCAGCATCGGAAATTGATTCCTTGAAGGTTCTTGGATCACATCCAATGGTTTGATCACTTTGATCATCTTCAAGGAGGAAACCATATCTAGCAGGAGCCCTAAGAACCCTTTCAGATCTCCTAGGTGTGTCCATATCATGTATTGGCTCTTGAGGTACGGGAGATTCACTTGGTACTTCAGTTGGTTCTCGAACCTCTTCGAGTTCTACTATCTTGCCTTTTCTATCAAGTAGAAATTTCCTTTCCAGAAAGGTGGCATTTCTAGAAACAAACAATTTTGTTTCATTGGGATAGTAGAAGTAGTATCCAATGGAATTCTTAGGATACCCAATGAAGTAACATAATATGGATCTATTATCCAGCTTATCTCCCACCGTCTGCTTCACGTAAGCAGGACATCCCCAAATCCTCAAGTACAAGTATTTGGGTGGCTTGCCCATCCATATCTCATATGGAGTTTTATCCACTGCCTTTGTGTGGACATTGTTCAACAACATTACCGCCATTTCGAGCGCATAGCCCCAAAACAAGGTATGAAGCTCAGTTAAACTCATCATAGATCGAACCATGTCCACCAAGGTTTGATTACGACGCTCCACTACACCATTGAGTTGTGGTGTGGCCGGAGGGGTCCACTGAGAGAGAATCCCATTCTCTTTAAGATAGTCTTGAAATTCGACAATCAAGTATTCTCCACCTCGATTGGATCAAAGTGTTTTAATACTTTTTCCCAATTGATTCTCTACTTCAACCTTGAATTCTTTGAACTTTTCAAAGGATTCAGACTTGTGCTTCATTAAGTACAAATACCCATACCTAGAGTGATCATCGGTAAAGGTGATGAAGTATGTGTGAGCGGACTTAGTACCAATGCTAAGTGGGCCACACACATCAGTGTGGATCGAATCCAATAGGCCTTGAGCATGTTCAGGCTTGCCCGTGAAGGGCAATTTCGTCATTTTTCCCTTGAGACAAGACTCACAAGTTGGTAGGGAGTTAATATCAGACATATGAAACATGTCTCTCATGATCAACTTGTTCATCCTATTTAAGGAAACATGACCTACCCTAGCGTGCCAAAGTTATGCCGGGTTCAAACTATCGGTTTTCCTTTTTATTGTTGTTGTGTGTGTTTCCACATCGCGAGTTGGAACTTCTCTCAATTTTAAGACGTATAGATCATTTCCGCGTTCCCCAATTCTAATTAAACATTCATTCTTGTAAATATTGCAAATCGAATTGGCAAAATGACAAGAATATCCATCACTATCAAGCATAGAAACGGAAATGATGTTCTTTATTAATTCAGGAACAAATAAAACGTTTCTCAACAACAACTTAAAATTTGAAGACAGAAATAAATAAACATCTCCTATAGCTTCAGCAGCAACCCTTGCTCCGTTGCCTAGTCTCAAGTGAGTCTCACCCTCTCTAAGACCACGACTTCTTGTCATTACCTCCAAATCTTGCAGATATGAGATCCACATCCGGTATCAAGTACCCAAGAAGTCGATTTAAGAGACATATTTATTTCAAATAGAACATACCTTTTGCAGTTCGCAACTGCTCGAGGTAATCCTTACAGTTCCTCCTCCAGTGCCCAGGCTTTTGGAACTGGTGGCAAACATCCTCAGTTTTGTCAGGCTTTGAGGCCCTTTCCTTAGGCTTCTTGGTGGGCTTTCCCTCCTTCGCAGGGGCAGAACGCTTCTTTCCCTTGAGTTTGGGCCCCTTGTTCACAGAGGAAGAAGAGCCCAAAAGAAGGACGGGCTTGTCCCTCTTTATGGTCCCCTCAAACACGACAAGCATGTTTACCACCTCTTCAATGGTGGCTTCCAGCTTGTTCATGTTGAAGTTGACCACAAATGGGTCGAATGCAGCAGGGAGGGAGAGGAGGAGAAGATCCACAGACAGCTCATGTGGAAGTGTGATATCAAGGCCCACTAGCTTCTCAATGAGCCCAATCATACGGACCCCATGCTCACGGACCGAAGTCCCCTCGCGCATGCGGCTCGTCATGAGCTCCTTGACAGTAGTGAACCTCTCAGTCCGAGTGTTCTCCCCATACAGTTCCTTGAGATGAAGGTGTATGTCAGCAGCATACACCGTCTTCTCAAAGCGTCACTGCATTTCGTTGGACATCGATGCCATCATATAGCACCGTGTCTTAAGCTCGTCATCCCACCATTTAGTCAACTTTGTCAGCTCCTCAGGACTGACATCGGTAGGGGCTTCCTTCGAAGGGCTCTTCTCTAGCATGTAGAGAAGTTTCTCCGAAGCCAAGACAATATTGAGGTTTCGAAGCCAATCTTGGTAGTTTAAACCAGTGAACTTGTTGCTATCCAGTATAACAGCAAGTGGATTTTTGATTGAAGACATGATAATAACAATTTATACTGATAAGAAAAACAGACATGCATCACAGACTATTTATGAAAAATGCTAAAACATAAAACAAGGTCATTTAGTTTTATGAATTACCCTCCCACTATTCTAATGATTTCACCACCCTCTAATGAAATCGAGAAAGCCAGTTTCCTTAGTGGGTACACAGAGTCCAATCAAGAAATCATGGTCCCGAATAATATAAGCCAACCATGACCCTCAAAAGGTAGAGCCCAATTGCAACAGGTGCAACCTCCATGTATTTACCTCACGTCCAGTAAGGGCCCAATAATATGACGCCGATTACTATCACGTGTCAAGATGACCCATCAATGTTGAGTTCGGATGGACGGTCCCCTTAATGTCCCCAATAATAAGCCAACGTTAAAGGGAGTTCCAACCATCTCACAGCAAGTGTCAATGACGTGTACAGCTTTCCGGCATACATAACCCCCTCAATAATATCAGCCGGGCCATGTATACGGGTAGCATCGACGTACACCCATTGTTGATGGAAGGTAGGAAATTTTAAACAATATTTAAATTCCCTTAGCTTATCGAATAAACTTTTAATCTTGATATAAATTTTAAATCAAATTTAAAATGGGGGATTTTAATTTTGAAATTTGATTTAAATAATTTTAAATCAAATTTAAAATTGCGGATTCAACAGACATATATCACATATATAATTGGGATGATCGATAAGCGAGAGCTATGTGATTCGTGGTTGCCAAGCACGGATCCAGGTCCAATCCTAGGTGACATGCAGTATGTGTAGGCGTAGCGGCGGATCCGGATACCGCTCCTGGGGCACAGCGGAAGATTTAAAATTTGGACCCGAGAACGGTAAATACACCTGTAAATAAACATGCATAGGATGTTTAGATCAGTACCTTGCTGGCATTAGGCGCCTGATATCCACCTCGGAACCACCACAATGGTGGTGCAACGCCGCCCGCATGCGTGCGGCACGTGCGCGCCCCTCTGCGCAACGTTTGCGCACGGGTGCGGCCACTTGCGCGCACAGCTCGTGCAGGTGGGGCGGCAGGTGTGCGGACCACCGTGCGCAACATGTGTGCACGGTTACTGGCCAGCATGCGCACCACCGTGCGCAAAATGTGCGCACGGTTACTGGTCAGCGTGCGCAACGCGTGCGCATCAACGTGCGCAACGCGTGCGCACGGTTACTGGTCAACGTGCGCAACACGTGCGCAACGGCCGCCGCGATGTGCGCACGGTATGTGCGCACGATCACGCGATCCCCGCCGTGATTTTTTTTGAAAAGTTTAGATCTTATGCAATTCATGTAGAAATTGATGTATTGACAGATCCGAGCCAAAGCTCTGATACCACTGCTGGCGCAGCGGCGGATTCGGATCCCGCTCCCGGAGCGCAGCGGAAGATTTAAAATTTTGGAGCCCGGGAACGGTAAATACACCTGTAAATCAATTCATAAACATTCATAGGATGTTTTGAATGATACCTTGCTGGCGTCTAGGCGCCTGGCTCCGACAAATTTCACGAGGAAATCGGCACTTCAACGGTTGGTGGTTTTTGCCTCCTAATCTGGTCCACGACTTGAATCCCAATTCCATCGCCGTTCTGCACTAGAAAACTCGACGAAGATTTCACGGACGGAATCTCCTCGCCGGAACGGTCGGAACAAGATTTCCGTCGGCGGCGGCGTCGACAGCGGGCGGCGGCGGCGTCGGCGGCATGGGGATGAGAGGAGAGGAAGGAAGAATTATATGCTGAGGAGCATTTGGTACGTCTCAAATGAATACCCAGGGCCTCTATTTATAGATTTTCCATGGGCTTGAACCAGCTTAATGGGATTGGGTCGGGCCCAGGCCCAAAGTGCACATTGCTTTCAAGTTCATCACTGTGGCTCCATCATAATTCCGATCGACGATCAGATCGGATCGATCTACACAGTTTACAAAACTGAGCATTATGCTGAGGAGCATTTGGTACGTCTCAAATGAATACCCAGGGCCTCTATTTATAGATTTTCCATGGGCTTGAACCAGCTTAATGGGATTGGGTCGGGCCCAGGCCCAAAGTGCACATTGCTTTCAAGTTCATCACTGTGGCTCCATCATAATTCCGATCGACGATCAGATCGGATCGATCTACACAGTTTACAAAACTGAGCATTATGATGTGAAAATAATTTTTCGGACCACCTAATCCAAAGTAGCAGTTTGGCCCCTGTAAGCTTCAAGGATAGTCAAACTAGTCCAAGCTTAGGGAAATTGTATTTTGACCCTATTTAATTTTAGGAAGTCGCACTTTCATCCTTCCTCCTCCCATACTCAACAAATTGAGATTAATTTCCGTACAGGAATTGAGAAACCAGTACTTGTGTGACCCTCAATGGTTCAGGGATACAGCTATCCATGGGCTCACAACATTTGTGACTCCGAAACCACATTTTCGGACTAACCCATCGGATCAAGGTAAAACGTATAGCAACATCGCCCCATGATCCCTTAGGTATCACTGATAGTGCCTGCAAGAACCAGTCGGTCGTGGTTAGCGTACAGTATGGTCCTTTCAACTCATATATCCCGATTGAATCAACGACCATTGGTAAATCGAGATTCATTAGAGATTCGATAGCCATGCATACATCTTGGAGATTAGAATAGCGACATCGTGAGTGCTACCAGGTAAACTCATTTACACTGAAGCACAACAGTAATCTGACCAGAGATTTGTCACACTATTATCTCCTCAGATAGCATAGGATATCCTCGCACTAGGGAAAGCGGTGAATCCTCGACAACAAAGCATCGACTCCACATGCTTCGTGACCTCACCCGATCTCGACACCTGATGACCCTCATGGAGTCGGTAAACGAGTCAAAGTGGGGCGACTAATCATTTAGCATCTCAATGATGTTTCGAGTAGTAAGTACTAATCCATACAACCAAGACCATGGACTCTCCACTCGACAAAAGGTAACCACTTGGAGAATCCGAACGAGGGTAGCTCGATAGTTCGCCAGGCAAACCATCCTGCATGCTCAAAACATCACAATGTTCCCTACCAATGAAACGTGGTACTTCACATCGCAGATGATAATCTCAAACTCGGGCGGCCTTATCCTCATTTTGACGGCCCAATCGACTAAGAACAAGTTCATAATACACAGTGACTATTAGATGTGTTTCATGACAGCCATCATATCCACTATCACATCTAACATACACTATGGTGCATTCTAGGTCTTTATCCAACACAATTGTTAACATTATAAAAAATAATGAAGATAAAGAATGCCATAAAAGATTACGAATTTCATAAATAAAGATCGTTTTACATAGAGTTAACAAAAACCCACACGCCACAAGCTGGCTAGTTGGGCACCTACTCTAACACTTTTAATTCAAGGACCCTTTCGAAATTTCAGACTTCAACTTGTTTGTTTATTTGAAAGTTGATTTCTTATTTTCAGATGTTAGGCACGGTGCAGAGGTCTGATCAGATGTCACCCCAAGCACAGCCGAGCGATTTTAGAGTTCACAAATAAAATGATTTTTGTATGGGAAGTTGGGTTTTTCTTTTCAGAATTGTTTAACACTTTTACTAATTAAAATAGTACGGGGGACTTTTAACAAAATTTTGAGAAGTAAGCATGGTACACCATGCCTACTCGAGTGTTTTACCCTGACACCCACCAACTCCCATGCCTATTGTCCTTATGAACTATAAGTTCCATTATTTGGAAGAAACTTTCATTTTCGTCTAAAACCAGTGGAGCTCGTCGTTGTGCTTGAGGAGACTTGCTGCGGTGACCTACTGTGCTCTGTGTTTCCCAGTGTTAAGGCAAGTAAATCTGATTCTTGCTACGCCATGAAAGTATATATATACATATATATATATATATATATATTGTTCCCTTTCAATTCTGTGATTGCGTGCCTGAGTATTGTCTAATTCCAGTTATTGTTCATGCCTCTGTTGGTTTTGAAAAATGTATATTGCTTCGGGTTCACAGTAAGTTTTTTGTTAGAAACTCAAAATGTGTTTTATGCGATGGATGTTGATTTTATATGCTGAGCATACATATCTCCAGTTCAACGCATAGTTACAAAGTTCCTCCTAGTGAATCGTAACGTCTGGACTCGACGCCATGAAATCGATGATGCTAGTTGAATCAGGATTTGATCTGGTGGGCAGCATTGGTATCGTCGGAAGTCGTTCGGATGTTACAACACTAGTTCCTTAGTCAGATTCCTGTCTCTTATGTTAGCGATCAGATTCCATACCATTGACCACTTCACTCTTACATTGACATCTGAACGATCTCGTGTATAATGTTGGTTTCGTTGACATCTGAGTTGACCACCAAAAATTTCGTTGACATCTGAGTTGGCCAATGCAAAAGTCTGTTGTTACTTCTACACACTTTACCCAGCGACATCTGTTTACCCAGCGACATCTGTTTTACCCAGCGACATCTGTTTATCCAGTGACATCTGTTTTACCTAGCGACATCTGTTTACTCGGGGACATCTATTTACCCAGCGACATCTGTTTTACCCAGCGACATCTGCTTACTCAGCGACATCTGTTTTAACCAGAGAGATTTGTTTTTCCCTAGTCAAAGCTGTATGCTCAGTGAAAAATGCTATTTTATGAGAAATGAGTTTTAAAAATGAAGTGAACCCCGATATTGAGTTCTGATTTCATCAGATGTTGATTAAAGGAATAAATGTTAAGATTTTAAGATTTATGGCAAAGATAACAGACGGTCCATATTGGAGAGGTGAGCAGCTGCCCAGATGTCAGTTGCCCTTTCATATTGGAAGGGTGAGCAGTCGTCTCATGTCGGTTGCCCCTTCATATTGAGCTATATGCCAAAGACTGAATTCAGAAGTAACTTGATCAAGTGCAACGGGACCAAAGGAGAGCTTCTGAGCCATAATTCTAAAGAAAATAACATTGGGATTGAGTTCTCCCAGAACAGACGTTTACGAATGAATTATGTTTAAATTCCTTCCTTTAAACTATGTTATTGTACGTATTATGCCTGACTGCATACTGTACTCTTGTTATTCTCAGTTTTGCTTGCGAGCCCCTAGGCTCACTAGCTTTTGTGGTGCAGGTGAGTCAGTTCCGGGGCAGACGGGAGGAGGGATCTGAACCAGCTGTGGTGTGTGGGTGTTTATCGAAGGTTAACGGTTCCGCGACGTTCAATTTGTTGTTGTTGTTTTAGATATTTTTCCGGTCTGTATTAAGATCCATTGCAACAATAGTGGATTCAGATAGAATTCCAAATGTTAATATCGCATTTGAATTTTGTACTAAGAATTTGATGTTGAAATTTAAAGTTACTATTTGGCGCCAACTGTTTGTACCTTGATTTTTTTGGGCAAGGAAATACTACTTGCTATATTTTTATTTCAGCCCATCAACTCTGCCTTTTATTTATTTTTATTCAATTCCGTGGCTCCCATGGGATTTGGGCTTCACAAACTTGGTATCAGAGCATGGTCCTGACATAAACACACGCATCTCCAGATGGGACAGATTTCATCGACCGTCTCTCCGGAGTTGTGAGTTTTCTTTATGTTTTAGAGCATGTATTTTTTATTCTAGCATGTTCTGATGTTCTTATGTGATGGATTGCGGGCTATAGATTAAGATGTATAGTCGAGGAAGAGGAGTAAGAAGCACCTCAGTAGATGAATCCAACCTCGATAGTAACGCTAGCATTGCCCAGCTTCTAAGGTTGTTGGTAGAACAATCAGGCAGAGATAATGGTCAATATTTGAGTAGCAGATGACCAAGTCATGATGACCCTCAGGAAATATTTCAAAGACAGAATCCAAGAGAATTCAGTGGTTCAACAGACCCGTTTGTTGCAGAGAGCTGGATAAAATCGATGGAAGTGATATTTGAATACCTTCAGATGCAGGATTTAGAGATGGCTAGATGTGCGATTTATATGTTAAGGGATGATGCTATGCTCTGGTGGGAAGGATCTAGGCTTAAAATTGATGTAACGAACCTTCCTTGGGAAGAATTCAAGAGAGTGTTCTATGAGCAGTATTTTACCAAGGACAAGTGGTCGGAGCCGACAAGAGAATTTTTAATGATAAAGCAAGGGGACATGTCTTTCCAAGAGTATGTTCGGAAGTTTGAGAGAGGGTGTTATTTTGTGTCGTTGATTGGAGCAGATCCTAGGGAGAAGTTTCGACACTTTGTCGATGGATTAAAGCCAGCACTCAGACATGATGTTAGGCTGGTGGGACCCAAGGATTATAGGAGCGCAGTGGACAAAGCTCTCAGAGCTGATCAACCAAGAGTATGTTCGGAAGTTTGAGAGAGGGTGTTATTTTGTGTCGTTGATTGGAGCAGATCCTAGGGAGAAGTTTCGACACTTTGTCGATGGATTAAAGCCAGCACTCAGACATGATGTTAGGCTGGTGGGACCCAAGGATTATAGGAGCGCAGTGGACAAAGCTCTCAGAGCTGATCAAGATTGGAAGGCTGTAATGGAAGAGCGACAGCTGAAGAAGCAGGTCTTCCAGCAGAAGGACCAGAGGCCACCCAAGAAACCATACAAGAATCAGCAGCGACCCCAAGAGCAAAAGCCTCTAGCTGTTCAACCTATTAGCGCAGTTTCCGCTGCCAGCAATAGGCCAGTGTGTCTTACGTGTCAGAAGAACCACCCTGTTCCTTGTAGAGTTGGATAGAATGTTTGTTACAAATGTGGGTTGTCGGGACACATTATAAGGAACTGCCCAAAGATGAAACAGATGGTGACCAGTAGAGCTTACGTCATGACAGCTGAGCAAGCCAACCCAGATTCTACGGTGGTTACGGGTAATATTTTGATCGCTGGTTTGCCCTCTTTGGCCTTGATAGATTCAGGTGCAACTCATTCCTTTATATCAGCCGAGTTTGCTAAGAAGTTATCTAATAGACCTGACCAAGTAACAATGGGGTTTTGTGTGACGGTGCCCTCAGGAGAAGAGTTAGTATCCTATGACCTGTTTCGCGATTTAGAACTTAGACTTCAAGGGCATTTGAGTACTGCCAATTTGAATACTTTACCTATGCCTGAGTTTGATATGATTTTAGGGATGGATTGTTTAACCAGATATGGAGTAGTGATAGACTTCAAGCTTATAACAGTGGTGGTAAAACCTCCAAGAGGAGACTGGTTTACGTTTGAGGCCAATCAGATTTGTAAGATTCCTCGCATTATTTCAACTCTTAAAGCTCAAAGTTGTCTGAGGAAACGTGGGGTAGGATATTTGGCAAGCCTGTCATCTGTAGCATCGAGTAGTAAGCCCCAACTTTAAGATGTGGAGGTAGTAAATGAATTTTCTGAGGTATTCCCAGAGGATATACATGGACTACCGCCAGATAGAGAGCTAGAATTTTAAATCAATTTAATACCCGGAGCAGCACCAGTTTCTAGACCACCCTACCGCCTTGCTCCATCAGAAATGAGAGAATTAAAGGAACAGATACAAGATCTGTTGGATAAAAGGTTTATTAGACCGAGTACATCACCATGGGGAGCCCTTGTTTTGTTCGTCAAGAAGAAAGATGGGAGTTTGAGGTTGTGTATAGATTATAGGGAGCTGAATAAGCTGACCATTAAGAATAAGTACCCCCTTCCTAGGATTGAAGATCTGTTTGATCAGTTGAAGGGATCAGTAGTCTTTTCCAAGATTGATTTGAGGTCTTGTTATCACCAATTGATGATTAAAGTGTATAGATTATAGGGAGCTGAATAAGCTGACCATTAAGAATAAGTACCCCTTCCTAGGATTGAAGATCTGTTTGATCAGTTGAAGGGATCAGTAGTCTTTTCCAAGATTGATTTGAGGTCTTGTTATCACCAATTGATGATTAAACCAGCAGATGTTTATAAGACGGCCTTTAGAACACGCTATGGTCATTATGAGTTTCTAGTAATGCCCTTTGGACTTATTAATGCCCCTCAGCTTTTATGGATTTGCTGAATAGAATTTTCCAACCCTTTTTGGACCAGTTTGTTGTCGTGTTTATCGATGATATCCTAGTGTACTCCAAGACCAGATTCGAGCATGCTAACCATTTGAGGACGGTGCTTCAGGTTTTAAAGGATAAGCGGTTGTTTGCCAAGTTCAGTAAATGTGATTTTTGGTTGGAGAAAGTGGCTTTCCTAGGACATATCATATCTAAGGATTTGGAGGTAGACCCAGCAAAGGTGGAAGCTGTACGAGAATGGCCAGTTCCCAAATCGGTTTCAGAAGTTAGGAGTTTTCTGAGGTTAGCAGGATACTATAGGCGTTTTATTAAAGGATTTTCGAAGAAAGCTGTTCCTTTGACCTCGCTGACTAGAAAGCAGATTAAGTTCGAATGGACTCCAGAATGTCAATTCAGCTTTGAGACGTTGAAGCAAGCGCTGTGTCAGGCCTCGTGCTCACATCAGAGACAAAACACGCAAAAACAAGCGGAAGCAACTAAAAAGCGGGTAAAATTTTTTGCTTTTGGCCTGACGATTTAAAACGATATAATTTAAAATATGACAATACTCAAAGTAATCCCAGTTTGCTAATAAAACCAACAACCAAAGGTTACAAGCCAAAGTAAACCAGTACAGCATCAACACAAATATCAGACTCCAACAACAGAATACAACAAAAAAGCACAGGGCATCCCCTGGCTAACTGTACTGATACATAAATATATGCTATACGCTACTGGGATGCTCTAAACACCTCCTGGGGAACCCCCAACCTGGTTGACTCCACGACCAGCTGGATAACCTGAAAAACAACACAGGCAAGGAAAACAAACCAAGCCCCAGAGGGACATGGGGTCAAACCCCAGTACAGAGAGCAACTATAAAACAGCGGTAAACAGCAAGAATAAAATGCAGATGCTATGCATGAGACACCGGACAACAGCCGAAGGCTACAACTGAGAAAGGGAGCCAAAGAACTCAATGCACAGCTCAACGGAATCTGCAACAGAATATGTGTGGCCACGGTGAGTGTAGGACATGTGGGTGCTACCCACTCATCCCTACTCGCCCACCCTTACCAGACGCATCAACAGCTCAACATGCCGTTGCCCAACCTATGAACTGTGGTAGTTAACCACTCGGCGCATAGGGGCTAACAAATCCCAGCAGGGAGATGAGAGTGCGGAATCACCGCTCGCCCTCGCATCCTGGTAAGAAAATAGAACAACAACAATGAAGCAATGGCTTCAATAGCTGAATGAACATGCCAATGCGTGTATGCAACAGCTAAACACAAGATATCATAAACCATATGCACAAACATCAACTAAACACACACGGCCAAACAAACACAGCAATATGCCATTTTACCCAAGACATAAACACGTTGATTTACAAGCTCCATATCCGTACCTTAATTCTGTGCAACGATTACTACAACAAGAGTCTCGAGAATTTTTGTTTAGACCTGCTAAACACACAACGCACAAAACATATGTCAGGCCCCGTGCTAATT
>KQ995345.1:16069-26725 GCA_001598015.1 Dorcoceras hygrometricum
CCGGTCACAACGCTGCTCTCAATCAGGTCAATCAACCAAATCTGTCAGGCTCAATATGTATGCATGTACGACAATCACATAACAATGCTCAATGCATACTATCATTCAAAAATACGTAAAACCAGACATATAACAATCAATACATCCATTCAGTTTCACGTAATATCATTGGACCATTCCGCACAACTCAACAGTTTGACGGTCACAACGCTGTTCTCAATCAGGTCAATCAACCAAATCTGTCAGGCTCAATATGTATGCATGTATGACAATCACATAACAATGCTCAATGCATACTATCATTCAAAAATACGTAAAACCAGACATATAACAATCAATACATCCATTCAGTTTCACGTAATATCACAGAAACATACGAATAAGTTTCACAGCAAGATATACGGCCATGTTCACGCTTCAAGCCATAAAGAGCTGCTCAATTTGTACCTCAACTGCTTCAATATACCTTAACCGGTTTCACAAGCCACGGCCAGCAACTAACTCAAGTTCACGGTCTTTGAAACTTCACGGAAAATCTCAACCAAATATCTTGGGAACTGAATCCAAAAGATCACGCTAGGAGGACAACACACGGTGCAGCTTTCTTCTCCAAAAGCTTCGAACGCTAGCAACTTCACGCCTCCAATCCAGCATTAATTCAAAGTCTAAAATGGGTAGCCAACGAAAGAGATAAGCTAGGGGAGTTCAACGCTACCAAAATCTTCGAAAATGAACGCTGGAATCGATGGGAAAATCGGTGGTAACAAGTGACGGCGGACAGTAGCAAGTTTAGGGTTGCCAAGGAGGAAGAGAATAAGAATATTGGGTGCCAAATATTCTAAGTGTAACTCAACACTTATGTTAATATATCTCAATTCTCTAGTCTGCTGATCACTAATCCAGTCGACGTGAACAGTAGAAATCTTACGACTGGCACTCATTCTTCCTTCAACAAACCAGTCGCAACAACCAGACGCAAAAACCAGACGCAACAACCAGACGCAACAATCCAGTCGCAACTATCCATTCGCCACTATCCAGTCGCAACTCTCCAGTCGCCACTATCCAGTCGCAAAAATCCAAAACGCGGCGTTTAACTAACTCAAATGACGCCGTAGCGATACACCAGCAAACAACATGTTTCGCATGAAATGAGACAAAGAGCTGGTATAAATCTCTTCAAACAAACACCAGTCGACTGGTTACGCAAAGTACCACAAAACGACGACGCATCAACTAATCTAAACGACGCCGTTACACACGCGAGTATTGCTTCCAGCAGCTGGTCACCCAGTCGCAACACAATTCCTCCCGCGACTGGTTCCAGACGCAATACTCAAAACGCATCGATTCACTAAATCAAACGACGCCGCTGCGCCTACTACAAAAAATCCAGTCGACGCATACACACACCAGCAGATCTCATTGTGTCACGCTTACGTCATCTCTGCTGATTCAAAATCCACCAGCAGTGAGCTACAGTAGCATGCTGTTAACAGCTTTGCACCAAAAATTCGCTACGATTGAATCCAAAACTTAGAGAAATTCAACAACTCAACCCGCAACTAATCCTACCAAAAAATCCGATTAATTACTAATTGAATTTCTCAATCCTCACACCGTCGACTGAAAATGATCTCCTGTTAAATTCATATCTTATTTTGTTATCACCAAAACTAATAAATTTTATCCTAACAGAGGTCCTTTGATTCCCTCATAGCCATAGTCTTTACGTCCCACTCCTTGGGAATTTCTCTCATGATCTTCAGTGCGAGCTCTCTGTTGTTGTGTTGGAGTGCAATAATTGCCCCTGCTAGGTAGAGCGAGCGAATCATGGCGCTTGTGCTGCTATACGATTTAATTGATTGGAGTTTCACCGTTACCACCAGCTATAGCTTTTGGTAAAGCGGCAAGCGCTCGGTCCTACAATTGGTATCAGATCCAAGGTCATGGGTTCGATTCCCATTGATTACAAGGTGTGCAATTATTGGTAGGGGAATTGTTGGAGTGCAATAATTGCCCCTGCTAGGTAGAGCGAGCGAATCATGGCGCTTGTGCTGCTATACGATTTAATTGATTGGAGTTTCACCGTTACCACCAGCTATAGCTTTTGGTAAAGCGGCAAGCGCTCGGTCCTACAATTGGTATCAGAGCCAAGGTCATGGGTTCGATTCCCATTGATTACAAGGTGTGCAATTATTGGTAGGGGATTGTTGGAGTGCAATAATTGCCCCTGCTAGGTAGAGCGATCGAATTATGGTGCTGCTATACGGTTTAAAATATTGGAGTTTCACCATTACCACCAGCTATAGCTTTTGGTAAAGCGGCAAGTGCTCGATCCTACATGTTGTATTCTTTTCCCATTCTGGTAAGCTCCATCACCACTAAGCTGAATCTCTCATCGAACTCAATCATCGTTTCACCAAACATAATCTTCATGGATTCAAATTACTGCAGGGCTACTGTGAGCTTGTTTTACTTGGTTTCTTCGTTTCCCTCACATATTTGGATCAAATTCTCCTAGATTTATTTGGCCGTGACACAGGTCTGAATCTTACTGAACATATTATTGTCCAGCGTCTTGTAAAAAATATCTTTTGCCACGTTGTCCAAGTTAGAATTCTTCTTATCTCAGACTTCCACTCTAGTCTGGGCTTGTCAACACATTGTGCTGCACCTGCATAGATGGCCACTGCTATGTTTGGCTTCAAAATATTTATTGGACCATTTGTGATGATGAACCACATATCGTCATCTTGAGCTCCCAGGTGAGCTTTCATTATGATCTTCCAGACGTCATATTCTCCCTTGGAAAAAATAGGAAGTTTATTTTGAGAAATCAACATATTTAATAATTGCAGATAAGCACAAATGTTAAGATACTGAGATAATCACGCTATGATACCACTTGTTGGATCAAAAATAGAGCTAAAAATTTAGCTCAGGAGTTCAGAGGAAGGGCGGGTGAATGAACTCCTTCACTATTTTTCACAACTCTTTTAAAAGGGTTTTACAAGCATCCGGCTAACCTCTAAGCTGAGTTACCAGCTTGGAGGGTCTCAATGTGCTATATTCTCTCGAGTACAAAGATTTGTGCGGAATGAACTCGATTAAACAGTGAACGGATGTATGAAAACTGGAAGCAGGAATTTAAGAACTGAATGCAGTAAAGTAAAGAGATTCGAGAGTTTGTTTATGGAAATTCGGAGCTTTAAATCATGCGTTTCCCCTTCTTCCTTGTTCAGGAAAATTCCACAAGAGTATTGATTACAACATCTCCTGCTCTAACCCAATCCAACATCCCATAAGCTACAAGAACTCCTAGCACTTATATAACAAAAAACAGACTCTCAATCTGTTCTGCAATACAATGGTTTGCTCTAAGCTGTTTCACCTTGCACACTTTCTATACACTCTGCTTAGGATATACACTTGAATACAGGAATGTTCCGAGTGGTTACAAGTCATAAATATGAATTTGACGCTTTTGATAGCAATGTTGTAATGAAGAAGATGATGAACAGTGAATTTTCTGTCCGTGAAGTAATTTGTGCAACGTGATGTTTGTTTGGAAATTCGCAGCAGTATCAATCATAGTGATGTTGCAGTGTCTATGTTAATCGTTCTTTATATAGATCTCAAGCTCCATCGATCTTTGAACGATTTTCTCTATTGGTTAGTTGATCTTCTTTCCATATTTGAAAGACTTGCCTTTCTTCAACCAGAATCATAGGAATGTTACCGTTAGGTGCAGAAGTAGCATCTGGTAATTTAGCCATGATTTAGCACCTGATCGATCTGATTTGATTTGAT
This sequence comes from Dorcoceras hygrometricum, assembly GCA_001598015.1. Taxonomy (NCBI): domain Eukaryota; kingdom Viridiplantae; phylum Streptophyta; class Magnoliopsida; order Lamiales; family Gesneriaceae; genus Dorcoceras; species Dorcoceras hygrometricum. Next base: position 19,883 of record KQ995345.1, read on the forward strand.
ATCACGTCTAAACTGAAGGCTATAAACTCGGAGTTGTTCGCTGTTTGCACAATCAGAGAGCTTGTGAGCTCTGATCAGTTACGTGAAAATCTGTAAACTGCTCTTGTGATCTACTACAAAAACTATCTAAGTTGTTCTCTGCTAACTGAACCTTTTCCATGTCTGATCTGATACTCAATATAAAGCTGATCTGGAAATCGTTCCTCCGAGCTGTTCTATAAACTGATAATATAAATACCTACCTGAGAATTGAACTCTTCACTCTGTGATCCGAAATCTCATATTGTAACGACTGGACTTTACTTAAGCTAAATTGAGAACTTTGCGGTTCAAACTGAAAGGCACAAAATTTCGATCTTGTTTACAACAACAGTTCGCTACTAATTTCTGGGATAAATGAAATTAAATGCAAAATAGGCGATATCTGGAAAACGGATCTGAACAAATAGAAGGCGCGGAACTAAAATAGATCTGGTCTTGAGATAACGAAACTTTATAATTCATTAAGCAATAATTTTTGGTACAGATTTCAACAAAATGGAATAACTCGAAATCTGTCATGATACAAAACTATAACTAAAGTTTTTTACATAAAAATGCAGAACTGAATAATAATAACAATAGCGGAAAGAGATGTCCACGATAAACACATCTTTCCGTTCAACTCATTGCCATCCAACTCCTACTGCTCAATATCTGCACTCAATGAAAACTAGTGAGCTAGAGGCTCAGCAGGCAAAATCTGGAATATCGAAAACATAACACACATGCAAACGATATCTGTTACTTTACTGGAATCTGAATAGCTTAATGATAAAGAAGCTAAATAACATGAACGGTGAAATCTGATGAACTGAAAGCATAACATATACGTTCTGAAATAATTTTCTTGAAGCTTGATGATTAAAATCACACTGAGCTCTATTATTTTCTTTTCTTATAATTATGGCTAAACACCTGTACATCAGGTATGTCGTTTGATCAAACTCTGTATCTGAGTCAGAGAGCTAGGTACAAAACCCATCTATCGCCGTCGACCATATCTTAGTCCTTTCTGTAGTTGAAAGGGGCACACTGGTTCGCCATCCAGCATCCTCACCCTCTCCTATGACCGTCTGTTGCTTAAGCCATAATCTATAAAAAATTTCTGTAAAACATTCTTTTTGCTATTTCTTTCTTTCGTAAATCTGTTTTTCTTTTCATTCTGGCACGGTTTACTGGTTTTATACTTCTGATGATGTTCTGGAACATTTTGAGAATTCACTGTAATACTTGCGAAGACGAAAACTGAATAAAGTCACTCGAATCTGTTCGAATGAATCGAATTAATCCTTTGAATTGAAACGGAATGAATTAGGAATTAAAATCTGAAATTTCAGTATCTATCGAAGAAGATTTAATAGGTGAAATCTGAATTGTACATAAACGTCTCAACGAATAAGGAAGAAATCAGATTTGGTCTATTAGTCAACTCAGATGTCAATGAAATTGAATTGAGTTATTCAAATGTCAATGGTCAACCAAAGTCAACTCAGATACGAAACGGTCGATACCGCAATCTCTGAGCCCATTCAGATTTGAAACAAGACAGATCCGAACATGAAATATCTTATAAACAGAACATTGCCTTAAAAGACAACTCAATATAAAATCAGCTTTGGTTTAAGAACTAGATTTCAGACTTAAGCATTATAAAGAACATGAACAACGAATGTATCCATAGTCTGAAGAAATCGAAAAGATCTTCAAGAAATTTCTGGAATCAATCGAATAAGCTACTTGTAAGCTATTTCGAAGAAAATCTTTATAATTCTCAAGAAACTACTAGGCGAATATCATAAAAAATTTTCTAACACCTTTTTGGATCAAATCGCAGTAAACATGTACTTCATCATAAAAACAGAGCATAACATTCATTTATTGAAGAACAGTCGTAGCAAATCTCAACTCTTTAAAATCTCATACAAACATGCAAACAGAACTGAATATATGCTTTCATGAGTGTAGCAAGAAACAGAGTTTACTTGCCTGTATTCTGTAGCACAATTACATATGAAATCTGGCAAATAAGTACGCACAGCTCGCCTCCTTCGAAAAGCTTTGAAAGGTTTTACTCGGTTTCTTCACAGAGAGCACCGTTTGCTTTTTGGAAAGTGTTTTTGGTTGAAAATGATGATGCATGATGTGGCTAACATCCTATATATATATTAATTAAAATGTCTAAGGAAGAAACACGTTTAATCAATATGTCAAAATCCTTTAAAAGTGATACTCCATATTAAAATGAAATTTGATGCTATAAAACCGAGATATTTTTATATAAAAAGAAGGATTCAATTGGTTTGTAAGGATCAACCAAACAACTCCTGCAATTGCATTCTAAAATCTGGAACTCAACCGAAATAAAAGTTGAATAAAATAGCATTTCAATTTAATCTCTCAAATATTATAACTTTCTAATTGTGGATATAAAAGATTCTGGTCATTACAATCTACTCTCCTTAAAAGAATTCCGTCCCCAAAATTACTTACTTAAACAAATCTGGGTAGCTAGTTTGCATATCAGATTCGAATCCCCACGTGGCTTCTCTTTCTGAGTGGTTTGCCCACTTACTCTTGATCATAGGGACAAAATCTTCTCTGGAACTTCTTCGTAAGTCAGATCTGACGATATCTGGATAGGCTCATGTCTAAGAACATGCGAAGGATTCACAATTCATTTCCTCAAAGCTCATACGTGGAACAAATTATGCATTGCTGACAATTCTGGAGGTAATGCTAGTCGGTAAGCTAAAGTTCCGATTCTTTCCATAATCTGGAATGGTCCAATAAATATGGGACTCAACTTTCCTTTTTGTCCAAATCTCATAACACACTTCATCGGTGCTATCTTAAAATATACATGATCTACTATTTTGAAATTCAGATCTCGAAGATGGCTATCTACATAGCTCTTTTGTCTACTCTGTGCCGTCTTCATACGATCCCAAATTCTTTTAATGTCTTCAGCAGTCTGTTCTATAATATTTGGTCCTATCTCTGATCTTTCACTTACATCATTCCAATGTATGGGTGATCTACATTTCCTGCCATACAGAGCTTCGTATGGAGCAATTTCTATCGATGCTTGATAACTATTGTTATAGGTGAACTCAACTAAGGGCAATTTAGAATCCCAGCTATTTGCATAGTCGAGAACACAGGCACGAAGAAAATCTTCCAGGGTTTGAATAACTCTTTCTGATTGTCCATCTGTATGTGGATGGAACGTTGTACTGAAGTTAACTTAGTTCCCATGGATCTATGTAAACTTTTCCAAAACATCGAGGTAAATCTGGGATCTCGATCTGATACTATAGAACTTGGTATTCCATGGAGTCTTACTATATCCTTAACATACAATTCAGCATACCTATTTAGATCGTACGTCGTCTTAACGGGTAAAAGTGTGCTGACTTATCATCCATTCCTTGACCATCTCTAATCCTATCTTTCAAAGTAGACTGGATCGTAAGAACTAATATCTTAGAGGCATTCTCTTTCGTAACTATTCCCAGTTCAAATCTGTTGATCTCTCTCGCTAGTGGAATCTGAACTGAAATCTGAGCTAAATCCACGTTTATTCTTCTTAACGCATCTGCTACTACATTGGATTTCCCTGGGTGGTAGCTAATCACACAATCATAATCCTTAACAAGTTCGAGCCATCTTCTTTGTCTCATGTTAAGCTTTATGGGTAAAGAAATACTTAAGGCTCTTAAGGTCTGTGAAGATTTTGCATTTCTCTCCATAAAGATAGTGTCTCCAAATATTTAATACGAAAACCACTGCTGCTAATTCTAAGTCATGCATAGGTAATTCTTCTCATGAATATTCAGCTTTCTAGAAGCATAAGAAATCACCTTCTTAACTTGCATCAAAACATCTCCTAATCCTATCTTTGACGCATCTGTAAAAATTACAAAGTTTCCTTTCCCTGATGGTAACGTCAAAACAAGGGCTTCTATTAATGCAAACTTTAATTTCTCAAAACTGGACTGGTATTCTTGGCTCCAATCGTACTTGCATTCTTCTTGGTTAATGACGTTAAAGGGACAGCTATCTTAGAAAATCCCTCTATAAACCTTCGATAATAACCTGCTAGTCCTAAGAAACTACGAACCTCTGTTACGCTCTTAGGTACAGGCCATTCTCGAACAGCTTCTACCATATAAGGATCTACTTCTATCCCATTCTGAGAAATAATATGTCCAAGAAACTTAGCAAACAATTTCTTTGTTCTCAAAATCTGCAAATTACTCTAAGGTGGTCTACGTGCTCATATCTGTTCTTAGAGTAAATGAGAATGTCGTCTATGAACACAATAAGGAATCTGTTTAGAAAAGGTTGAAATACCCTATTCATCAAATCCATAAATACAAATGGCGCATTAGTTAACCAACTCGTAGCTAATGATATCCAGATCTAAGGTACATCTTCGAAAACACAGTAGCTCCTCGTAGTTGATCGTATAAGTCATCTATCCTAGGAAGAGGATACTTATTTATTACTGCTAACTTATTCAATTCTCTATAATCTATACACAGACGCATGCTTCCATATTTCTTCTTCACAAATAACACCGGAGCTCCCCACGGTGAAGTACTGGGTCTGATGAAACCTTTATCCAATAAATTTTGGAACTGTTCTTTTAACTCTTTCATTTCCTTAGGGGCAATTCTTTAAGGAGGCTTGGAAACTGGAGCAGCTTCTGCTACTAAATCGATAGTAAATTCTAACTCACGATCTGGGGGCAGACCTGAGATATCTTCTTGAAAGATGTCTGGAAATTCGTTCACTACTTCTGCGTCCTCCAATTTTATTTTCTTATCTTGTTCTATCGATAAAGAACTTTCTAAAAATCCCTGACATCCGTTTCTTAAACACCGTTGGGCTTTCAAAGCTGATATTATCTTAGGAGTATGGTCAAATATGTCAGCCTTGAACAAAAATGAAATCCCACTAGGTATTTTAATCTTAACCGTTCTCTGTTTAAAATCAATAACGGTTCCATACTTAGTTAACCAGTCTATTACCAAGATTAAATCAAACTCAAGCATCGGTAATACTATCAAATCTGCATAGACAATATTCTCCTGTAGCTTAAGTTCTATGTTTCAAATAATGTGATTGGTTACTATATTTTCTCCCGAAGGAATCTGGACATTATATCCTACTTTCACTACTTCTCGTTTAACTGGTAAATTCTTAACAAATCTTTCTGATACAAAGGAATGAGTTGCACCAGAATCTAACAATGCTAACATAGACATACTAGAAACAACGATCTTACCAGTCACAACCGTCGTATCTGTTAGGACAATATTTATAAGTTTTGGTGATAACAAAAATAAGACAAGTTGCAATTGGACAATCAGTTGTCGCACTCTTCAGGAGATCGTCTTATCTTTCTACAGTGGTATTTCAGCAGTTGGAATATTCGTGAGCAATCAGCAGATGTTGTTGTCTCGATCAGCAGATACCGATTTGAGTTTCAGCGTGTTTTGCTAAGGATTGGTAAACGACAGTGTTTTGAAAAGTTAGAACGACGTCGTTGGAGTGCACTGTTTCGCATCAGCAGATGAAGTAATCAGCAGATACTTTCTTGAAGAGTTCAGCAGTTGGTTAAGTATATTTTTTGGATATTGCGATACGACAGCGTTTTGATTGATTCAGCAGAAGTGTTCCTTTGACATATCAGCAGATGATGTTAACCAGCAGATGCTTTACAAAGATAGCAAAACGGCGTCACTTAAATAAGTTGACACGACATCGTTTTATCGCTTAAAAGGATTCAGCAGATTGAAAAACGCATATGCATATCAGCAGGTGAATTCTTCCAAGCGTTTTTCCAGTCGAAGTTCTTGACAACGACGATGGATGTAAGTGCTGGTTTTCAAAGTAATTTCAGGCGCAAGCTCAAAGTGTTTCAAATACGATCGTTTTCTCATAAGGAAAAGATTTGTACGATCGTACAGTTGCCTGGATGAAGGAGACAAGTTAGGTACTATTTTGGGTAAATAGTACAGTGTACAGAGGCCGTTTCTCCATGCTTGCACAAAAATGGAAAGAAGACAAATTGGCTCTGTGGATGAGCAATTGACCTTGCAGTGGAGCAGGAATTACGGTGTACGATTTTGGCAGTAATTCAAACGGGATTCAATTTCCTTTGGAGAATTAATATGACCGTTGCAGTCGAAGCCTATAAATATCAGCAGCGGCGTTGAAGAACACACACTTCGCTTATTATCTATTGCTGTCACGCTGCCAAAATCTTTACAGAGCTTACACTTCGTTGATATCTTCAAAAGCTCAAAGACTCGAAGAACTTATCGTTTAATCTTCATTTGAAATACCTTCGAGTCAATCTTCTGGTTGTTCATTATTGAAACCAGAAGATATTTACGGTCTCTAGATTCGTGTTTTCATTGATATATTCATTGAGTCTGTAAACGAACTGTCTTGTAAAGAAGTTCGAAAAACGTTCAAAGCATTGTAAAAAACCAGCAGCAAAGTCTGCGTGAAGTATTGTAAAGCGCTAGGAGTTCTCGTAGCTGCGGGTTACGGGATCGGGTGTTTGTAGAAAGGCTACTCACATCAAAGTCTTTTAGTGCTACCTTCCGAGGAGGAAGAAGGGGAGACGTAGGATATTGATATCCGAACTTCCAGAAACAAACTCTCGACTCAATCTCTTACTTACGCATTTATTTACTGTTGCGCATTGTTCATTGTTCACAAACCAATCAGCCTACTTCCGCACATTTTTTGTTGGCTGAGAAGTTTGCATAAAACTGAGATCCAAAC
>KQ995345.1:33031-49760 GCA_001598015.1 Dorcoceras hygrometricum
TGTCTGTATGTGTGCTAGATTTCAAGCAGAGCCAAAGCAATCACATTATATTGCTGTTAAGAGAATCCTCAAGTATTTAAAGGGTACTTCCAACGTGGGTCTTTGGTATCCCAAAGACTCAGGCTTTGAACTAATTGGGTATAGTGATGCAGATTACGCAGGTTGCGTTGCAGGATGCAAAAGCACAAGTGGTACATGTCAATTTCTAGGGGATCGACTGATCTCTTGGTTTAGTAAGAAGCAAACCAAACGTGCCACATCAACTGAAGCGGAATATCTTGCTGCTGGCAGTTGTTGCGCACAAATCCTCTGGATTCAACATCAATTGAAGGATTATGGCATTTATGCTTCTGAAGCTCCTATTCTATGTGACAACACAAGTGCTTTCAGGCATTATTTCCAATCATCTATTTTAGCAATGGCCGCGTCTTTCTACAGCAACTCTGTTCATATCGACTTTGACTCTGTTCTGGCAATGGATGAATCAGGAATGGTATCGATGTTTCAGGCCCTTGTTGCTTCTTTTTCCAATCATCTATCGTTAGCAATGGCCGCGTCTTTCTACAGCAACTCTATTCATGTCGACTTCGACTCCGTTCTGGCAATGGATGAACCAGGGATGGTTTCGATGTTTCAGGCCCTTGTTGCTTCTGGATTACAGGGATTTTTGTGCTGTAGTGCGGTGGTTTATGAGGAAGCCCTTGTGGAGTTCTTTGCTAATGGGCGTGTGAGAGATGGGTTGGTGGTTAGCTCAGTGGATGGAGTTATAGTAGAGATTTCTGAGGAGTTATTTGCTGAGACTTTTGAGCTTCCTGTTGATGGATTGGGGGATCTGTCTGAGATGCCCAAGGATGTGGTTTTTGATGCGAGGAGCATAGTTTCTTTGTCTGGTGAGCCAATCAGTTTGTCCGGAAGGAAGAACCAGATGAAGTTTGAGTTTCGCCTTCTTTGTGATATCATGGCTAAGGCTATCTCTGTGAAGGCCGGGTCCTTCAATGCTATTACGGTTGAGAAGTTTTCGTTGATGACGGCGGTTGTTTGCAAGATTAGGATGAACTGGGCTAAGTTTTTGTTCAGTATTTTGAAGAAGATGGTATCTCCAGGGTCCAAGCAAGCCAAAGGGTTTGCCATTCAAATCAGTCTGTTGCTGGCGACTTTTCCTTCTCTGGAGTTGGGTGAGTCCTCAGAGTTCCAAGCCTCCAAGGTCCTCACTAAGAAGACTGTGCATCGCTTTGTTTCCATCAATGATCGAGATGGTGCTGAAGAAGTTACTGGGGAAGCAATGAAAAGAGCTGTCTCGAAGAAGAGACCTGCTGCCGATGTTGAAGCAGCTGTTCCTAAGAAGAAGAGGACTGTCAAGAAGAAATCTGTTTCTTCTATTTCTTCCCTGGAGTTGGTAGATGTCGCAGAAGAGGCTATACCTATTCAGCAGGTAGCGGAGCCTTCAGCTGTTGAGGAGCCAAGGTGCCCATCTGCTGATGATGTGGATTTAATAATTCAGCAGGTGCTTGTTGAAACGCGGGAAGCTGATGCACCTGCTGATAAAGCTCAATCAGCTGTTACTGAAGAGAAGCTTTGGTTTGATCTTCCCTACGACGATCTCGTGAAGCAATGGGAAGCTGAACGACCAGTGGTCACTGCGAGTGACACTGATGAAGACATAGCAACTGTGGATGTTGCCCCTGCTGATGGCGATCAGCAGGTCCAGGAATATGTGGCTCCAATCTCTGCTGATGATATGCTCAGTAATGATGAGCGAATGTCCCTGGATGATATTCTCTTGACGATTCCAGTCGATATTCCTCTGCCCTCTTACAGCATGGAGATTACGAAGATTACGATGGGCAAATCAATAAAAATTCCAGGCGTTTCTAAATGGACCTGGTTTCTGAAAAGCCTTCCTCGCATTCCTGCTGAAGATAAAGGGAAGGAAGTTTTGGTGGAGAAAGACCCTGTTAAGGGCAATCCTGCTGAGGAGCACTATTCTTTGATTTGTGCAGACATCGAATTGCTTGTGAACTTGCGGGCACAGGTAATTTATGAGGTCGCTACATTCTTTCATTCTTTCAGCCTGAAGAAACTGGCTACGATCAATTTTGAGGAGATGTATAGGAAGGAAGAGCAAGTTCTGTCCTGGGGAGAAACAGAGTCTCCTCAGGAAGCCTTTCAGTGGAAATTTTATATTCTGCTCAAGTATAGAACAGTTTTGGTGTGGAAGTTCTTGGATGCGTGGAGGGTCAACTTTGCTCCTGGCCAAGGCTCTTTGGCTGTTGATATTCAAGTAATTGAGCTGCTTTCGGACCTCTATATTTCTTTCTTGGAGGAATTGGCGAAGGAGGCACAAGCTCAGAGTCTTATCTGGAACAAGCCCTGCTGCTCTAAAATTTTTGAAGGGAGCCCACGCGATCGAGGCGCTGTAATTGCCAGAACCAACTCAAATACTCGATCGTCGTGCTAGATTAGAACAATGATTTTGGTTGATGGAATGTGGACAGTGGAGCCTTGTGCTGATAGGTGGGTTAAAATTCCCCGGAAGGTTATTTCTCCTGAAGTTCCTCGTCAGCGGCAATACGATGACACTCTACCTACAATGAGTGTATTTTTCAGGCTGATGAGGAAGCGGTGGGCTGATGTATGTTTGGAGGTTGTTGAATTTTGCGCTGTGAAGAGACTTCTTCCTGTTGGTTCTACTCAGTTTTGCAGATCTTTACAGTTGGTTGAACCAGTTTCCAGTTTTGCTTCTAGCCGGTCTTCAGTTTTTGCTCTCAGAGTTTCTCAATTTTGCTCAGTATTCATTGATTTGAGTTTATTCAATTGGTTGCAAAGTACAGATATCTCAGAGTTTCTTTCAGCTATTGCTTTGGATAGAACGGTTTTGCGCAGTGTACAGAGTTTTCAGAATTCTTTCTCAGTTGCTCCCAGTGTACAGTTGTCTTTGGAGCAGCAGCAGTCTTCTTCATCTTCTTCCAGCAGTTCTTCTTCGCTACACATTGATAAGACAAATGTTTATGCTACTACGTCTTCTGTACCTCCTATTTCTCAAGATCTCTCTGCTGCTTTTGCTGGTCTTCAAGCAAATCTTTTGGAGCAAATTTTTGAATACCAAAGTGGCCTTTCTTCAAAGCTACATAAAATCTAACAGAGCGTGTGTGACTCTCTGAGGGATCAAGCAGATATTTTCAGAAATTTATCTCAGGGAGCACGACAAGAAGTTCGCACGCTTGATGATGTCCAATCTATTTGCTTCAATGAATTTCGCAAAAATGTCCTAGCTCAGAATGCCTCTATTTTTCAAGGACTAGCGGATGTTCGACATGAAGTCCAAGCCGTTAATGCCAAAGTGGACATCATGGCCTCTCGCTTAAATGCTATTCAAAAGGATGCTGAGGCCACCAAGGAAGCCCTTTCCCATCAGCTTCTCGAATTCCAGAGTTCAGCACAGGAAAATCATAATGTTATTCATGCCCAGCTAAGTGAGCTTGTTGATTATATTCATAGGGGCAGTGCTGAAAAAAGGGGGAAAGTGGCAGCCGAGGACTTCAACAGCCTGCGAGTACTCAAATTGAAGGCAGTGCTGTGACTCCAACGTTTGCTCAAAGAGTTGAAATGGCTCAGCGACGCATTGTTCATACAGTGCTGGATGCTGACAGAGCTTTTCTTGCGAGACAATATGCAGCGGAGAGAGACAGAGAAAGAAGAAGAAAAGAGGCAAGGTCGTTGAAAATAAGGAGAAAAGACTAGTTTACTTTTTCTGCTGATAATCTTTGTACACATCCTATGTACAATTTTGTTGGTTAATAAAATTTGTTTTCCAGCAGATAGTGTGCAATTTATTTTTGCATATCTTTTGTCTCGGCTGCTGAAGTTTTGTCATCACCAAAAAGGGGGAAATTGTTAGGACAATATTTATAAGTTTTGGTGATAACAAAAATAAGTCAAGTTGCAATTGGACAATCAGTTGTCGCACTCTTCAGGAGATCGTCTTATCTTTCTACAGTGGTATTTCAGCAGTTGGAATATTCATGAGAAATCAGCAGATGTTGTTGTCTCGATCAGCAGGTACCGATTTGAGTTTCAGCGTGTTTTGCTAAGGATTGGTAAACGACAGCGTTTTGATAAGTTAGAACGACGTCGTTGGAGTGCACTGTTTCGCATCAGCAGATGAAGTAATCAGCAGATACTTTCTTGAAGAGTTCAGCAGTTGGTTAAGTATATTTGTTGGAGATTGCGATACGACAGCGTTTTGATTGATTCATTAGAAGCGTTCCTTTGACATATCAGCAGATGATGTTAACCAGCAGATGCTTTACAAAGATAGCAAAACGGCGTCACTTAAATAAGTTGACACGACATCGTTCTATCGCTTAAAAGGATTTAGCAGATTGAAAAACGCATATGCATATCAGCAGGTGAATTCTTCCAAGCATTTTTCCAGTCGAAGTTCTTGACAACGACGATGGATGTAAGTGCTGGTTTTCAATGTAATTTCAGGCGCAAGCTCAAAGTGATTCAAATACGATCGTTTACTCATAAGGAAAAGATTTGTTGGATCGTACAGTTGCCTGGAATGAAGGAGACAAGTTAGGTACTATTTTGGGTAAATAGTACAGTGTACAGAGGCCGTTTCTCCATGGTTGTTCATTGTTGATACCAGAAGATATTTACAGTCTCTAGATACGTGTTTTCATTGATATATTCATTGAGTCTGTAAACGAACTGTCTTTTAAGAAGTTCGTAAAACGTTCAAAACATTGTAAAAAACCAGCAGCGAAGTCTGCGTGAAGTATTGTAAAGCGCTAGGAGTTCTCGTAGCTGCGGGTTACGGGAGCGGGTGTTTGTAGAAAGGCTACACGCATCAAAGTCTTTTAGTGCTACCTTCCGAGGAGGAAGAAGGGGAGACGTAGGATATTGATATCCGAACTTCGAGAAACAAACTCTCGACTCAATCTCTTATTTACGCATTTATTTACTGTTGTGCATTGTTCACAAACCTATCGGCCTATTTCCGCACATATTTTGTTGGCTGAGAAGTTTGCATAAAACTGAGATCCAAACATTTTAAAAGAACTTTGAAATAGAAAAATCGAAGGAGTTCATTCAACCCCCCCCCCTTCCTGAACTCCTATTTACTTAGTGATCCTATTTCCGGGACCATCAAGTATCGGTAGGAGATTGTTCTGCTGTCATCACATATGCTCTGCTGGTGATGAGTTGCTTGTTCTGGGAGCAATACTTGGATATGTAGTCTGTTAGTGTAACGCCCCAAAATCCATAGGACTACACATATGCATCTTGTTTATTTTCATCGGTCAAAATGACAATTTAATTGTTGGCAAAAGCTGATTTCATTGATTTCATAAAATGAGATACGACGCGGCTGGTTTCAGCAGATGACTCCAAGGGCGATACATGAGCAGGTTTTAAATTCATTGAAAATGATTTTAAGGAGGACAAATGATTTCTTTCGAAAAGGGTTTGGTGTTTTACAAATTAAAATGATGTCAAGGGAATTTCACCAAATTTTACAACTTGGTCGAGGTGTGTCATGCTTGATGAATGCAGCACCTTTCCACTAATCCCTTCCATATAAATACCTGTTTCAAAGGCTAAGTTTATTTTCATTTGTATCAGAAAACTCTTTCGTGTTCTTCAAAAATATTTTCAAGAAGCTCTTTGTGTTTGCTCGGGGGAAGATTTCTGCAGGATCAACTACTGTTGCAAAGCTAAAATTCAAAAGCAAGTAAAAGCTGATCCTTTGCTACACCATTTTAAAAAATATTGATTTTATTCATTTTATGGATCTGCTTGCCTGTATGTTTAAGATATGTTGAAGTTCATGTTTAAAATGATTTACGCATGTTCAAGGAAAGATAGATTGGGTTCAAAATGATGTTTTACTGCTTCCAAGTTTTTCCAGAAAGTTATTGATGTTTTAAAATACTGAGGAGTTAGAGTTTGATTCAAGTAATTTCATGAATGTTCTTCCTTCTGGTGAATGGTAACATTTGAATTTGACGCTATGTAATCGGATGTTGTTGGTCGAATCAGTATAAAGTCTGGTTTGATAGGCAACAGCTGATAGCGTAGCTGTCGTTTGATGTTGCAACACCAAGTTCTTATTCAGATTTCGTTTCCTATGTCAGTGATTGAATTTCATATTTAAATTCAGCAGTTACATTTCAGCTGTTGCATTTGTTCGTAATCAGCTATTGCATTTGTTTGTAACCAGCTGTTGCATTTGTTCGTAACCAGTTGTTGCGTTAGTTGTATTCAACTGATGCTTTAGTTTTTATTCAGCTGTTGGTTTGTTCAACACTTGAAAGCCTTTGTTTAAGTTGTGTTGACGTCAGAGTTGACCAACTTAATTCGTTGACAGCTGAGTTGATCAATCCTATTTCATAGTTACAGCTGTTCACTATTCAAATAGTATCCCAAGCCACGTCTGTTTCTTACGATAACGACATCGTTTCATTTAACACATATGTTTCAATGTTAGCGGATATCCTTACAGTTGTTTTATGATAACCGTGAACAGTGAAGATCTGTTTTGTTTCCCAGTACAGTTTCTTCTAGTTGCGACTGTTTCATTTCAGCGATGAGTTTCAGCAGTCGAATTCGATACTCAGTAAAGTTTTAAAAATGGGAAGCAAGTTATAAAGAAAGGAACCCGATGATTTTCAAAGAAGATTTCAAAGAAAAGATGAGAAGTTAAAGGAACAAAAGTTTATTTTAAGGATTTATGGCATAGATAACAGACGGTCACCAAGGAGAAGGGTGAGTAGTCGTCTAGATGTCGGCTGCCCTTTCATATGAGCTATATGCTAAAACTGATATCAGAAGCCATTTTGATCAAAGTGCAACACGGACCTAAGGAGAGCTTCTAAGCCATAAATCAAAAGAAAATGATTATGATGAGATCTGGGCTATTATCCCTGTAACGACCCGTACTTTTCTTAGAAGAATTTAGAAGTTTTGGGGTTCTAATTGAAAGTCATAAAGATTTCGAACATCCAAATAAAGGATCGCTACTAACCTACAGGATTGAAACGAGAATCAAATCCCATAATTTAAAATGCGCGGAAATAGAAATCTGGTACTTGAACAAAAATGATTTCTTCTTTCATTATGAAGTCTGGAAACAGATTTTTACAAAATAACTAAACTTGAAATCTGTTGTAATACATAATATCTGCAAAGGCTCTGTACAATACTGTAATTTCCAAAAAGAACAATGAAATTTGGAAAAGAAAGAAACACTGAAATTTTATGTCCACGATAAACACTCCCTCCCTTTCTGTTCATTCCCCTCCAGCTCCTAACTGTTCATTACCTGCACCCAATGAAAACTAGTGAGCCAAAGACTCAGCAGGTAAAGTCTGAAAATACCGAAAGCAAATCATACAATCGTTTAAAAGCTGATACATACTGGAGTCTGAACTTTGAATACGCTCAAGAATAAATAAGCGTAAAACATAACAGAGAAATCTGGAAAGGAACGAAAGCATAAAACATAACTCAATTCTGAAAACATTTTCTTTAAACATACGTTAGATCTGTGATTAAAATCACACTTATATTCTTTATTCACTTTCTGAAATTATGACAACACTTTAAACATTTAGTCCATTTCGTTTGATCAAACTCCTGATATCAGTCTTAGCACTAAGGCTCGTTGTTGAAGGGGTATATAGATCCGTTGATCCATAATCCTAATCCTTCCTTTGGTTTTGAAGGGGTATACAGTTCGTCAACCGTAATCATGATCCTTCCTGGGGACCCTTTTTGTTGTCATAACTTAAAACATTTCTTAAAACATTCTATTCTTTCGTTTTTTCATTAAATTTTTTTTCTTTCTCGTAAACATTTACTGGTTTTCTTTTATCTAATGATGTTCTGGAACTGTAAAGGATTTCTCTGTAAAGCTTGCGAAAATGAAAACTGAACAAAAATACTACTTGAATATGTCAGTTGAATTGAATACATCTTTTGAAATGATTTGGAAATGAATGAGGAATCCGAATCTATGCTTTCTGTCTCAATCGAATAATTATTGAAGAAGTAAAGGATGAAATCTGTTTTAAATGAACAGTAGAAATCTGCTGAAAGTAATGAATAGTAACTATCTGTCAACGGATATATCCTTATGGAGAACGAAGGTTGCTGTCAACAGACATTTCTCTATGGAAATGAAGTGAATGGTATCTGTCGGCAGATATCATTCTACAAAGAAATGAACAGTAGGTATCTGTCAACAGATATCGCTCTCTAACCGTATTAAATGAAACGATGTAGTTGAAGTAGGGAAACAGACATCATGACATAAGACTATCTGTCAACAGTTTGCAACTTAAAGAAAATAGACATGATGACGTAAGAAAAAGACACCATGACGTAAGACTATCTGTCAACAGTTTGCAACTGATGAACATGAAGAACAATGGTTTCCCTCGTCTGAAGAAATTCAATTGTTTCAAGAAATTTCTGGAATAGATCGAATAAGCTACTTGTGAGCTACTTCGAAGAATAATTCTTTGAAAAACTCAAGAATTCAATGGACGAACATCATTAAACCGTTTTTTAAAACATCTTTGGATCAAAATTACAGTAAACGTAAACTTTCTGGTTTTTCTTGAAGAACAGCCTTAGCTATCTTCCTTTCCTTTAAAACGTACATAACATATAAAACAGAATCGAATATATGCTTTCTATTGAGTGACCAAGAAACAGAGTTTACTTGCCTTAAATCTTTAACACAACAACATCAGAAGATTCGCAACTTCTTACGCAGCGCTGGTTTCCTTTAAAACTTTGAAAGGATTTTGTTCGACTTTTTCCAAAAGAGCACCGCTTCTAAATGATTTAATTTGAAGATAATGATGCATGAAGCAGCTTAACATCCTACTTATATGTTTTAAAATGTCTACTCAAGGAAGAAACGTTTAATCAATATGCCCAAATTCCACTAAAGCGTGCTCTGTTTTAAAATAAAAAGATGCATAAAGAAACCGAACAATTTTAGTTAAAACAAGGATTCCATTGGCTAGCAGAAGTCTTCCAGACCTCTATTGTAATTGCATTCTATCATTTGAACATCAACCCAAAACATAGAGAAGGGTGATCATTTCGTAACCATGAAATCTGCATGAATGTATCATGAAATCTGATATTTAGCACATAAAGAAAGAAAGCTAAATGGCATGCACATGAGATCTGAAACTCGATCAGTTCAAATATTGAAATGAAATAGCATTGTAATCCCTCACTTCTCATAATTTGCTAATTGTGGACTATGAAAAAGATATGGTCGTTACAATCTACCCCCCTTAAAAAATTTCGTCCTCGAAATTACTTACTTAAAGAGATCTGGGTAGCTTCTCTTCATATCAGATTCAACTTCCCAAGTTGCTTCTATTTCTGAGTGATTTGTCCGTTGCACTTTAACCATAGGAATAGTTCTGCTTCTTAACTTATGATTCTCTTGTGCTAAAATCTGGTGTGGAACTTCTTCGTAAGTCAAATCTTGTTCTAATAGAATAGGTTCATATCTAAGCACATGCGAAGGATTCGCGATATACTTTCTAAGTGCTTAAATATGAAATACATTGTGAACAGTAGACATCTGAGGAGGTAGCGCTAAACGATACGCTAACTTTCCAACTCGTTCTAAGATCTGGAATGGTCCAACATATCTGGGACTTAACTTTCCTTTCTTTCCAAATCATAAGACACCTTTCATTGGCGAAATCTTTAGGAACACGTGATCTCCTATCTCAAAATTCAGATCTCTACGACGATTGTCTGCATAACTTTTCTTCCTACTTTGAGCAGTCTTCAATCTTTCACGTATTCTTTTAATTGCTTCTGAAGTCTGTTCTACAATATCAGGACCTATATCCGTTCTTTCACCTACATCATCCCAAAGAATTGGTGATCGACATTTTCTGCCATACAAAGCTTTGTATGGTGCCATTTCTATCGAAGCTTGGTAACTGTTGTTGTAGGCAAACTCAATCAACGGTAATTTAGAATCCCAACTTTCTGCAAAATCAAGAACACTAGCCCGTTGTAAATCTTCCAGTATTTGAATTACTCTTTCTGATTGTCCATCGGTTTGAGGATGGAACGCTATACTGAAAGTTAATTTTGTGCCTAAGGCTTGGTGTAAACTTTTCCAGAATCTCTAAGTAAATCTGGGATCCCTATCTGATACTATAGAACTTGGAATCCCGTGAAGTCTGACTATTTCCTTAATATACAACTCTGCATATTTATTCAAATCGTAAGTTGTCTTGACAGGAAGAAAATGTGCAGACTTAGTTAATCTATCTACTATCACCCAAATTGCAATCATTGAACTGTTCTGGGTAATCCTACTACGAAATCCATTGATATGTTATCCCATTTCCAAACAGGTATAGGAAGTGGTTTCAACATTCCTACAGGTCTTTGGTGTTCCGCTTTAACTTGTTGGCATGTTAGACAGTGACGCCCGAACCCAACGGGGCCACGAGAATTGGGGTAAATAAAAATTTTCGAAATAAAAGAAGGCTAAAAGGTAATTTGTTATAAGCTGTATTTCTTTTAACTTAAAAGAAACAAAACACAAGACAATCTCAAAGACCAGCAGGTACCTAATTTGCACGCCAACTACTAAGGACTTTTGCGGAAAACAGTTTTCATTGATAATTGCAATTGCGATTTACAACAACTGATATTCTATGTAAATATACAATCGTTGCTACTGATCTAATACAGTACAATATAAATCAAAATGATACAACTGAGACACGGAAAACGTAGGCCTTGGATAAACACAACACCACCCAGCAGCTGTATTTCAAATTTCACCTTTTGTTCGCTTTCCAGTTGTCGCACCTGCACCATTTTAAAAGCTAGTGAGCCTAAAGGCTCAGCAAGTAAAACCTGAATATTAACAATTTCATTTAACGCAGACAGACAACTGTACATACATAAACATTTCATAAATAATTCTTTCATAATCTTAGAGACAAGGGATAATAGCCCAGCTCTAACATCAATTCCTTTTCTTTAGACTATGGCATATAAGCTCCTCATGGTCCGTGTTGAACTTTGATCAAAATGACTCCCGATATCAGTTTTAGCATATAGCTCATATGAAAGGGGAGTCGACATCTAGACAACTGCTCACCCTTCTCCTTGGTGACCGTCAACTATCTATGCCATAATCTTAAAATAAACTTTGTTCCATTAACATCCTTTCGTAAAACATTCCTTGAAGTTTCTGTAAATCATCGGGTTCCATCATTTTAAACATTTGCTTCCCATTTTAAAACTTTACTGAGTATCGAATTAGAACCTTGAAATCGTAACAATGGAGAGAAACCAGTCGCAATGCAGGGACCAGTCGTAAGAAAATGGAACCGCACTTTTGAAACAAAACAGATCTCTGCTGTTCGCAAATATCGCTAAAATGAACCAGCTGGAATAAACAGAAACCAGCTGCAAGATCTCTTACTAAGACAATCGTATTAAATGAAACGATGTCGTTGAAGTAAATAACAGATAGGATGACAAGACTATCTGCTGATATTTTATAACTTAAAGAAACGACGTCGTTAGCGCATCAATCAGTCGCAAGGAATGCGCTATTCAACCAGTTGCAAGAAAAAGCGCTAACACGTATATATAAATGAATAGTACCAGTCTCAAGACTAATATCAGCTGAAATGAACAGTACTTAGAAACGAATAAAGCAACTGCTGAACTATCACAATGGAATGCATCTGCTGGTGAACAGTGAATCTTCCGAATTTTGAAAAACAACGCAACTGCTGAATTCTAACAAAGGAATGCAGCTGCTGAATTAGTTCAATAGGAATGCACCTGCTTGTGTTAACAAAGAAATACACCTGCTGGTTTTACGATAACAATGCAGCTGCTGATTTTCAACAAAGAAGTGCAACTGCTGATTTTAACAAGGAAAGATGCACCTGCTGATGAACAGTGCATCTGCTGGAATTCACGAAAACACTTGTAATATCGAAACAATGATCACGCTACCAGCCATCGCCTATTAAACCAGACTTTATACTGATTCAACTAGCAACTACCGATTACACAATCATCAAATCCCGACATTATAGCAAAAGGAAGAACATTCGTAAACATTA
The DNA here is from genome assembly GCA_001598015.1 of Dorcoceras hygrometricum. Classification (NCBI taxonomy): domain Eukaryota; kingdom Viridiplantae; phylum Streptophyta; class Magnoliopsida; order Lamiales; family Gesneriaceae; genus Dorcoceras; species Dorcoceras hygrometricum. The sequence goes on from KQ995345.1 coordinate 45,184, forward strand.
TAACAATGCAGCTGCTGAATCTTAACAAGGAGATACAGCTGCTGGAACATAACTCAACATTGGTAACATCAAAACAACAACTATGCCATCCGCCGTTGCCTATCAAACCATACTTTATAATGATTCAACCAGCAACTACCGATTACACAGTTATCAAATTATGATATTACAACTACTGAAAGAATAACATTCATAACATTCTGGGAATAAACTCGAATCCTCAGTACTTTTAAAACATCATAAACTTTCTGGAAGACATCATAAACATCAAAACATCATTTTCGAACCCATCTTTCTTTCCTTTTCATGTCTAAATCATTTCAAACATGAACTTTAAACATACTGTTAAACATGCAAGCAAAGACTCAGAAACAACAATATATGCTTCAAATGGTGAGTCAAAAATCAGCTTTTTACTTGCCTTAAACAAAGCTTTGCGACAGCAACTAATTTCTAAAGTTTAGTAAAATTCCCTTCATATCATTTTAATTTGTAAAACACCAAACCTTTTTCAAAAGAAATCATTTGTCCTCCTTAAAATATTTTTTTCAATCGATTTAAACCAGCTCGTGCATCACTCTTTGGAGTCATCTGCTGGTACCAGCCGCAGCGCATCTCATTTATGAAATTAATTAAAATCAGCAAATACATAGCATTTAAAATTGCAAATTTGGCCCATGAGATCAATAAAATGCATAAATGTGGTCCTATAGATTTTGGGGCGTTACAACTCTACCCTCCTTATTGAAATTTCGTCCTCGAAATTTACGTACCAAATAAATATGGGTATAAGCTTAGCATATCAGCTTCTGTTTCCCACGTTGCTTCTCGCTCCGACTGTTTGGACCATTGTATCTTAACCATAGGAATACTACGGTTTCTTAATCTTCTAATTTCTCGGAGGAGAATTCTTTCTCGTCGCTCTTCTAGCTTAAATCTGGTGCTAAATGAATTGGCTCATAACTCAGCACATGCGAAGGGTGGGGAATATATTTCCTCAAAGCTGATATATGAAAAACATTATGCACTGCTGACATTTGTGGAGGCAGCGCTAGTCGATAGGTGAGTGTTCCTACCTTCTCTAAAATCTCGTATGGTCCAATATACCTTGGACTCAACTTTACTTTCTTTCCAAAACGCATAACTCCTTTCATTGAAGCTATTCTAAAAAATACCTGATCACCTGTTACAAAATTCAGTTCCCTTCTTCGATTATCTGCATAACTTTTCTGCCGACTTTGAGTAGCTTTCATTCTTTCTCTTATTCTTCTAATAGCTGCTGCTGTTTGTTCCAAAACATCTGGTCCCAAACCAGCTCTTTCACCAACTTCATCCCAATGAAGTGGTGTTCTACACTTTCTGCCAAACAAAGCTTCATATGGAGTCATTTGAATCGAAGCTTGGAAACTGTTATTGTAAGCAAACTCTACCAGTGGCAAATTCGCATCCCAACCTACTGAAATATCCACAATACATGCTCTGAGCAAATCTTCTAAAATCTGAATCACCCTTTCTGATTGTCCATCAGTCTGGGGGTGAAACGTAGTACTAAATGCCAATTTTGTACCCATAGCCTTGTGTAGACTTTTCCAAAATGCTGATGTAAACTTAGGATCTCTGTCCGATACAATAGAAACTGGAACACCATGTAGCCTTACTATTTCCTTAACATACAATTCTGCGTACCTGCTCACCTCATATGTTGTTTTAACTTGTAAGAAATGAGCAGAATTAGTGAGTCGATCAATTATAACCCAAATGGAGTTATATCCTTGAACATTCCTTGGCAATCCAGTCAAAAAACCCATCGCTATACATTCCCACTTCCATTCTGGAATAGGCAGTGGTTTCAACAATCCAGCTGGTCGCTGATGTTCAGCCTTCACCAGCTGACACGTTAAACATTCAGCTACAAATCTAGCAACATCCCTCTTCATTCCTGGCCACCAATACAACTGCTGGAGGTCCTTGTACATTTTAGTACTTCCAGGATGTACTGAATATGGAGCTGTATGAGATTCTTTCAAAAGTTCAGCTCTTAAATCATCTACTTGGGGTACCCAGATTCTGCCCAAATACCTAACAATTCCATCTTCTGAAAAATAGAGCCTGCTGCCTCTTTCTTTATCTTGTTTAACCCATTTCATCAGTTGTTCATCTTGCTGCTGACCTTCTCGAATTTGATTTAACAAATTTGATCTTACTGAGTGGTCTCCTAAAATCATATTACTGCTGCTGCTGGACACTATCTCGAGTCCAAACCTTTCAATATCAGTCGCCAATAATTTCTGAACAGTCAATTGCGCTAGTCCTGCTGATTTTCTGCTTAGAGCATCAGCTACCACGTTTGCTTTTCCTGGGTGATAACTGATAGTACAATCATAATCCTTAACCAGCTCCAACCATTGCCTCTGCCTCATATTAAGGTAATGCCTCCATATCTTAAGGGCAAAGACAATAGCTGCTAGTTCTAAGTCATGCGTTGGGTAATTTTTCTCATGATCCTTCGGCTGTCTAGATGCGTATGATATTACTTTATGATCCTGCATCAACACAGCTCCTAGTCCCAACTTAGAAGCATCGGTATAAATTACAAATTTTCCTTGATCAGTTGGCATCGTCAATACAGGTGCTTAAATCAGCGCTTGCTTCAATTTGTCAAAACTGTTTTGACATTCAACTGTCCAGTTATATTTCACCTGCTTCCTTGTTAACGTAGTCAAAGGAACAGCTATCTTAGAGAATCCTTGGATAAATCGCCTATAATATCCAGCTAAACCCAAGAAACTCCTTATCTCTGCAACATTCTTTGGTGCTGGCCAGTCTCGAACAGCTTCTACCTTGGATGGGTCAACTTCTATTCCATCCTTAGAAATTATATGGCCTAAGAATGATACTTTCTCCATCCAGAAATCACATTTGCTAAATTTAGCAAACAACTGCTTATCTTTCAAAATCTGAAGTACGATTATTAAATGTTGGACGTGCTCCCTTCTGGTCTTAGAATACACTAAGATGTCATCAATGAATTCAACTACAAACTGGTCTAAGAATGGTTGAAAGACCCTATTCATTAAATCCATAAAAGCTGATGGAGCATTTGTAAGTCCAAAAGGCATAACTAGGAATTCGTAGTGACCATACCTAGTTCTAAAGGCTGTTTTGTAAACATCAGTAGCCTTAATCTTTAACTGATGGTATCCTGACCTCAAGTCGATCTTAGAAAATACTACAGACCCTCTTAACTGGTCGAAAAGATCTTCTATCCTAGGTAATGGATACTTATTCTTAATTGTCAATTTGTTTAACTCCTTATAATCTATACATAACCTCATACTCCCATCCTTCTTCTTAACAAATAAAACAGGGGCTCCCCAAGGGGAAGTACTTGGTCTTATAAACCCCTTATCCAACAGATCTTGTATTTGTTCTTTCAGTTCTTTCATTTCTGATGGAGCTAATCGATATGGTGGTCTAGATATTGGAGCAGCTCCTGGAACCAAATCAATCGAAAATTCCAACTCCCTGTCTGGTGGCAATCCGTGGATATCTTCTGGAAAAACCTCAGGGAATTTGTTTGCTACTTCCACAATTGAAAGCTGGGGTCTATCAGTCGCTGGTAACGATGATATAATTGAAGGGACTTTATTAACATGTTTGGCCAAAAACTGGAATGACTCTTTTCCTGGTGGGTTGACAGCTACTGCTCGTAGTTTAAAGTCAATTACTACCCCATACTTAGTTAGCCAATCTATTCCCAAAATCAAATCAAATTCTGGCATCGGCAACACAATTAAATCAGCAGTAATCTTATGCCCTTGAAGTTTAAGTTCTAAACTTCTAAACAGTTCGTGCGATACCAGCTTTTACCCTGATGGTACCGACACACAATAACCTATCATTACTTGCTCCGGCTGGATAGACAACTTCTATCCTAGGTAATGGATACTTATTCTTAATTGTCAGTTTATTTAACTCGCGGTAATCTATACATAATTTCATACTCCCATCCTTTTTCTTAACAAATAAAACAGGGGCTCCCCAAGGGGAAGTACTTGGTCTTATAAACCCCTTATCCAACAGATCTTGTATTTGTTCTTTCAGTTCTTTCATTTATGATGGAGCTAATCTATATGGTGGTCTAGATATTGGAGCAGCTCCTGGAACCAAATCAATCGAAAATTCCAACTCCCTGTCTGGTGGCAATCCGTGGATATCTTCTGGAAAAACCTCAGGGAATTTGTTTGCTACTTCCACAATTGAAAGCTGGGGTCTATCAGTCGCTGGTAACGATGATATAATTGAAGGGACTTTATTAACATGTTTGGCCAAAAACTGGAATGACTCTTTTCCTGGTGGGTTGACAGCTACTGCTCGTAGTTTAAAGTCAATTACTACCCCATATTTAGTTAGCCAATCTATTCCCAAAATCAAATCAAATTTTGGCATCGGCAACACAATTAAATCAGCAGTAATCTTATGCCCTTGAAGTTTAAGTTCTAAACTTCTAAAAAGTTCGTGCGATACCAGCTTTTCCCCTGATGGTACCGACACACAATAACCTATCATTACTTGCT
>KQ995346.1:0-19051 GCA_001598015.1 Dorcoceras hygrometricum
AACCTCAAACTTGGACCCACATAACCCTAACTCGATGGGCTAGCTTCTGGAACAAACCGAATTCAAAATAGATGTATGCGGTGACCACAGTGCCGCTCGCAACCCTACTGGTCGTGCACAGGAACAAATCTGGGAGAGGCTAGGGACACCACTTCGAACCAGCCCCTTCCCTTGACTCCAGCACTCGACCAATCCCTCAAAAAACTCATGGATGACCCTTAGACCCCTTCCAAACCCTTCTGGACCCGAACCTAACCCATACAAGACTCTTCCGCCTTCTACAAACCCTAGACGCCATGCAAGCATGAACGGCTCACTCCATGTAACCCACGACCTAGGCTGCCTCCCCTTCCCTCGGCCTCAAGGGCTCACCATGCTCTGTCCAGAGGCCGTTTCCAGCCATGCTTGGACCTCGCATTCCCACCCGAAGCCAAGGAAATCATGGAAGAAGCCGTGACTCTCATCCCACTCCTAGATCTCCTTTCCTCTCGACACCACCCTCTACCTCACGTCCAGATTTATGCCTTGGCTGCCAAGTTCATTAAAGGTTTATGTTAACATGTAAATCAAGCATCATATTCTGAATTTAAAACATCAAATCCTTTAGTTCTACACACACAATTAATATTGCTTGAAAGATGCATCAAGGATGCTTTGTACTTGCCTTAAACCTTGAAAAACTTACAACCATGATGATGCTTGTTGAGAGGAGGATGAAGGAGAACCACTAGAACACACCAAGGAGTATGCTTGAAGCTTCAAAGGAGGAGGGAAGCTTGGGACACGAAGAAGAATATGGGAGTGATGGTGGGGGGGGGGGGGGGGGGGGGGGGGGGCGCTGCCAAGTTCATGAAAATTTTATGTTAACATGTAAATCAAGCATCATATTCTGAATTTAAAACATCAAATCCTTTAGTTCTACACACACAATTAATATTGCTTGAAAGATGCATCAAGGATGCTTTGTACTTGCCTTAAACCTTGAAAAACTTACAACCATGATGATGCTTGTTGAGAGGAGGATGAAGGAGAACCACTAGAACACACCAAGGAGTATGCTTGAAGCTTCAAAGGAGGAGGGAAGCTTGGGACACGAAGAAGAATATGGGAGTGATGGGGGGAAGGGGGACGAAGGCTAAAAGGGTTATTTAAAATAGGTACAATAACGTCTGCCTTGAAGAGGGGTTTCCAACCAAGATACCCTCACTCAAAACTGACTGGTGAATCTCCGGAAATATGGAAAACACTAGGTCGGGTGAATAGTAAACACGAGGGTTTGGAAAATATCTGTCGGGGACTCTTAAGAGACGTAGTCTAAAATTAATTAATATTTAGTCAACGGTCAAGGCTTATATACATGCTCTCCAGCTCAGAGTTTCAGCATACTCAAACCAGCTCAGGAGAACGATGCATTCAACCAGCAGACCGCTCAGCTGATCATCTCAGGAACTCCAAGCATCACTCACTCGGTCTGGATTGCTCACACAGACCCGATCTGGTCTACAGTGTTCAGATTAGATTAGACCTCTCCACTGTTCCAGCTTAGTAACGCAGACAAACATCAGATTTTGCTCCAAACAGACTAGCTTAGAGCATCCAGCACATCTCTAAGCTGGATCCATCTCGCACTTACACAGGAAATACCCGAGCTGTTCCACCTCTAAGCTGATGTCCCAAAAACCAGCTCACGGCAAAAACTCAAACCAGCACAATGAAGAAGTTCAGCTCAAATTTGTTCTACTCAGATCAGCTCGCGTCTGATCTGATCTATGTCAAACCCGAACGTTATCAACAGCTTACACCAAATCTCCCAAGATGATTGATAAAACTCTGCTTCCGCTAAACAGTTCACAGGATACAATCTAGCTCAACGTTCAAACTTTCTATCCAGCTCGGAACTAATCTGCCCAACCAGCTCACACCAAAGCTGGTCTTGATTTAACATCAAAATCCACCAGCAGACCTCTAATCTGGAACCAGATCACACTGTACCTATTCACACTACATTAGTACAGCTATTTCTACATCTCAGCTGAGTTGATCACCACTACATCTTGGTTCTAACTCAAATCGATGTACAGTAAAGTACGTAAGACCAGCTCAGCCCGTAGCTGACTTCGCTGAACCTTAAACAGTTAATTCAACCAGATCACGCAAAACCTTAGACCAGCTGGCAGCACAACTGATTCCTATCAACCCGAATTCCCTAAGCTATAAAATCTCTCTACTGATAAATCACCAATCAGATCTGATAAAAAGTGCTTAAAACCATACTTCAAACCAATGATAATCTGCATGGAAACCCAAACAACTTGTATTTTCATCTTAGCACAAAATCTTGGACTAGCATGCATCTAAACTGTTCCCTTCACCGTTAGCTTACCAAGCTGAAAGATCTCTATTGGTTTATCATTACTCCGATCTGATAATCTCGCTAATTGCTATCTAATAATTCTCAGTCCTCACAGAAACTTGGTAATTTGCATCGCAGATGCTAGTATCAAGCTTTGGAGGCCCTTATCCTCTTTTTGGACGACCCAATCGACTATGAACTAGTTTAAAACACACAGTGATAGATGTATTTCATGATAGCTATAAAATCCACTGTCTCATCTAAAATACACTATAGTGCATTCAAGGTCTTTATCCAACAATTTGTAATCATAATAATGAAGATAAAGAATTCCATAAAAGAATGTGACGTTCATAAATAAAGATCATTTTATATAGAGTCAACCAGAACCCACATGCCACAAGTTGGCTAGTTGGGCACCTACTCTAACATGTATAGGGGCCGAATTCTTCTATAAAAAAAGGGGAAATTTTGTGTTCTAAAGTTGTCAAAAGATAATAGAGAAAGTTGCTATTCAAATGATAAAAGTGCTACTAAAAACCTTTCTCCTTCCCTTGTATAGTTTTGAAAATTTGGATAAAATTATGAGGAGAGGACTTGTTTTAAGAAAATGGACTTTTAAAATTTTACCATCATAAAATTTTCCAAAGTATATGGAATGCCCTCAAAATTTAATTTTATAAAAATCACCTTTACCTCGATGTTCCCGTAGTCTCCATTTCAGCCTCGTAGCACCTGTACTAAAAATTCTGAAAAGATACTCGCTATAAAATAATTTAAATAATTACTATGGCATATCAAAGAGTGAAATCAATATATCTATTAAAATAAAAAAAAATAATACTAAGGAATGTGAGTTTTAATAAGGAAAATTTCTAGGCGTCACAATACTCTCCCCCATAACAAAAATTTCATCCTCGAAATTTGAAAAATTATCGAAAAGTTCTGGATAGCGCTCCTTGACGTCAGCCTCTACCTCCTTGACGTCAGCCTCTACGTCCCACGTAGCTATAGCAGCTCGACACTCATCACATGCGAGGAGTTCGTCATATATTTCCTAAGGTTGGAGATTTGGAAGACGTTATGTACGGCTGCAAAGCTCGATGGTAGGGATACGCGGTAAGCTAACGCCCCCACTCTGTCTAAGATCTCGAAAGGTCCTATGAACTTGGGTGCTAGCTTCCCTTTCTTTCCAAATGTCATCATGCCCTTCATAGAAGCGACCTTCACAAAATCATGATCCCCGACCATGAATTATAACTCCCTCCTTCTCGGATCAGCATAACTCTTTTGTCGACTTTGGGTAGTCCTCTTCATATCCCTAATCCTCGTCACTGTGTCTGCCGTCTGCTGGACTATCTTAGGTCCAGCTCTATCCGCTCACCTACCTCGTCCCAATGGATGGGCGATTTTCTCCTCCTCCCATAGAGTTCCTCATTGGGTTCCATGCCGATGGAGGCCTGAAATCTGTTGTATAGGTGAAATCTACTAGAGGTAGCTTGGCTTCCCAACTCCCTTGAAAGTGAATAGCACAAGCCCGCAGCAGATCCTCTAGTATCTGATTCACCCTCTCTGTCTTCCCATCGGTCTGGGGGTGAAATTCCGTGCTGAACTGTAGCTTCGTCCCCAAAGAAGCATGTAGACTCCTCCAAAACGCTGACGTGAACCTAGTATCACGATCGAGACTGGAATCCCATGCATCCTGACGATCTCCCTGATATACAATTCAGCGTACTGAGTCATGGTGAACGTGGTCCTCACTGGTAAGAAATTCTCTGATTTTGTGAGTCGGTCCACAATCACCCAAATGGAGTTCGATCCTCTAACTGTCCTCGGAAATCCCACGATAAATTCCATCGAGATGTTCTCCCACTTCCACTCGGGAATAGGGAGTGTCTTCAGTAACCCAGCTGGTCTCTGATGCTCGGCCTTGACCTGCTGGCAAGTCAAGCACTCAGACACAAAGCGATTTATGTCGCGCTTCATGCCCGGCCAACAATACAAATGCTGCAGGTCCTTATACATCTTTGTGCTCCCAGGGTGAACAGAGTAAGGTGCTGTGTGAGCCTCTGACATGATCAACTCTCTCAGTGAGTCTCCTGAAGGAACCCAAAAACGACCTCTATACTTCACGATCCCATCACTCACGGTGTATAATCTGCTGCCCTTCTCCTCATCTCTCAGTCTCCACTTCTGTAATTGTTCATCGCCAGACTGACCACTGTGGATGCGGTCCAGAAGTGTAGACTGTACTGTCAGAGTGCTCAATCTCGATGCTCTAGTATAATCCACTGCCCTTCTCCTCATCTCTCAGCCTCCACTTTTGTAATTGTTCGTCGCTAGACTGACCCCTGTGGATGCGGTCCAGAAGCGTAGACTGTCTGTCAGAGTGCTCAACCTCGGTGCTCTACCAGCTGTATAGACCTCTAATCTGAAACTCTGAATCTCTCGCTGTAGTGGTCTAGATACTGACATGTGTGCGATAACAGCTGTCTTCCTACTTAGAGCATCAGCCACTACATTGGCCTTCCCCGGATGATAATTGATCTCGCAGTCATAATCTTTCACCAACTCTAACCACCTCCTCTGCCTCATGTTCAGCTCCTTCTGCGTGAAAAAGTACTTCAGGCTCTTGTGGTCGGTGAAAATCTTGCATTTCTCCCCATAAAGATAATGCCTCCAAATCTTAAGTGCAAAGACAACTGCTGCTAGTTCTAAATCGTGCGTCGGATAATTTTTCTCATGTACCTTCAACTGTCGGGAGGCATAAGCTATCACTCTGTTATTCTGCATCAATACTGCGCCTAGGCCTAGCTTAGACGCGTCTGTGTAAAGCACATACTCCTCTTGCCCAGATGGCATGGCTAATACTGGGGCTGATATGAGAGCTTGCTTCAAGGTGTCGAAGCTCTGTTGGCACTCTGGACTCCAAATGTATTTGGCATTCTTCTTAGTCAACGCAGTCAAGGGCACTGCAATAGATGAAAATCCCTTGATGAACTTCCGGTAATATCCTGCCAAACCAAGGAAACTGCGGATCTCAGATGCATTCCTCGGTACAGCCCACCCTCTGACTGCCTCGACCTTAGACGGATCCACCTCTACTCCATTGCTGGAAATGATGTGCCCAATGAACGCCACTCTCTCTAGCCAGAACTCACACTTGCTGAACTTTGCAAATAGTCGGCGCTCCCTTAGGACTCCAAGTACTGTTCTCAGATGTCGGCTATGCTCCTCCCTGCTCCGAGAATAGATAAGAATATCTTCAATGAATACGATAACGAACTGATCCAGATACGGCTGAAATACGCGGTTCATGAGATCCATGAAGACCGCTGGCATGTTCGTCAATCCGAAGGGCATCACCAAGAACTCGTAGTGGCCGTAACGAGTCCTGAAGGCCGTCTTGTGCACATCTGCCTCCCTCACCTTCAACTGATGGTAGCCAGAGCGGAGGTCTATCTTAGAGAATATCGAAGCTCCCTGCAACTGATCAAATAGATCCTCCACTCTCGGCAACGGGTACTTGTTCTTGACTGTTACCGAATTCAGCTCACGGTAGTCAATACAGAGTCTCATGCTGCCGTCCTTCTTCTTCACAAATAAGACTGGTGCACCCCATGGAGAGACACTGGGCCGAATGAATCCCTTATCCAGAAGTTCCTGAATTTGCTCCTTTAATTCCTTCATATCAGTAGGTGCAAGACGATACGGTGCCTTAGAGATCGGCACTGTACCAGGCAGCAACACAATAGAAAACTACACTTCCAGATCTGGCGGGATCCCAGAAACATCCTCGGGGAATACGTCCGCATACTCCCTAACAATCTCCACATCAGCAATAGAAGGTCCATCCTGTGCCGTAGTCGCTATAATGCTGGCTAAGAATGACGGGCAGCCATCACTGATAAGCTTCCTCGCCTGCATGAATGAAATAAGACGCGGCTTCCTCATGCTCCGTGCCGCCACGAAATCCAACGCTTCCTCTACAGGAGGTCTAAGATGTACTACTATGCATTGAAAATCAACAATAGCCAGATTCTCTGCCAGCCAGTCCATCCCGAGAATAATATCAAACTCTGGCATCGGGAACACAATCAGATTGGCGCGGAAGGTCCGGCCTTGCAGTATAAACTCTAAATCCCGGACGACACTAGCCATAGACACCACCTCTATTGACGGAATCGTCACAAATAAACCTCCTACAAAACTCTCCTGGGCAACATTCTTACGCCTCACAAACTCCTCAGAAATAAAAAAATGAGTCGTCCCTGAATCAAATAAGGCCCTGGTAGCTACCCCTAATACAACTACCCTACCTGCGGCATAAATAACACATGCAAAGGACACTAATCATACTAAACACAAATCAGGTTCACTCCTATTCAATAATGTCACAGGTCTACTACCTAAGTCCACAAAATTCATAATGTAAGCGCAAGGTTACCTGTGATAAGCGTAGTGTCTGGGTCCGCCTCCTCTGCCTGCATCATGTAAACTCTCCCGATGGCAGGCTTCTTCAGTTGCGGGCACTCAAAAGACAAGTGGCCCGGCTGCTTGCACTTGAAGCAGACCCCAGCTCCCATCAAGCACTTCCCGGAATGCTGCTTCCCACAAGTCGGGCATGTGGGTTTGTCTGTCTGAGCCACAGGCCTTGGAGCCTGCTGTCCTTGGGGTCTTCCAGAAGTAGCGGGCTTCGCCGCTGGTCTCGCGGTCCCTAACAAGATCATCCATTGATATAATTGAAAAAGGGATAACTTCTTAAAAGATTAGATACTGACCCTGGCGTGGAGGTCTAGGTGGCCCAGTGAACGGCCTTTTGGGCTGCTGTTGTTGATGATGCTGCGCTTGGAAAGGCCTCTTTCTCCGCGCCTCAGCATGCAGATCCTTCAGCATCTGCTCAGATCTAAAAGCTCTCTTCAGTGCAGTGGCATAGTCTGTAGGGTCGGACATCAGCACATCCCGACGAATAGCGGGGCTCAAACCGTCCAAGAAATGTTGTAGCTTCTCGGCGGGATCGTCAGCGATGAGGGGCGAAAAGTGGCAGCCCCTGTCGAACTTCTTCACATACTCTGCCACAGACATGTCTCCCTGCCGGAGGTTCCTAAACTCCCTCTTCAGTCTCGCTTGTACGTCCGGCGTAAAGTACTTGTCATAGAAGATCCTTTTGAACTCCTCCCAAGTCAAAGAGTCCACATCCACCGTCTTCTCTGCCCCTTCCCACCAGAGGGCAGCGTCATCCCATTAAATTATCACTTAACCACATAAATTGACGTATAATTTTTCTAAAATAAATTTTTCCCTAGTCATGCACCCACTCTCACTCAGGATTTCTGGGCGTTACAACTCCCCCCCTGAAAGAAATTTCATCCCCGAAATCAAGTTACGTACCAAAAAGCTCTGGATAGCGCGTCCACATATCGGCCTCGACTCCCAGGTAGCCTCATCCTCTGAGTGATTCTGCCACCGAACTTTGACCATACTGTGACGTCCCTCACTTCTTAAATTATTTTTAATTTAAAAGAGATCATAAATGCGGAAAAGAAAATACTAAGAATATTTTTTTTATTATATACTAACTCCCACATGATAAAAATATTTATAAATGAAGCAATCATAGTAAGTCATTGTCATAAGGTTTCTAAGAACAATAAAAGTTTTAACCAACAAAATAAACATGCATGATAGCTAAAATTTGTCTAAGTCATAAAAATAATCCTCATGCATAAGGAATATACTTTTCTCAAAACAAGTCGACATATGCTAAAAAGACTGAAAATGCTAAGCGGAAACAATAGGTCGTTGGGTAGGTGCCAAGTCCAACTGCAATCCGCTCAGGAATCCTGCCCCTCGATCTCGATCTCGGCCTCATCTACATCCAACAAGCATAGTGAGTCTAAAGACTCAACAAGTACAAAACAGGGATAACGAATAATAAATAATACATGCACATGCAAATAAAATAGTCCTACTGAAAATAATTTCTTTTCTGAAATTTAAAAGCATAAACATATAAATCCTCAATAACGTTAAAACATTTGCATGCATAAAATAAATTTGCTAAAACATTTTTCCTCGTGAATTCCCTTCCTCGACTGTGGTTTCTCAACCTCAAGTCGCTTGATCAAGCTAATAAACACTAGTACTAGATTGGAAAGGCACTCCAGTACTCATCCGGAGCCCAGAACCGTCAGTTGGAAAGGCACTTCATTACTTATCTGAAGCCCAGACCCGTCATTTTTATAAGGCAAGCGGAACGTCTCCCGACCCATATCCATCATAGAAAAACCACAATCAAGTCCCATCATTCAAAATTTTATTGTCCTCATTCATGCCTCAAAATAATTCCTCAAAATTCCTCAAAAAGGTTTATTTCCTTAAATTATAACCTTATGCTCATAAAACATTTTATAAAAGTCAAAAATGGCATAAAATAGTCAAACATACTGAATTTATAATTTTAAGAGATTTTATACCATAATTAAATTCCGAAAATTCCATAAATCACAAAAATGCTAAAAATGCTTAATATAAACTGCAATCAAGCTTAAAACATCAAATAAAACAATTCACGAATTTTGGTAACCCCTATAACTCAAATTCCCAACTTTCCCGAAAATGCCCCGAAAGGACCCACTCTGCGTGACAAAACCGTATAAATCATATAAAATTCATTTCTTAACCGAATAACCTCAAACATTGACCCACGTACCCTAACTCGATGGGCTAGCTTCTGGAATAAACCGAATTCAAAAAAGATGTCTGAGGTGACCACAGTGACGCTCGCAACCCTACTGGTCGTGCACAGGAACAAATCTGGGAGAGGCTAGGGACACCACTTCGAACCAGCCCCTTCCCTTGACTCCAGCACTCGACCAACCCCTCAAAAAACTCATGGATGACCCTTAGACCCTTCCTAACCCTTCTGGACCCGAACCTAACCCATACAAGACTCTTCCTCCTTCCACAAACCCTAGCCGCCATGCAAGCATGAACGGCTCACTCCATGTAACCCACGACCTAGGCTGCCTCCCCTTCCCTCGGCCTCAAGGGCTCACCATGCTCTGTCCAGAGGCCATTTCCAGCCATGCTTGGACCCCGCATGCCCAACCGAAGCCAAGGAAATCATGGAAGAAGCCGTGACTCTCATCCCACTCCTAGATCTCCTTTCCTCTCGACACCACCCTCTACCTCACATCCAGATTTATGCCTTGGCTGCCAAGTTCATGAAAAGTTTATGTTAACATGTAAATCAAGCATCATATTCTGAATTTAAAACATCAAATCCTTTAGATCTACACACACAAATTAATATTGCTTGAAAGATGCATCAAAGAACATTTTGTACTTTCCTTAAACCTTGAAAAACTTACAACCAAGATGATGCTTGTTGAGAGGAGGATGAAGGAGCACCACTAGAACACACCAAGGAGGATGCTTGAAGCTTAAAAGGAGGAGGGAATCTTGGGACATGAAGAAGAATATGGGAGTGATGGGGGGGAAGGGGGCGGCGGCTACAAGGGGAGTGGAGGCTAGGTTTTCTCTATTTTTTTGTGAAAGAGTTGTGTTGCATAATGGTGCATATTAGGGTCTTATGTGGGTTATTCCGAATAGTTAAAGTTGTTACTCAATATAATAAACGTGTCCACAAAAAAAAGTCTCCATTTCCTCCTAGGATTTTCGAAAATTAGGGGGAGTAGGTGCAAGTGTGTAAACTAGTATTTTTTTGTAGCAAAAGTGCTAATCATCTAAAAGAATGAAATTCTGAATCCCTCATGGTTTGCAAAAATTTAGAAGTATGTCAAAAACGAAATTCCTCTCCAATGTTCACCTCCTAAAAATAGACAGTTTCAAGGCATGTGGCATTACTTCGAGAATGAATTTTAAAAAATAAGAGTCCTCGGTGTCCTCGTCAACTCCTTTCCAACATCGCATCATCTAAATCATGAATCTCAAAAAGAACTCGATGTCGGAATTAAATAAATCAAATAGCATAACTCATGCGAATAAATAAATAAAATAGTAAGGCATGCGATTTAGGTAGGAAAATTCCTAGGCGTTACATATCGTCAAGGGAATTTTGTGAGGTTTGTTTTGTTAGAGTTTATTCCAGAAGTTATTTTATTGGGTTAGGATCGTATGGGTTCAAACGAGAGTGATTTGGTTGAGAGATGAATTAGTTATGATTTATTTTGGTTCAGTTGTCCAGTGACAAGCCTATGCGTAAATAGTGTTGTATTTGGGATAGATCAGGTCGTTCTAAACGAGCAGTCATTGTTCCGTTCAGAGGTTTGCCCATAAAATAGGGTCGTGTAGGTTCAAACGGAGGCGATTTGAACTAGAAATGAATAAGTTATGAATTTTACGGTCAGACCACTCAAACTGCGTCTCACCGTGGCAGTTTTGGGCAAGGTTTTGGGTTCCTAGGGACAACTGATTGACATGAATTGACTATTTTAACTTGAGGTTGAGTAACCACAGTTCGGAAATTGAGTTCATGAGAAAAATATTTAGAGGCGTTATTTTATGCATTTAAGCTATTAAATATTATTTTATTACACTTATTTCGAACTACATGTGGCTGTATTTAGTATTCGTTATTTATAAACTTTGTATTTGTTGAGTCTTTAGATTTATTGCGATTGTTTAGTACAGATGAGTATCAGCTGGGGACTGAGGGATCGGATTCTTGAGTCGACTGCAGTCTAGAATCACATTTAATCCAATGACGTTTCACTATTCCGCATATATTACTTTCATGATTAAAACAAATTTTATTAGAGAATGATATCATTTCAATAAGCACTTTGGTTGGTTTTTTACATTTTTAAAATAAATGAGCTTTGAAGCTTATCAACCTTACTGTTCAACAGGTACTTTATAAGTATATTTAATTTAATAATCTTTTTTATGATGTTAATTTGGGCACAATATTCTTCTATGATGCAAAGAATTTGGATTTTCGATTTCGGTTCATGTTGAGTTAAGCGTGCATGGGTGAGAAAAGTTTTGGGATGGGTGACCTCCTGGGAAGTTCTCATACGTCAAGCTGCTGACGTTGCGCCGCTTGATCTGGTTTGCCATGTGGGCTGTAAAAGTGTGATCACAGATCTTAACGGGTAATACTATCTCTGCTGGGGATAGGTCCCGCGGTAGGGGAAAGGGTAAGACTGATCTCTAAGGGAAATGAGACAGCACCAGCAGTTAGACACGCACCTCCCCGGACTCATCAGCCTAACAGCCCAACCCTAATGCATATAATAGGTGCACTCTGTGCTGTCACATTATAAGGAAATAAAGTTGAACCTTGGCTAACAGCTATAGCTTTTGGCCTAGTGGTAAGCGCTTGATCCTAACAGTTCAGGTCACTATTCACGTGAGTAGTTACCCATTTTATAAAAATTAGCACTTTTTCGTCTAAGACATTTCAGTTGATATCAGAGCAAGGTCCTGGTTTCGGTTGTGCCTATAGCTGGTTGCAGGAAACTCAAGGAGTCATGCCCTAAAGTCGTGTGTTTATTGAATTCATATTCTTATCTGACGGTTGAGTTATATGGTTTCTGATGCTGAGCATTCTGTATTGTTGATTATGTTGAATATTTCATAATTTGATGATTCATGATGATACTGGGATATGTATATACTATTTTATCTGAGCATGATAAGACTGAGTGGTGGTTTGAGACGTATAACCAGATGCCTCGTAGACGTCTGAGTATGCCCCCTCCACCACCGCCTTTGAGCTCTAGCGATCAGGTGCTAGCTGGATTGGCAGACCTCTTACGACAGAACGCCGATAATTCCCAAATGGCTAGGGTGGAGATGCCATATGAGAAATCCGGAAGATGGGACCTCGCTGTTCGGGTTTCAGTGTAGATTACCATTGGTTTGAAGCATGGTTTTAAGTATTGGTAATCGGAGCTGGTTAAGAAAACTGTTCTAAGTACAGCGTAATCTGTTACCAGCTTAGGGTTTGAGATTTAAACAAGACCAGCTTTGGTGTGAGTTTTTGGCCAAATTAGTCCTGAGCTGGATAGTAAGTTGAGCACTGAGCTGGATTGTATCTTGTTAACTGTTTAGCGATCATCTTAGGAGAATTGGTATATGCTGTTGGTAACCTTCGGATTTGTTTTAGATCAGATCAGGTGCGAGCTGGTCTGAGAGGATAACTCTGAGCTGTACTACTTTGTTGTGCTGGTCTGGGTTCTGTCACGAGCTGGTCTTGGGGGACACCAGCTTAGAGTTTATTAGCTTTGGGATTTCCTGTGTTGTGCGAGCTGGATCCAGCTTAGTGGTGTATTGGATGCTCCGAGCTGGTCTGTTTGGAGCGAGAGATGGTTGCTGTGTCGATGTGCATAAGCTGCTACAGTGAAGAGGTCTGAGCTGGTTTGACTTTACTGTAGCCAATGCTGGGAGTATATATATAAGTGTTGACCAACACTTAGTCACTTTACAACACACATATCTTATCTTCTCCCGAGTGTCCCTACAGATATTATTCAAACCCTCGTGCTACTGTTCACCCAATATCTTCTTCTTCCGATTGACGGAGTTTGGATGGTTAGATTTGAGTGAGAATACTTCGATTGGAAACCTCTCTTAGAGGCCTACGTTCTTGTACCAGTTTGGAGTCGATGGGAATTCAGATCGAGATAATCGTTGAGGAACTGTGTGAGCTGGTTTACTATTTTTCCGACAGATTTGAGCTCCGGTTCAGATTAGATCCTTTCTTGTGGTTTTTTCCTATATTTCTCGAATAGACTTGAGCGGAGCTGGGGAGCATGTTCTGCCATTAAGCTGTGCTGAGGTATTGTGTCAAGAACTACATAAGGTACGAATGTGAGCTTATGTTACAGCTTTGAGAGAGGCATGGATGTAATTATATGCGTGCTGGTATACAGTGCAGTATGTTTTTGTATTGTGTTCTGCTGTTGCTTGCTTGTGTATCCTGTTGTTTATTGCAAGCTATTTTCCTGCATACCTGCATCTCATGTTGAGCTCATATATCTTGTTAGTCGCCGTGCTGTTGATGATCTGTTAGTACCAGGAAGCTCTCGATTGGGTTACTTTAGTACGATCGGCTAGCTACCGTGGTCCTCTCCTCCCTGCTGATCTGGTTGTTGCCGCTATGAGACGAGTGGATAGCTACCACATTCTCATGAGTTTGTGGGCACCAGCGGGTTGAGCTATCTTGTTCTTGCTTCTGGTACCACATGTTGAGACGAGTGGATAGCAACCATGTTCTCACATGTCCTGTGGCCACTGTCTTGATGATTCTAGCAGGGTTGCTACTTCTTGAGCTCCGTGATCTCGTTGGTTCAAGTCTACAGCTGGTTGGCTGTTTTGTTCCCATGTACCCCGTTGATTTGATCACCAGCTATTGAGCTATTCCTTTGTTCCTCCTGTTCTGATGCATCGCATCATATTTATATTTGTGCAATCTATTTGCTGTTATATGTTGTTCTCCGTACTAGGGTTTGACCCCTGTCCCTCCATGGCTGTTTGGTTGTCTGTGTGCCATTCAGGTTTCCCAGGTTCTTCAGCTAGCCCAGGCGGTGCGTCAGCTAGAGGTCCCTCGAGAGGCTGATAGAGTGTACTAGCTATATATTATATATATAGTGTCATTTAGTCTGTTCCAGGGAATGCCTCGAGCCGTTATTGTATTTCAGAACTCATGAATTGTGTTGCTTTGGGATACTTGTTGTTTTTGGCTTCTTTTTAAAGTTTGTAATTGGTATTGCTGATTTTAATGGAATCTGTATTTTGAGTATACAAGTATTTTTAAATATCAATTTCAGTCAGGCTGAACAAGAAAAATTTTATCCACTTTTTATGCTTCTGCAAATTGAGGTTAATAGCATGTTTAATCTCTGTTTTATTTCACCGGGCCTGACAAGGACTGCTCAGAGTCGACAAAATAGTTAAGCAGACGTGAAAAGGAGAGACTCGGAGTTCGTAGTCTGGGATCACGTCTCTGTGGAGGTTGCTCTTATGAAGGATGTGATGAGATTTGGGAAGAAAGAGAAGCTAGCACGCAGAGATATTACGGTCCTTTGAGATCTTAGACAGAGTGGGGACCTTGGCCTACCTTGTAGCTCTACCACGAACTTGCCAGAAGTGCACAATGTCTTCAACATCTCGATTCTCAGGAAATACGTTCCGAACCCCTCTCAGGTTCTGCATCTGGAGGCGCTGCAGCTCTCACCGTAGTTAACATGAGGAGAGGGCCGTATAGATTTTGGACAGACATGACAGAAAGCTGAGAAATCGGACCATCCCAATGGTCAAAGTCAAGTGGCTGAATCATTCGGAGGAGGAAGCTACTTGGGAAGTAGAGGCAGACATCAAAGGGCATTCTCCCAAGCTTTTCTGTAAAATTTCGAATTTTGAGGATGAAATTCTTGTTAGGGGGAGAGTATTATAGCATCCACAAATTCTCACTACTAGGTAGCATGCTCTAATATTATTATTGATAGTAATAATATTATTATTCTCATCCAAATATCATGTTATTTAATTTATTTAAATTTTTTGTTGATGATTCTTTTAAAATTTTTATTTCGATGGTGCGAGACCGGAAAAGAGAAGATGGAAAAATCGAGGGAAGTGATTTTTATAAAATTTATTTTGAGCTCACTTTTATATTTTAGTACATTTTAAACGTATTGGAGATAAAATTTTTAAAGCTTTTCTATTTATTATTTTTGCATTTGAGAAAAGGCTAGCTCCAAGTCATGAGTAGAGTAATTCTTCTCATTGTTCTTCAGCTTCCTGGAAGTATACGCAATTATCTTCTGTCCTGCATCAGCACAACACCTAAACCTAGCTTGGATGCATCTGTATAAACAACAAAATTCCCTTGACCTTAAGGCATGGTCAACACCGGTGCTTCAATCAAAGCTTGTTTCAGTTTCTCAAAACTTAGTTGACAATCAGGGTCCATTCATACTTGACTTGATTCTTTGTCAAAGTGGTTAATGGAACAGCTATCTTCGAAAATCCCTTAATAAAACGTCTATAATATCCATCAAGTCCAAAAAAGCTTCTAACCTCTGTAACAGATTTGGGCATAGGCCAGTCCCGAATTACTTCGACTTTAGTTGGGTCAACTTCTAATCCATCCTTAGAAATGATATGACCTAGGAATGCAACCTTCTCCAGCCAAAACTCGCACTTATTAAACATAGCAAACAATTGTTTGCTCTTGAAAACTTACAACACTTTCCTAAGCTGGTTGGAGTTTTCTGCTCTGTTTTTGGAATACACAAGGATATCGTCTATAAACACAATTACAAACTGATCCTAAGATGGTTGTAACACTATATTCATCAAATCCATAAAAGATGAAGGTGCGTTGGTTAATCCAAATGGCATTATTAGGAACTCACAGTGAACATAGCGCGTTTTGAACGCTGTCTTATAGATATCACCTTGCTTGATCTTCAACTGGTGATATCTAGATCGCAGGTCAATCTTGGAAAATACTGCTTCTCCCTTCAATTGGTCAAACAAATCCTCAATCCTAGGAAGCGGATACTTATTCTTAACAGTAAGCTTATTCAACTCACGATAATCTATGCACAGTCTCAAGCTCTCGTCCTTCTTCTTAACAAACAGCACATGGGCTCCCCATGGTGAGGTGTTGGGTCGTATGAAGCCCTTGTCCAACAGGTCTTGAATTTGCTCCTTTAATTACCTCATCTCTGTAGGAGCCTGTCTATAGGGCGGCTAGAAACAAGTGCTGGTCCTGGTACTAGGTCAATGGAAAACTCTAGCTCTCAATCTGGAGGAAGTTCGCAAATTTATTTTGGAAAAACTTCTGGAATCTGTCACCTCAGGCTTACTGGTTAGGGATTATAAACTTGCCATAAATCCTACTCCACCCTTCCTTAAACAACTTTGGGATTTTAAAGCTGAAATAATACGAGGAATTCTCCTAGGTTGGTTAGCTTCAAACGAAAACTGGTCTCCCTTAGGTGGCTTGACCACTACTGTTCTAAGCTTAAAATCAATCACTACTCCGTACCTAGTTAACCAATTAATCCCCAAAATCAAATCAAACTCAGGCATAGGTAAACAACTAAGTCAGTAGTAATCAAATGTCCTTGGAGTATGAGCTCTATGTCACGATATAACTCATGGGATACCAGTTCTTCTCCTGATGGTACGGTCACGCAAAAGCCTATGGACACTTGGTTCGGTCTGGAGGTGAAACGAACTGAAACTCTAGAAATTTTTTTTTGAAATAAAATGCGGAATAAACATTCTTTAAAATTATAAATCAACCATTAAAAATCTTTTCTCAACATCACTTTTAAAACCTAAAAAATAAATATCTCGAAAATCACATCATTCATTCTGTCTTAAAATCATAGTAAGTAAAGTGTTGCAGAAAACTGAGCATGTTTAATAAAATAGCATAAAAGCATCTGAGAGGTCACGGGATAGTAGCTGTAGCGGGCGATCAGAGGTCCTCACCACCAGTCGGAATAAAATCAATGCAGTATCACCTACACCATTTAAACCTAGTGAGCCTAAAGGCCCAGCATGCTCTATCTGAATATAACAAAGTACGTATAATAAAACCACATGCAAGCACTGTTAGGATAAATACTCAGGAGTTTTGCTGCTGAAATATTAACAAGAAATAGAACTCGTAAAAGAGATCATTCAAACCAAAGTGACAAGATCTGGACAAGACTTACCACGTTGGACAAAGAAACCAGATCGAAATAAAGTCAAGCTGGTCTCTATGATCTGGTCAAAGTCAAACCAGCCCGGAACTTTAGTAGGAACCAGCTGGATGGAAAGTCCAAAGACCATCTCAAGATACTGAACCAGCTGGTGATAAGACACTACAGTAATCAGCTCAGTCTTCAGAAACCAGAAGGTGTAAATCATCTTGGTACAGGGAAATGAAAACCAGCTGAGTACATAACGGCATAAGGAAATTGAAATTTGGAATGACTGAAGTGTACTATCTGAAGTTATCCAGTTGACTTCTCTGCCATGATATGTAGTCGTTGGAACTATTTCAAGTTAAAACCAGATATGCAGGGATATGACAACAGACTGAAGAGTCAGTTACCTTGCTGGCGACTTGCGCCTGGCTCCAACCGGAATTAAAAGAAGACCGGCTCTTCACGTTAGGCGGCTGTAGATTCGTCAATCAGGTCCACGACCGGAAGGGATACTCCTTCGTCAGCCTGCACTAGAAGGCCTGACAAGATCAGCATGGACGGATTCTCCTCGAAAAACTGATCGGAGCAAGTCCGATCAATTAGCGGCGGCGGTGGAGGCCGGCGGCGGCGGCGGCTTTTGGGAGAGAGGGGGGCGGCCGAGAGAGAGAGCTCTAGGGTTAGGGTTTTTTTTTGTGTTATGAGTTAAGCCCTAATCACACATTAGTATATATTAAATATACTTGGGCTTGAACCGGCCCATTGGACTTCGGTCAGACCCAAGCCCATACATGAACATTCGGTTCGTTTAATTCATTGCGGTTTCATCATAACTTCGATCGATGATCAGATCGGACCGATCGACTCAGTTTCCAAAACTGAATATTATGATCTAAAAAATCATTTTTCAGAACCCCAGTGCAAAATGACCGTTTTGCCCCTCAACAGCGAAAATCACGATTTGACCCCTGTTGACTTTTAGGAAGTCGCACTTCCAAAATCCTCCTCCTATGCTCAACACATTGAGCTCAGTATCCGTGCGGAAATCTCGAATCAAGTACTTGTGTGACCCTCAATGGTTCAGGGATACAGCTAGTCGTGGGCCCACAACCATTGTGGCTCCGGAATCACAATTCCGGACTTGCCCCTCGGATCATGGTAAGAGCGTCTAGCAACATCGCCCCATGATCCCCTAGGTATCACTGATAGTGCCTGCAAGAACCAGTTGGTCGTGGTTAGCATACAGTACGGTTCTTTCAATCCATATATCCCGATCAGATCAACGACCATTGGTAAATCGAGAGTCGCTATAGATCCGATAGCTATGCATACATCTTGGAGATCGAATAGTGACATCGCGAGTGTAACTAGGTAAACCTATTTACCTAAAACACTTCTAGTACTCTGGCCATAGATTTATAACTATCGTTTCCTCAGATAACATAGGATATCCATGCATGTCTGCGAGCGGTGAATCCTCGACAACGATGCATCGAATCCTACATACATCTGGGTCTCACCCAATCCCGCCGCCTAATGACCCCAAGTGAGTCGGCAAACGAGTCAAAGTGAGACGCCTATCATGTAGAGTCTCAATGACGTTTCGAGTCGTGAGGACGAATCAGTACAACCAAGACCTCGGACTTATCCACTCGACAAATGGTAACCACTTGGAAAGTCCGAACAAGGGTATTTTGATAGATCACCAGGTCACTATCTATCTGCATGCTCAGAACATCAAAATGTTCCCTACCAATGAAACATGGTACTTCGCATCACAGATACTAGTCTCGAGCTCGGGCGGCCTTATCCTCATTTTGACGGCCCAATCGACTAGGAACTAATTCAGAATACACAGTGACTGTTAGATGTGTTTCATGATAGCCGTCATACCCACTATCACATCTAACATACACTATAGCGCATTCTAGGTCTTTACTCAACGCAATTGTTAATCATCATACAACACAATGAAAGTAAAGAATGCCATAAATAAAATGCGAATATCATATATAAAGAT
>KQ995346.1:22285-40000 GCA_001598015.1 Dorcoceras hygrometricum
CTCCTTCGCAGGGGCAGAACGCTTCTTTCCCTTGCGTCTGGGTCCTTTCTTCGCAAAGGAAGAAGAGACCATGAGGAGGACGGGCTTATCCTTCTTTATGGTTCCTTCGAACACTACAAGCATGTTAACCACCTCTTCAAGGGTGGCTGCCAGCTTGTTCATGTTGAAGTTGACCACAAAGGGGTCGAATGCAGCAGGCAGTGAGAGGAGAAGCACATCCACAGACAGCTCGTGTGAAAGTGTGATATAAGGCCCGACAGCTTTTCAACGAGCCCAATCATACGAACCCCATGCTCGCGGACCAAAGTCCCATCGCGCATGCGGCTCGTCATAAGCTCCTTGACAGCCGTGAACCTCTCATGTCGAGAGTTCTCCCCATACAGTTCTTTGAGATGAAAAAGTATGTCAGCAGCATACTTCGTCTTCTCAAAGCGTCGTTGCATTTCGTTCGACATCGATGCCATCACATAGCATCGAGTCTTAAGCTCGTCGTCCCGCCATTGTTTAAGCGTAATCAGCTCGTCAGGGCTGATATCGGCAGGGGTTTCCTCAAGAGGGCTCTTGTCTATCGTATAGAGGAGCTTCTCCGAAGCCAACACAATGTTGAGGTTGTGGAGCCAGTCTTGGTAGTTCAGACCGGTGAACTTGTTGCTATCAAGTATAGCAGCGAGCGGGTTTTTCATCGAAACCATTTTACAATGCAGTAATACTGAAAGGGAAAAGCAGACATACATCACTAACTATATAAGATATATGCTAAGACATAAAACATGGTCGTTTAGTTCTATGAATTACCCTCCCACTATTTTAACGATTTCACCACCCTCTAATTAAATCGAGAAAGCAGGTTTATTTAGTGGGTACACGGAGCCCAATCAAGCGATCACGGACCCAAATAATATCAACCATCCATGACCCTTAAAGGTAGTTTCCGATTGAAACCGGTGCAACCTCCATGTATTCACCTCACGTCCAGTAAGGGCCCAATAATATGACGCCGTTTACTATCACGTGTCAAGATGACCCATCAATGTTGAGTCGTGAAGGACTGTCCCCTTAACGTCCCCAATAATATGAGCCAACGTTAAAGGGAGTTCCAACCGACTCACAACAATTGTCAATGGCGTGGACAGCTTTCCGGCATACATGACCCCTTCAATAATATGAGCCGGGTCATGTATACGGGTAGCATCGGCGTACACCCATTGTTGATGGAAGGTAGGGAAATTTAAACAATTTTAAATTACCTTTAGTTTATCAAATAAACTTTTATCTTGATATTAGTTTTAAATCGTATTTAAAACGAGAGATTTTATTTTCGAAAATTTGGTCTCATGCAAATATTTTAAATCAAATTTGAAACATGCGGATTCAACTAACTATATATCACATATATAAACATTGGGATGATCGATCGCGAGAGCTATGCGGTCCGTGGTTTCCAGTCACGGACCTGGGTCCAATCCTAGGTGAAATGCAACATGCAATGCAATCCTATTACAATGCTTCCGGTTTTACAGATCTTCGGTCTTCAATATCTTTGATCGTCATTGTCCACCGTCTTCGGATGTCCTCCCACTAAATTTAGTAATGTACATTTAAATATACCATGACATATAAGGGATACATTTTTCAAGAGGTGGGAACGGGCCACAAATAGGCCCACTTAAAATGATAATCAACAATATTTACAAACCGAAATCATAAAAACCTATCGCATACACCTAACACTTTGGGCATGGCTCTCGATCATCCCAATCATGCAATCAATCTAATTAATATGCATAAATTAAATAATAAAATTATTTATCGCAAAATCATATTTTAATCATAAAATCGCATTTTGTCGATAAAATAAAATTTTAATCAACAAAATCATATTTTAATTATAAAATCATATTTTACAATCAAAATCATATTTTGCTATTTTAAATTGGATCATATTGGGCCAAAAACAATTTTGTGCCCAAAAATCTCAAAATTTCAAAATCGATCAAATTGGGCCCGATATCGAATATTGGCCCAAAAACTTCATGGGCTGCCCGGGACAGGCCCTAACTAAACCTAGAAGCAAAATTCAGCCGTCGCAACAATCTGCCGGAGATCGTCGCCGGACGGCGGCGGCGGCCGCCACCACACAACATGCGACGCTCGGCCGCATGCCTGGCCGCGACGTGCGCGGCGGTGTGGCCCGCGATGCGCCCAGCCCAACGCGCAACAAATTGCGCTGTACATCGTGCGGCGCTAGGCCGCACGTCCCCGCCCATCGGCCGGCCTGTGCGAAACATTTTGCGCGGCCAGCGGCAGCGGCCACTCTCGGCCATTGCGCAACAATTGCGCAGGCCGGTGCGCTGATATGCGCGCGCCATTGCGCGGCCAGCGCGCATGCGCCGCGCGCGCATATGCGTGCGGTGGAGGGGAGGGGCCGCCGCACACGGCGGCGGCCGGCGGCTATGCTTCAATTTTTTTTGTTTGATCTGCAATTTCAAGATTAGATACAATTATGGCAACAATTGTATTGAAGGATCCGAGCCCTGTCTGCAATTTCAAGATTAGATACAATTATGGCAACAATTGTATTGAAGGATCCGAGCCCTGGCTCTGATACCACTCTCGGGGAAAATCGTGGCGGATCCGGATCCCGTCTCCCGGCAAGGCAGCGGAAGAATAAAATTAGGCTGGGAAACGTTCAATACAATTAAAATCGACTGCAAACTATGAACCATTCATAGGGCGTTTAGTCAGTTACCTTGCTGGCGACTTGCGCCTGTCTCCAACCGGAATTACAAGAAGACCGGCTCTTCACGGTAGGCGGCTGTAGATTCGTCAATCAGGTCCACGACCGGAAGGGAGACTCCTTCGTCAGCCTGCACTAGAAGGCCTGACGAGATCAGCGCGGACGGATTCTCCTCGAAAAACTGATCGGAGCAAGTCCGATCAATTAGCGGCGGCGGCGGCGGCGGCGGTGGCGGTGGAGGCCGCCGGCGGCGGCAGCTTTTGGGAGAGAGGGGGCGGCCGAGAGAGAGAGCTCTAGGGTTAGGGTTTTGTTTTTGTGTTATGAATTAAGCCTAATCACACATTAGTATATATTAAATATACTTGGGCTTGAGCCGGCCCATTGGACTTGGGTCAGACCCAAGCCCATACATGAACATTCGGTTCGTTTAATTCATTGCGGTTTCATCAGAACTCCGATCAACGATCAGATCAGACCGATCGACTCAGTTTCCAAAACTGAATATTATGATCTGAAAAACCATTTTTCAGAACCACAGTGCAAAATGACCGTTTTTCCCCTCAACAGCGGAAATCACGATTTGACCCCAATTGACTTTTAGAAAGTCGCACTTCCAAAATCCTCCTCCTATGCTCAACACATTGAGCTCAGTATCCGTGCGGGAATTTCGAATCAAGTACTTGTGTGACCCTCAATGGTTCAGGAATACAGCTAGCCGTGGGCCCACAACCATTCTGGCTCCGGAATCACAATTCCGGACTTGCCCATCGGATCATGGTAAGAGCGTCTAGCAACATCGCCCCATGATCCCCTAGGTATCACTGATAGTGCCTGCAAGAACCAGTTGGTCGTGGTTAGCATACAGTATGGTCTTTTCAATCCATATATCCCGATCAGATCAACGACCACTGGTAAATCGAGAGTCGCTATAGATCCGATAGCTATGCATACATCTTGGAGATCGAATAGTGACATCGCGAGTGTAACTAGGTAAACCCATTTTCCTAAAACACTTCTAGTACTCTGGCCAGAGATTTATACACTATCGTTTCCTCAGATAACAGGATATCCACGCATGTCTGCGAGCGGTGAATCCTCGACAACGATGCATCAACTCCTACATGCATCGGGGTCTCACCCAATCCCGCCGCCTAATGACCCCAAGTGAGTCGGCAAACGAGTCAAAGTTAGACGCCTATCATGTAGAGTCTCAATGATGTTTCGAGTCGTGAGGACAAATCAGTACAACCAAGACCTCTGACTTATCCACTCGACAAATGGTAACCACTTGGAAAGTCCGAACGAGGGTAGTTCGATAGATCACCAGGTCACTATCTATCTGCATGCTCAGAACATCACAATGTTCCCTACCAATGAAACATGGTACTTCGCATCGCAGATACTAGTCTCGAGCTCGGGCGGCCTTATCCTCATTTTGACGGCCCAATCGACTAGGAAATAATTCAGAATACACAGTGACTGTTAGATGTGTTTCATGATAGCCGTCATACCCACTATCACATCTAACATACACTATAGCGCATTCTAGGTCTTTACTCAACGTAATTGTTAATCATCATACAACACAATGAAAGTAAAGAATATCATAAATAAATGCGAATATCATATATAAATACTGTCAAATACAAGAGTCTATAAACCCACACGCCACAAGTTGGCTAGTTGGGCATCTACTCTAACAATGACAACAAACTGAAGACGACGCAGACTTATTAGAGTAGATGCCCAACTAGCCAACTTGTAGCGTGATACTGAAGACTAACGTCTGAATCTACTGGAAATCAGATTTCACTCGAAAAACCTCAAAATCCACGCGTTTAATCCCAATTAAACTCGATAAATCACTAATCTAAAATCTGATAGTGTATGTTAGATGTGATAGTGGATATGATGACTATCATGAAACACATCTAATAGTCATTGTGCATTCTGAACTCGTTCCTAGTCGATTGGGCCGTCAAAATGAGAATAATACCACCCGAGCTTGAGACTAGCATCTGCGATGTGAAGTACCATGTTTCATTGGAAGGGAACATTGTGATGTTCTGAACATGCAGATGGATAGTGACCTGGTGATCTATCAAACTACCCTCGTTCGGACTTTCCAAGTGGTTACCATTTGTCGAGTGGATAAGTCCGAGGTCTTGGTTGTACTGATTAGTCCTAACTACTCGAAACGTCATTGAGGCTCTACATGATAGGCGCCTCACTTTGACCCGTTTGCCGACTCACTTGGGGTCATTAGGTGGCGGGATTGGGTGAGGTCCCGATGCATGTAGGAGTCGATGCTTTGTTGTCGAGGATTCACCGCTCGCTTTCATGCGTGGATATCCTATGTTATCTGAGGGGATAATAGTGTATAAATCTCTGGCCAGAGTACTGGATGTGTTTCAGGTAAATGGGTTTGCCTAGTAACACTCGTGATGTCACTATTCGATCTCCAAGATATATGCATAGCTATCGGATCTCTAGCGACTCTCGATTTACCAATGGTCGTTGATCTGATCGGGATATATGTGTAGAAAGGACCGTACTTTACGCTAACCATGACCAACTGGTTCTTGCAGGCACTATCAGTGATACCTAGGGGATCATGGGGCGATGTTGCTAGGCGCTTTACCATGATCCGTTGTGCAAGTCCGAAATTGTGATTTCGGAGCCACAATGGTTGTGGGTCCACGGCTAGCTGTATCCCTGAACCATTGAGGGTCACACAAGTACTAGATTCATGATTCCCGCACGGAAACTGAGCTCATTGTGTTGAGCATAGGAAGAGGATATTAGGGAGTGGGACTTCCTAAAAGTCAACAGGGGTCAAATTGCGATTTCCCACTGTTGAGGGGCAAAACTGTCTTTTTAGACTAGGTAATCTGAAAAATTGTTTTCCGCATCATAATGTCCATTTTTGGAAACTGAGTCGATCGGTCCGATCTTATCGTCGATCGGAGTTATGATGAAACCGCAGTGATTTAAATGAACCGAATGTTCCTATGTTGGACTGGGCCCGCCCAGGTCCAATGGGCCGGTTCAAGCCCATGAATAACTTATACATACATGAGTTGTATCTAGGGCATGAAATAACAACTTACACACATCCCTAGACCTAAATTTCGGCCGCCCCTCCTCTCCAAGCCTCACGCCGCCGCCGGCCGCCGCCCCTTCGCCGGACTTGTTCCGGCCACCGCGCTGAGGTGTTTCCGTCCGTGCTGAATTTGTCAGTCCTTCTAGTGCAGGCTGACGAAGGTTTCTTGACTCCGGTCGTGGACCTGATTGACGATCTACCACCGCCTACCGTTTGAAGTGCCGGTTTCCTCGTGAAACTAGTTGGAGCCAGGCGCCTAGACGCCAACAAGGTAACGATTCTATGAACACCCTATGAATGTTTATAGAATTGGATTTGAATTTATTGAACGTTTCTCGGGGCAACTTTTGATTTCCGCTGCGCCCCCGGGAAACGGGATCCGGATCCGCCATTGTAAGCCAAAAGTGGTATCAGAGCACAGGCTTGGATCCTTCAATACATTCATTGTCTGAATTGCATAGATCTCAAATTTTCAGAACAAAAAAAAAATTTTTTGGTCGAAACCGGCCGCGCGCATGAGCGCGCACGATGTCATGCGCGCTGGCCGCGCATGGCGGCCGATCCTTGGCTGCCGCCCCACGCATGGTTGCGCGACGCATGGGGCAGCATGCGAGCGGCTGTGCGCCATGACTGGCGCAATCTGTTGCACCACGGCCAGGCGCAACGCTGGCCACCATGCCGCGCACGTCGCGGCAGCGCGCGGCCTTGTGCCGCGCGCTATCTTGTGGCGGCGGCCGCCGTCCGGCGTGTCTCCCGGCAGTGTTGCGTCTGCTGATTTCTTTTAGGTATTGTTCGGGCCTGTCCCGGGCAGCCCATGAAGTTTTTGGGCCGATATTCGATATTGGGCCAATTTTGGTCGATTTTGAAATTTTTGAGATTTTGGGCCTAAAATCGTTTTAAGCCCAATATTATGCAATTAAAATTGCAAAATATGATTTTGATTATGAAATATGATTTTATAATTAAAATATGATTTTCTTGATTAAAATATGATTTTATCGACAAAATGCGATTTTATTATAAAAGCGATTTTTTAATTAAAATATGATTTTGTGGGTAAATAATTTGATTATTTAAATTTATGCATATTAATTAGATTTATTGCATGTTTGGGATGATCGAGAGCCGTGCCCAACGTGTTAGGTGTATGCTTTAGGTTTTGCGATTTCGGTTGTAATATATTGTTGATTTATCATATAAAGTGGGTCTGTTTGTGGCACGTTCCCACCCCTTGAGAATAATATCCCTTACTTGTCATGGAAATTTAAATGTAAATTACTAGATTTAGTGGGAGGACATTTGAAGACGGTGGACATGACGATCAAAGATATTGAAGATCGAAGATCTGTAAAACCGGAAGAAATTGTAATTGGATTGCATTGCATATTGTATTTCACCAAGCACTGGACCCAGGTCCGTGATTGGCAACCACGGACCGCATAGCTCTCGCGATCGATCATCCCAAAGTTATATATATTTGATATATGTTAGTTGAATCCTCATGTTTTAAATTGTGATTTAAAATTGCATGAGACCAAATTTTCAAAAATAAAATCCCTCGTTTTAAATACAATTTAAAATTGATATCAAGATTAAAAGTTTATTCGATAAACTAAGGGAATTTAAAATATTTAAATTATCCCTACCTTCCATCAACAATGGGTGTACGCCGATGCTACCCGCATACATGGCCCGGCTCAGATTATTGAGGGGGTTATGTATGCCGGAAAGCTGTCCACGCCATTGACAAATTGTTGTGAGTCGGTTGGAACTCCCTTTAACGTTGGCTCATATTATTGGGGACGTTAAGGGGACCGTCCTTCACGACTCAACATTGATGGGTCATCTTGACACGTGATAGTAAACGGCATCATATTATTGGGCCCTTACTGGACGTGAGGTGAATACATGGAGGTTGCACCGGTTACAATTGGAAACTACCTTTTTGGGGTCATGGTTGGCTGATATTATTCGGGACCATGATCGCTTGATTGGGCTCTGTGTACCCACTAAGGAAACTTGCTTTCCCGATTTCATTAGAGGGTGGTGAAATCGTTAAAATAGTGGGAGGGTAATTCATAAAACTAAATGACCTTGTTTTATGTTTTAGCGCTTTTCATATATAGTTAGTAATGCATGTTTGTTTTTCTTTTCAGTATAAAATTCTTTATAATGTCTTCGATCAAAAACCCACTCGCTGCTATACTGGATAGCAACAAGTTCACCGGTCTGAACTACCAAGACTGGCTTCGAAACCTCAACATTGTGTTGGATTCGGAGAAACTTCTTTATACGATAGAGAAGAGCCCTCCGAAGGAAGCCCCTGCCGATATCAGCCATGAGGAGCTGACTACGCTTCAACAATGGTGGGACGACGAGCTTAAGACTCGATGCTATGTGATGGCATCGATGTCCAACGAAATGCAATGGCGCTTTGAGAAGACGAAGTATGCTGCTGACATACTATTTCATCTCAAGGAACTGTATGGGGAGAACTCTCGACATGAGAGGTTCACCGCTGTCAAGGAGCTTATGACGAGCCGCATGCGCGATGGGACTTCGGTCCGCGAGCATGGGGTTCGTATGATTGGGCTCGTTGAAAAGCTGGCGGGCCTTGATATCAAACTTCCACACAAGCTGTCTGTGGATGTGCTTCTCCTCTCACTACCCGTTGCATTCGACCCCTTTGTGGTCAACTTCAACATGAACAAGCTGGCAGCCACCCTTGAATAGGTGGTTAACATGCTGGTCGTGTTTGAGGGAACCATAAAGAAGGACAAGCCCATCCTCCTTATGGGCTCTTCTTCCTTTGCGAAGAAGGGGCCCAGACGCAAGGGTAAGAAGCGTTCTGCCCCTGCGAAGGAGGAAAATCCCACTAAGAAGCCAAAGGCAAAGGCTTCCAAGCCAAACAAGTCCGAGGATGTTTGCCACCACTGCCACAAGCCTGGGCATTGGAGGAGGAACTGCAAGGAGTACCTCGAGCAGTTGCGAACTGCGAAAGGTATGTTCTATATCGAAGTAAATATGTCTCTTAATTCGACTTCTTGGGTACTTGATACCGGATGTGGATCTCATATCTGCAATGATTTGCAGGTGATGACAAGAAGCCGACGTCTTAGAGAGGGTGAGACCCACTTGAGGCTGGGCAATGGAGCAAGAGTTGCTGCAGTAGCTATAGGATATGTTTATTTATTTCTGTCATAAAATTTTAAGTTGTTATTGAAAGATGTTTTATTTGTTCCCAAATTGATTAAGAACATTATTTCTGTTTCTATGCTTGATAGTGATGGATATTCTTGTGTTTTTGCTAATTCGATTTGCAATATATACAAGAATGAATGTTTGATTGGATTTGGGGAACGCAAAAACGATCTATACACCTTAAAATTAAAACCAGTTCCAACTCGCGATGTGGAAACACATACAACAACAACTAAAAGAAAAAACGATAGCTTAAACCCAGCACAACTTTGGCACGCTAGGCTAGGTCATATTTCTCTAAGTAGGATGAACAAGTTAGTTAGGAGTGACATGTTTGATCTGTCAGACATTAACTCCCTACCGACTTGTGAGTCTTGTCTCAAGGGAAAGATGACTAAGCAACCCTTCAAGGGCAAGGGTGAGCGTGCTCAAGGCCTATTGGATTTGATCCATACTGATGTGTGCGGCCCATTTAGTATTGGTACTAAATACGGTCACATACTTCATCACCTTTACCGACGATCACTCTAGGTATGTGTACTTGTACTTAATGAAGCACAAGTCTGAATCCTTTGAAAGGTTCAAAGAATTCAAGGCTGAATTAGAAAATCAGCTAGGCAAGAGTATTAAAGCACTTCGATCCGATCGAGGTGGTGAATACTTAAGTGCTGAATTTCAAGACTATCTTAAAGAGAATGAGATTCTCTCGCAGTGGACCCCTCCGGCCACACCACATCTCAATGGTGTAGCGGAGCGTCGTAATCGAACCCGGATGGACATGGTTCGGTCTATGATGAGCTTCACTGAGCTTCCTATCTCGTTTTTGGGCTATGCGCTCGAAACGACGGTAATGTTGTTGAACAATGTCCACACCAAAGTAGTGGATAAAACTCCATATGAGATATGGATGGGCAAACCACCCAGATACTCATACATGAGGATTTGGGGATGTCCTGCTTATGTGAAGCAGACAGTGGGAGATAAGCTGGATACGAGATCCATCTTATGTTACTTCGTTGGGTATCCAAATAATTCCATTGGGTACTACTTCTACTATCCAAGTGAAACGAAAGTGTTTGTTTCTAGAAATGCCACCTTTATGGAAAGGGAATTTCTACTTGATAGAAATGGCAAAATAGTAGAACTCGAAGAGGTTCGAGAACCAACTGAGGTACCAAGTGAATCTCCTGTGCCTCCAGAGCCAGTACCAGAAATGGTCATACCTAGGAGATCCGATATGGTTCCTAGGGCTCTTGAAAGATATGGTTTCCTCCTTGAAGATGATCAAGGTGATCAAGTTGTTGGATGTGATCCAAGGACTTTCAAGGAGGCAATTTCCGATGCTGATTCTAATTTTTGGCTTGAAGCAATACAGTCTGAGTTTGACTCAATGCATGAGAACCAAGTTTGGACTCTTGTTAATCCTCCCGAAGGAATTGTTCCTATTGGGTGTAAATGGGTATACAAGAGGAAACTTGGGCCTGATGGTAAGGTAATGACCTACAAGGCACGACTGGTCGCGAAAGGTTACACTCAAAGGCAAGGTGTTGACTATGATGAAACCTTCTCACCGGTTGCAATGTTCAAGTCGATTAGAATCTTACTGGCCATAGCCGCATGGTACGACTATGAGATATGGAAAATGGATGTGAAAACTGCGTTTCTTAATGGAAACATTAAGGAAGAGATCTATATGACGCAGCCTGATGGTTTCACATCTGTAGGAAGTGAGCATAAGGTATGCAAACTTCAGAGATCGATCTACGGTGTCAAACAAGCATCGAGGAGTTGGAACCTGAGATTCGATGAAACAATTCAGGAATTTGATTTCATCAAGAATCCCTAGGAGCCATGTGTATATAAGAAGGTAGTTAAAAGCGCTGTGACATTCCTTGTACTTTACGTTGATGACATTCTACTCATTGGGAATGATGTAGGTATGCTGCAGTCAACTAAAGTATGGTTGTCTAGTAGATTCTCGATGAAGGACATGGGTGAAGCATCCTATATTCTTGGAATACAGATCTATCGGGATAGATCTAAATGGATGGTCGGACTCACCCAAGCCACCTACATCAATACCATACTTAAGAGGTTCTCTATGGAAGAGTCGAAGAGAAGACACCTACCTATGTGCCACGGGGTCACTCTATCTAAGTTTATGTGTCTGAAGACTGATGAGGAGATAGAGAGTATGACACGTGTGCCATATGCCTCGGAAATAGGTAGTATTATGTATGGCATGATCTCAACTAGACCGGATGTCGCATATGCTCTGAGTGTCACGAGCCGCTACCAGGCCAACCCCGGCCAATTGCATTGGAAGGCTGTGAAAGATATTCTTAAGTACTTGCGAAGGACTAAGAATATGTTCATGGTCTATGGGGGTGGTGAACTGAAATTGTAAGGCTACACTGATTCTAGCTTCCAATGTGACGTGGATGATTCGAAGTCTACCTCTGGATTTGTATTCATGCTCAATGGTGGTGCTGTCTCTTGGAAGAGTTCCAAGAAAGATACCATCGCGGATTCAACCACTGAGGCTGAGTACATCGCAGCATCAGCTGCTGCTAAGGATGCATTTTGGATAAGGAATTTCATCCAAGAGTTGGGCGTCATTCCTGATGGAGTTGGTCCAGTCCCGGTGTACTGCGACAACACGGGTGCCGTTGCGCAAGCAAAGGAGCCTAGGTCTCACCAAAGATCCAAACTTATACTGAGAAAATACCACATAATCCGGGATATTGTGGCTAGAGGTGACATAGCAGTTGAGAGAGTCGCCTCTGTGGACAACGTTGCTGATCCACTTACGAAGCCCTTGCCAGGACCGTTGTTTGAAAAACATCGCGAAACAATTGGACTGCGTCTGATGAGTAGTTGGCTATAGGGCAAGTGGAAGATTGTTAGAGTAGATGCCCAACTAACCAACTTGTAGCGTGTGGGTTTTATAGACTCTTGTATATGACAATCTTTATTTATGAAATACGCATTTATTTATGGAATTCTTTATTTTCATTGTGTTATATAATGTTAACAATTGTGTTGGATAAAGACCTAGAATGCACCATAGTGTATGTTAGATGTGATAGTGGATATGATGGCTATCATGAAACACATCTAATAGTCACTGTGCATTCTGAACTCGTTTCTAGTCGATTGGGCCGTCAAAATGAGGATAAGACCGCCCGAGCTTGAGACTAGCATCTGCGATGTGAAGTACCATGTTTCATTGGTAGGGAACATTGTGATGTTCTGAGCATGCAGATGGATAGCGACCTGGTGATCTATCGAACTACCCTCGTTCGGACTTTCCAAATGATTACCATTTGTCGAGTGGATAAGTCCGAGGTCTTGGTTGTACTGATTAGTCCTCACTACTCGAAACGTCATTGAGGCTCTACATGATAGGCGCCTCACTTTGACCCGTTTGCCGACTCACTTGGGGTCATTAGGTGGCGGGATTGGGTGAGGTCCCGATTCATGTAAGAGTCGATGCTTCGTTGTCGAGGATTCACCGCTCGCTTTCATGCGTGGATATTCTATGTTATCTGAGGGGATAATAGTGTATAAATCTCTGGCCAGAGTATTGGATGTGTTTTAGGTAAATTGGTTTGCCTAGTAACACTCATGATGTCACTATTCGATCTCCAAGATGTATGCATAGCTATCGGATCTCTAACGACTCTCGATTTACCAATGGTCGTTGATCTGATCGGGATATATGTGTAGAAAGGACCGTACTGTACGCTAACCATGACCAACTGGTTCTTGCAGGCACTATCAGTGATACCTAGGGGATCATGGGGCGATGTTGCTAGGCGCTTTACCATGATCCGTTGGGCACGTACGAAATTATGATTTCGGAGCCACAATGGTTGTGGGCCCACGACTAGCTGTATCCCTGAACCATTGAGGGTCACACAAGTACTGGATTCATGATTCCCGCACGGAAACTGAGCTCAATGTGTTGAGCATAGGAAGAGGATATTAGGGAGTGGGACTTCCTAAAAGTCAACAGGGGTAAAATTGCGATTTCCCACTGTTGAGGGGCAAAACTGTCTTTTTAGACTAGGTAATCTGAAAAATTGTTTTTCGCATCATAATGTTCAGTTTTGGAAACTGAGTCGATCGGTCCGATCTAATCGTCGATCGGAGTTATGATGAAACCGCAGTGATTTAAATGAACCGAATGTTCCTATGTTGGACTGGGCCCGCCCCAGGTCCAATGGGCCGGTTCAAGCCCATGAATAACTTATACATACATGAGTTGTATCTAGGGCATGAAATCACAACTTACACACATTCCTAGACCTAGATTTCGGCCGCCCCTCCTCTCCAAGCCTCACGCCGCCGCCGGCCGCCGCCACCCCTTCGCCGGACTTGTTCCGGCCACCGCGCTGAGCTGTTTCCGTCCGTGCTGAATTCGTCAGTCCTTCTAGTGCAGGCTGACGAAGGTGTCTTGACTCTGGTCGTGGACCTGATTGACGATCTACCCCCGCCTACCGTTTGAAGTGCCGGTTTCCTCGTGAAACTGGTCGGAGCCAGGCGCCTAGACGCCAACAAGGTAACGATTCTATGAACACCCTATGAATGTTTATAGAATTGGATTTGAATGTATTGAACGTTTCTCGGGGCAACTTTTGATTTCTGCTGCGCCCCCGAGAAACGGGATCCGGATCCGCCAATGTACGCCAACAAGACTTGCTAAAAGTGGCAATGCATTTAATGAAGTTGTACCTTCATCGTACAAGCATTTATGGCACCGCAGAAATTTCAAATTGGATGTATTCAATGTGTCTATTGGTAAAATTATTAGCTTTGCATCCAAAGAATATATATAGAAGAGAAGAGAAACTGTGAAGTGGTTACCAGACTCCACGAAATTATTCGAATATCCAAAAGCTAACCACGTTTTTCACAGGAGCGAAGTTCATCATGAATCAGCTCACTTGAGTGACACAAGCATATATCGTCCATTTATTTGTTGTCACTAAATATTATTCACACACTTTGTAGACTTGAGTTGAATTGTAAAACATAGATAGAGAGTGTCTGAGTGCTAGAGTATCACAACCAACTTATAGCTGAGATCGTTGTAATACGAACCAGGCTGCGGATCTGTGTGTCGTTGGTTACTAGGAGTTCTCTTGGCTGCGGGTCACTAGAGTGGGTTTGTAAAATTGTTGTGTAAATCAAAGCCTTCTAGTGAAATCCTTCCCCCTGTGGAAGAAGGGGAGACGTAGGAGATATTGCTCCGAACTTCCAGAAACAAATCTCTTGTCCTTACTACTTTTACTTACACGCTTCTGTTTGAAATTGTTCAGCTTCTTGAATCTCGTTTATTTTGAAACTATTTTATTACGCGAAGACTACAGTATCACTGAGAAAGCTTCCCAGCTGGTAACTTGGTTGGAAGTTGGCTTTGAGCTGTAAATAATTTGAAACGAATTTTCAAAGAAAAATCAGTTAGGAGTTCATTCACCCCCCTGAACTCCCAAGTTCACTTTTCGATCCTAACAAGTGGTATCAGAGTGGGTTTTCTCAGTGTCTGAACAATTTATTTATTCATACTCATTAAATATGTCGGTTTCTCACTCTAAAATTCCTATGTTCTCTAAGGAGGAATACGACGTCTGGAAGATACGAATGCAAGAGCACCTAGCAGCACAGGATGACGACATGTGGTTCGTGATTACTAACGGACCAATGCCAATACTAAAACTAAATACTGCTATTGCTATAGCGATGGTGCACCTCAATGGATTGAGAAACCTAGACAGGAGTGGAGCTCTGAAGACATTAAGAAAGCGAATCTGGATAATGTCGCAAAGGACATATTATACAAGACGTTAAACAACAAAATGTTCAGCA
This sequence comes from Dorcoceras hygrometricum, assembly GCA_001598015.1. NCBI lineage: Eukaryota > Viridiplantae > Streptophyta > Magnoliopsida > Lamiales > Gesneriaceae > Dorcoceras > Dorcoceras hygrometricum. Next base: position 37,198 of record KQ995346.1, read on the forward strand.
AAATCCAGAATTGCACAACTGCAAAAGAAATATGGGAAAATCTAACCAAGATATGCGAAGGAAACGAGGAAACCAAGGAGAACAAGCTGACCGTGGCTCTAAAAAAATTTGAGCTTATCAAAGTGAAGCCTGAAGAGTCCATGGCAGAATTCGATGAATGATTCAGGTCTTTGGTGCTTGAGCTGGCTAGATTAAACAAGACATATAGAAACAGGGAGCTGGCCTTAAAAGTGATGCGAGCACTTCCCAAGGAGTGGGATGTGAAGACTATGGCCATGAGAGAGTCAAAAGACCTGAACAAGATGGAGCTACATGACTTGTTTGCCAACTTGAAGGCATATGAGTTTGAACTGGAAACCAGAGCAGAAGCTGAGCCATCCACATATCAATCAACTAAGGCTCTGGCTGCCACAATTCCAGATCAAAATCCATGCTCTACTAGTAGCAGATTAGCAAATGAAATGAGCAAGGACGCAATGGCTCTACTTATCAGAAAATTTGGAAAATTCATGCGGAAGCAGAATTCTCAACCCTTTTCTTTTAACTCTCCCAAGAAAAACTTCAATACTCCTTCTGACAATAAATGTTATAGCTGTGGCAGGACTGGTCACTTCATAGCTGATTGTAATAAGCCAAGAAGAGATGAAAATAAGCGACCAGACCATAGCAACAACAAGAATAAGAAGGAGAAAAAGGTGTATCGGAAAGGGAGAACTGAAAAAGCCATGGTGGCAGAAGAAAAGAAAAGTGCATGGGATGACTCCGACTCAGAGGAATCAAGCTCTGGAGCCTCCTCTTCAAGTGATAGTGAGGATGAAGTACAGTGTCTCATGGCAGATGACACTGAGGAGGTATTTGACTTCTCAAACCATGAATTTACACGGGAGGATCTTGTTACTGCACTGAATGAAATGGTCCTTGAATACAAAAATCTTTCTCAATCATTCAAGGAATTTAAAGCTAGAGAAGAGAGCTGTGCAACAAGCGCTGAGCTAGCTGGCTCAAGTTCTATGCAGGCTTCTCTAAGTAAGCTTGAAAATGAGAATGCTGAATTGAAAAACAGGTCAGAGGAGATGCTCTGCGAGCATCAGCGATTAGCTGATATAATAAGCTCCTGGACCAAGTCTTCTGTCTCGTTACAAAAACTGCAAGGAGCTACAAAGCAATCTGGTGATAAAAACGGATTGGGTTACTATAGAAATGAAAGCAGTAGCAACAAGCGCTGAGCTAGCTGGCTCAAGTTCTATGCAGGCTTCTCTAAGTAAGCTTGAAAATGAGAATGCTGAATTGAAAAACAGGTCAGAGGAGATGCTCTGCGAGCATCAGCGATTAGCTGATATAATAAGCTCCTGGACCAAGTCTTCTGTCTCGTTACAAAAACTGCAAGGAGCTACAAAGCAATCTGGTGATAAAAACGGATTGGGTTACTATAGAAATGAAAGCAGTACCTCAGAAACCAGCAGCAATCCAAGGCCAGGAGGGACAAAGTTTAAGAAAATGAACTTTGTAAAATCTAGCCGAGAACAAGTTGCTGAGACAAAATCTGGTGACTTTATGATGGCAGATAAGCCTTTGATCTGGCATAGAAGATTTTGCGGGCTGGGATATACTGTTCCTGAGAAGCCTCGGGAGAGCTGGCTAAACAAAAGAGTTGAATCAATAAGGGGGAAGCCCAAATTCAACTATAAGACAAACCAGCTCTATCGATCTTCAATGAAGGATAGGCAATGCAAGCCACATTATCGAAAGCCCAGACCTAAGAGCACATATGCTGCTTATCATGATCACAACAGAACAAAGGATACACACGGACCGCACCAATACTTTGATACACACACTGGAAAATGGATTAAGATTATCCAAGTGTGGGTCCTGAAAGGTCTAATCAAACCTGGACCCAATTGAATCAAAGGGTACCAAGTTTTCTTGATGTGTGATTGTAGGAACAACAGACATCTAAATTGGAGCCGTCAACGTGGTATCTGTTAGAGTAGATGCCCAACTAGCCAACTTGTGGCGTATGGGTTTTATAGACTCTTGTACAAACAATCTTTATATATGATATTCGCATTTACTTATATTGCATTCTTTACTTTCATTATGTGTGTAATGATTTACAATTGTGTTGAGTAAAGACCTAGAATGCACTGAAGCGTATGTTAGATGTGATAGTGGGTATGACGGCTATCATGAAACACATCTAATAGTCGTTGTTCATTCTGAATATGTTCCTAGTCGATTGGGCCGTCAAAATGAGGATAAGGCCGCCCGAGTTCGAGACTAGTATCTGCGATGCGAAGTACCATGTTTCATTGGTAGGGAACATTGTGATGTTCTGAGCATGCAGATAGATAGTGACCTGGTGATCTATCGAACTACCCTCGTTCGGACTTTCCAAGTGGTTACCATTTGTCGAGTGAATAAGTCCGAGGTCTTGGTTGTACTGATTAGTCCTCACGACTCGAAACGTCATTGAGACTCTACATGATAGGCGTCTCACTTTGACCCGTTTGCCGACTCACTTGGGGTCATAAGGCGTCGGGATTAGGTGAGACCCCGATGCATGTAGGAGTCGATACATCGTTGTCGAGGATTCACCGCTCGCAGACATGCGTGGATATCCTAATAGTGTATAAATCTCTGGCCAGAGTACTAGAAGTGTTTTAGGTAAATGTGTTTACCTAGTTACACTCGCGATGTCACTATTCGATCTCCAAGATGTATGAATAGATATCGGATCTCTAACGACTCTCGATTTACCAATGGTCGTTGATATGATCGGGATATATGGATTGAAAGGACC